>CM029018.1:112443444-112942090 GCA_016801055.1 Panax notoginseng
CAAATTAGGCCTCCAAACTCCTTTCTAACAACCATATTAACCTACCCAAGGTGTAATATAATATTTTCTAACGCGTTTCTAGTCATCTAAACAACATAAACATCCAAATTACAACACCCAATTTCACTATTTTTGATAAAACTCCATTGTTTTGACATTTTCAGCGAAAATCATCACTGTAACTTTGTTTTTCAACCAAAACAATTAATTCAAAATACTTTGTTTATGTTTGTTCATCCTTTTTTAATTCAATAGTTAATTTATAATTTAAACAACTACTACAACCTTAATTTTACTTTTAAACTAAGCCATATTCATATAAACTCACTGTAATATGGGTTTCCTTACATATTACATACATACATGAATTAATTGACTATTCCCATATATAACTTATGAAAAACAATTTTATAACAAATAATTTAACATACAAAATCATATACCACACACAATTTATCCTTCACAAAGATTTTACAAAGAATTTTAGAAGAGAAAAACTTAAAACTTTAAAAATAAAAGAATTAAGATGATACATTTGTTTAAGAAGATGATAACCTTCCCTTTTGATAAAGAATTTTCTTTTCCCCAATTCTTCTCACAAAACTCTCTAAGATTCTCTCAACTTCTCTCTCAATTTTTTTCTTCTTATCTTCTTTTTCTTCTTCTAAGTCTTTCTTCTCCTAACTCTAACTTACGTACTAACATATAACGTATGGTAATAATATATATTAATTATGTAATATAAATATAGATATAACTGATATCAGTTATCTAAGTTTTTGAAAATCAAAAGCCATACGCCTTGTTTGGCTAACATAATTAAAATTAATCAATTAATCCTTATACCTTGTTTGGTAAAACACATTAAAAATAAAGACTTAATATGCATTAAGCCTTGTTTGGCAAAACCGAATTAAACTCCTTTAATTTATTTTAATAACTCCTTTATAGCAAGGTTATTTATCACAGTTTTATTTAATTAAAATTTTAATAATCAATTTAATTAATTCTAACAACAATTTATTAAATTACTTTAACACATAAATCAATACAACATAATTATAATTTTTTTTATAATTATTATTTTATTTAATCAAGTAACACATCATTTTAATTACAAATTCACATTAAAATATAATAATTCATTTAATCATTATAAACTCTCTAATTTAATTATTAAATTAAATTAGTATACTATCTCATAACAATTAATTTTCTTAACTCCTTAATTATTTACTTAACAAATAATTAACCAATCAAGCCAAATTAAATTAAATATTTATTCAACAATAAACACATCCATTAAATATTTATATAACTCAATAAATATTTAAAATAACAATTTTAAATTTTGAATTGTTACATCCTTCCATCCTTATAAGGATTCTGTCCCCAGAATCACAACTCAAACAAATCATTCGTTACATTCTTCCTTACTTACAAAGATTCTGTCCCCAGAATCGAATACATAGATTAAACAAATAACTTAGGGTAATCTTTCATTATTTTATCCTTGAGTTCCCACGTAGCTTCTTCAGCATTGTGGTTCCTCCATATCACCTTCACAGAAGATATAACTTTATTTCTGAGCACCTATTCTTTTCTGTCAACTATCTGGATAGGAATCTCTTCATAGGACAAGTCTTTGTCAAACTGCAATGGTTTGTACTCGATCACGTGCTTGTAATCGGGTTTATACGATCATAACACCGAAACGTGAAAAATATTGTGAACGTTTTGCAATTTTGAAGGTAGAGCTACCTCGTAAGTGATGAGTAAGTTTTATACTCATAATTGAATGTGTTTGAGCTTAATCTTTTGGTTGATTTTAAGTGTTTGTGTCTATTCATACATGTTTTATGTTGTTTTATAGGAATTAGGACAAAAGTTACTTGGATCGACGTTTGGGGTGGCTAGATTCGCGTTTTTGGCTTGGCATTTATATAACAGTCACTTCAGAGCCAATTTGAGTATTACTCCGGACCTTATTTCGAAAACCCAAAGAATTAAAGTTGTAGATCTACGTCTCCTCTTTCCGAAACATCGTAAAACCCAAAGAATTAAAGTTGTAGATCTACGTCTCCTCTTTCCGGAACATCTTGAATCATCGAAATCGGAGTTCGGATGAAGAAGTTATGGCTATTTTCCCAAAGGACGTCGGAGTAGAAAATTTCCAGAATTGTTCCAGCGCCGGGGCGCCGAACTCAAGTTTTGGACGCCATTGCCGGGGCACTAGGGGGCAGTGTTCTAGCGCTTTGCCCAGCACCGGGGAGCTGGGGAAGAGATTGGTGAAGCTTGGACGCGTTTTGGGGCGAATTTTGACACTTTTTAGACTCCAAATTGGATTGGGTTTGATCCTAAGCTAAAAATTGGACTTGTAACCTATAAATACATGATGTAAGACATAAAATAAAGGGAGGTTACATAGATTAGATTAGAGATACACTCTATTAGATTAGACATTAACCATAGTTCTTATTAGTTTTGGAGATTGAAGCAACTTGGAGATCATTGAAGATCAAGAGTAGGAGCAAGAGGAGAGCATCAGATTTGCTGACAACAAATTCTATTCTTTTCTCTTATCATACTTTTATCTTTTAATGTCTATTGAGTTGTGGATTCTTGGTTTTAATTCATTAATTATGAACTAACTCTTTTATTAAGATTTCAATTGAACCTTTTATGTCTATGAATTAATTATTTGATTTATTCTAATTATTTATGTCAAGGTGAATTGTTAATCTTGTTTTGCGCTTATTGATTAATTATCTGATCAGTAATTACCTTGTTACTCTAGAAGGAATTGGAAGAGAAATTCAAGGGTTAGAACTGGGCATGATAACATGTGACTTAGTTATTTGCATGGTGAATTATTAGGTTTGTGAATTGAATAGAAATATCTGTTCACCGCATGTAACACATAAGGAATTGGAATTGAAGGAGTTTAATTCAATTGTTTTGCATATGAATATAGCAAGATTAATCTGGATTAAATAGAAGTCAATTGATCACTTGGAAAAGGGCTTTTGGCATTTGAGAATTCCTTTTAACAATTCAGTAGGCATAATAATTGGGATAATTGGATAATTAATTTATAGTTCATAATTGGGGATATTAAAGTTTTAATCTTTATTTATCTGAATTTAGTCATAAAGTAATTCAGTTTAATTAGTTAATTTAGTTTTCTTAATTAGAAAAATCACGATTTGAGATCGTTTTAAACCTTTGCTTGTCCTCAAGCAAAAACACAATTTAGAAAAATTCATCCTCTAGCAATGATCCACCCAAACAATGAATCAATATGAATTCGTACAATGGCCTCAAAGGTTACAACAAATGATAACCCGCAGAAAATTTCAAAATAATGGCATGTCTAAAATTTTAACAACTTTCATTAGCTTCACATCTACTCATGATCCTTTAAGTGCGTGTGTTCATCCATATGTTCAAACTAGTCATTATTTAGCTAAGATCAACCAACACTCATAAAAGATTTTCAAAATAAATCTCAAAACTTCTTATCACATCAATCACCGCTAAAATAGGCAAAGCACATTTTTTTCTTGAGGATCAACCGGATATTCAACTTTTAAGCTCATATGAACCCTTCCCAAGTATTTCAAACATACATATTTTCTTTTCTCTATTTAGTGAGTGCGTTTTATGCTCCATCTTACTTTCCACTTTTCATGAACGATTACGTTTTACGCTCCATCTCGTTTTTCACTTTTCATTGAACGAGTGCGTTTTACGCTCCATCTCGTGCCTGTGTTTATGGGGAGTGCGTTTTATGCTCCATCTCGACCCACCACATGCTTCAATTATTCAACTTGGGAAGGTTCCAATATTTTTTTTTCAAAAATACCCCAAGATTTCCCCCAAACTTATGTTAGTGCCTAATTTTCACTTCGAATAATGCTCAAATAAGATTTCTCAAGTTCCAATGGTATCTTTCATAAGCACTTAGCCAAAAAAATGTCAATCCCAACCGGCTAAACAAATGGATGTGTAAAATTTTTCAAAAATTTCGCAAGTAATGTGAAAACCAACTAATGAGTTAAAATATAGACTAAGCATGCTCATCAATTATCTAAGAGTTAACAATATCAACCACCCACTTATCATTGGCCAAAATCAAATTCCATCAAAACATTGCCCAAGTAAATACTAAACATGATAAATACCCACAAACTTAAAACAGACATTGTCCTCAATGGCTAAGATAGGAAAAATTAAACGGGAGGACTTCACTGACATAATATAGCAATATTCCTCCTTGTCCGCTAAGTTTGAAGAATATGTTAAGCACATGGAACAAATTGGGCATCTCACTTGAATTTAACTTGAATAACCTATAAACCATGATAGACGCAATTTTATTAAATTCTAAATAAATGCAAATTCAAAACTACTAATATAAAACCTAATAAAAACTAAAAATAAAAATTAAACTTGGGTTGCCTCCCAATAAGCGCTTGTTTTATAGCCTCAACCTGACTTCTTCAATTCTCTATCTAATTACCCTACGAAAATTGAGGAACCCTCCATCCATCAGTAATAATTTCTCTTTTGGGAGGTTCCCATTAGCAAAGAACCTTGAATTAAAGTCATCTAGCATGCTCTTTGTAGATAGGATCCCCATTAAGTACAGCAAACCACTAGGTGCTTTCCCCATTGTGTTTGTGATCAAATTATGGCTTGGAAGCTTGTCAAACACAATGGGCTCTTCCTCTATCTTCTCCTTTTCAACCCACCATGACTCCACAGTTGTACTAGCTCTTATGTCACAAAGAGCTTTGCCTACGACATGACTGCCAATTGGGCATGGTTTTGCCAAACTGCCCGGATTCTTGAACTTTGGTGGAGGAGACACATGGGATACTAATGAAATCAACTCATCTTCGTTGAATCTTACAGTTCAATCTTCATCGATCTCCTTTTCCTTGACTGTCTCTTGCAAATCCTTTCCATTACGTAGAGTCACAGCCTTGCAATGCTCATCTCTGCCCGGATTTATCTCAATATCACTAGGGAGTGTTCCAAGTGGGCAGTTATTTAATGCAAGTGCTATCTACCCCCATTGATTTTCTAGATTCTTTATCGACGCACCTTGGCTTTTCATATTCAGCTCTACTTGATTCAATATTTTGTCTTGTTCATCGTTCTTTTTTTCAGTAGCTCTAATGAATTTTTCCAAGGCTTCTTCCAAACTTGATTTCCTTTCTGGTTGTTGTGGAGTCTAATTTTGAAATTTGGATGTGTTTTGTTGTCTAGGCGCTTGAGCTTGATTGTTACTCCAAGAAAATCCCGGATGATTTCTCCAACCCGGATTATACGCGTTTTGGTTCGGATATGGTTGGGTAGACCGACTATAGCTCCTTACGAACTGAGCTAATTCAGCATTTATGGCACATTGATCTGTAGCATGACTCCCAACACATAACTCACAAACCATAGCTACTTGTTGCGTGGATGGTGGACTCCATGTTTCCATTGGTCGAGTCATGTTTGCCATCCTTCGACTTCGTTGGGCTACGATAACCTCCAACGTCTTCGAATTTGTCTCAATTTGTACTGACTCTACAGAAAATGTATTAAGTCCATCAATCCATGTTCTCCTTGGTTGAATCATGTTCGTGTATGGCCATTGATACGCAAAGTCATCCATGGTACCTGAAAAGAAAGAAAGAAAAAAAATTGAAAGAGAGTTAAAGAAAAAAAAACGTTTAAATTAAAACTAATTTGATAAAAATTAATATTGGCAAAATTATTAAACTAATTCCCCGGCAATATTAGTTTAATAATTAGTTTAAAATTTTGCCAATATTAATTTTTATCAAATTAGTTTTAATTTAAATGTTTTTTTATTATTTTCTTTAATTCTCTTTCTATTTTTTTTTCTTTCTTGCTTTTCAATTACCATGGCGGAATTTAATTATCAATGGCCGTATACAAGAATGACTCAGTCAAGGGGAGCGGAGATTTATGGACTCGCGACACTTTCTGTATTATCATCACAGATTTAGACACTTTCGAGCAGGTTAGACGCTTTTGAAGCTCAACGTCGTCAAAGTGTGGCGGTTACTTGTAATTATTGTGCTAAAAATCATCTGAGTCATCAATGCGCCATCAATTTCGAGCCGGTACAGTATGATGGTGATTACCCCAACAATTATGCTTATCCTAACTACTATTATCAGGATTGGGGGTATCACCCGTATTTTTCATGGAGCCATACATATTAAGATCAATTTTATGCTCCAAGTCCAACATACTCACCGGATTTCTCGTGTCCACCTCCACTACAATAGGAAGAACATTCAAATTTGGAGAAAACTTTATCCAAGTTCATAGCTTCTTGTGAGGAGTGGAGGATTAATCAAGAAATATCGAGTCAAAATTTTGTGAACCTGATGGAACAGCTAACCAATGCCTCGAACATACACTTGGTCCTATGGCATGGATTCTGAAACTGATGGTGAGCCTGAACCAAATCTTCAATCAGATGTGCCAAATGCTATAGATGTTGAAAGAGAGGAGAGACTTGGGGACCAAGAAAAGGAGATCGGCGAAGATCTAACTTTGAGTACCAACGAAGATGAGTCAATTTTTATAGTGACCCACGTACCTTCTCCACCAAAGTTCAAGAATTCGAGTAGTTTTGTAAAACCATGCCCAATTGGCAGTCATGTCGTCGGCAAAGCTCTTTGTGACATGAGAGCTAGCAAAACTTTAGAGCCATAGTGGGACAAGAAAGGGAAGATAGAAGGGGAACCTGTTGTTTAAAGTTTTAAAGCTTTAAAGCTAGCAAAACTTTAAAGCTCTTTGTGTTTGCCAAGAATCCACGCCACACTCTGATCACAAACACAATGGGAAAAGCACCTAGTTGTTTGTCGTATTTAATGGGGATCCTATCTAAAAAGAGAATGCTAGGTGACTTAGATTCAATGGCCATTAAAAATGGAAACCTACCAAAAGTTACATTATTTCCGAGGGATGGAGGGTTCCTCAATTTTCGAAGGGGAATTGAATAGAGAATTAAAGAAGTCAGGCTGAGACTTTAAAACAAGCGCTTATTGGGAGGCAACCCAAGTTTATTTTTTAATTTTTTGTTATTGGGTTTTATATTAGTAGATTTGAATTGGCATTTATTTAGGAATTAATAAAATTGTTTCGTTCATGGTTTTACAGGTTAGTCAAGTTAAATTCAAGTGGTGCCTAATTCGTTCCATGTGCCTAGCCTATTCTCCAAACTTAGAGAACAAGGAGGAATATTGCTATATTATGTCAGGGAAGTCCTCTCTTTTAATTTTTCCTATCTTAGCCATTGAGGACAATGTCTGTTTTAAGTTTGGGGGTATTTATCATGTTTAGTATTTACTTGGGCAATGTTTTAATGAAATTTGATTTTGCCCAATGATAAGTGGGTGGTTGATATTGTTAACTCTTGGAGAATTGATGAGCATGCTTAGTCTATACTTTAACTCATTAGTTGGTTTTCACATTACTTGCGAAATTTTTGAAAAAATTTTACACATCCATTTGTTTAGCCAGTTGGGATTGACATTTTTTTGGCTAAATGCTTATGAAAGATACCATTGCAACTTGAGAAATCTTATTTGAGCATCATTCGAAGTGAAAATTAGGCACTTACATAAGTTTGGGAGAAATCTTGGGGTATTTTTGAAAAAAAAAATTGGAACCTTCCCGAGTTGAATAATTGAAGCATGTGGTGGGTCGAGGTGGAGCGTAAAACGCACTCCCCATAAACACAGGCACGAGATGGAGCGTAAAAAACACTCGTTCAATGAAAAGTGGAAAATGAGATGGAGCGTAAAACGCACTCATTCATGAAAGTGGAAAGTGAGATGGAGCGTAAAACGCACTCACTAAATAGAGAAACGAAAATATGTATGTTTGAAATACTTGGGAAGGGTTCATATGAGCTTAAAAGTTGAATATCCGGTTGATCCTCAAGAAAAAACAAACGTGCCTTGTTTATTTTAGCGGTGATTGATGTGATAAGAAGTTTTGAGAGTTGTTTTGAGAATATTTTATGAGTGTTGGTTGATCTTAGCTAAATCATGACTAGTTTGAACATATGGATGCACACACGCACTTAAAGGATCATGAGTAGATGTGAAGCTAATGAAAGTTGTTGAAATTTTAGACATGACATTATTTTGAAATTTTCTGCTGGTTATCATTTGTTGTAACCTTTGAGGCCATTGTGCGAATTTATATTGATTCATTGTGTGGGTGGATCATTGCTAGAGGATGAATTTTTCTAAATTGTATTTTTACTTGATGACAAGCAAATGTTTAAGTTTAGGGGTATTTGATGAGTGAGTTTTATACTCATAATTGAGTGCATTTGAGCTTAATCTTTTGGTTGATTTTAAGTGTTTATGTCTATTCATGCATGTTTTATGTTGTTTTGTAGGAATTGGGACAAAAGTTACTTGGATCGACGTTTGGCGTGGCTAGATTCTCGTTTTCGGCTTGGCATTTACATAGCAGTCACTTCAGAGCCAATTTGAGTATTTCTCCAAACCTTATTTCGAAAACCTTAAAGAACAAAAGTTGTATATCTACGTCTCCTCTTTCCGGAACATCTTGAATCGTCAAAATCAGAGTTCGGACGAAGAAGTTATGGCCATTTTCCCAAAGGACGTCGGAGCAGAAAATTTTCAAAAAAGGGACCAGCTCTGGGGCGCCCAACTCAAGCTTATTTTCAGCGCCGGGGCACTAGGGGCAGTGTTCCAGCACCATGCCTAGCACCGGGGTGCTGGGGAAGAGTTTGGTCAAGCTTGAATGCATTTTGCGGCGAATTTTGATACTTTTCTGACTCTAAATTGGATTGGGTTTGTTCCTAAGCTAAAAATTGAACTTGTAACCTATAAATACATGATGTAAGACATAAAATAAGAGGAGATTACATAGATTAGATTAGAGATACACTCTATTATATTAGACATTAACCCTAGTTCTTATTAGTTTTAGAGATTGAAACAACTTGGAGATCATTGAAGATCAAGAGCAGGAGCAAAAGGGGAGCATCAGATTTGCTGGCAACAGATTCTATTCTCTTCTCTTATCATACTTTTATCTTTAATGTCTATTCAGTTGTGGATTCTTGGTTTTAATTCATTAATTATGAACTAACTCTTTTATTAAGATTTCAATTGAACCTTTTATGTCTATAAATTAGTTATTTGATTTATTCTAATTATTTATGTCAAAGTGAATTGTTTATCTTGTCTTGAACTTATTGATTAATTATCTGATCAGTAATTACCTTGTTACTCTAGAAGGAATTGGAAGAGGAATTCTACGGTTAGAACTGGGCCCCCTAACACCCTGACAACGGCGCCAAAAACTTGAGTTGGGGGCCCCGGCGTTGGAACAATTCTGGAAATTTTCTGGTCCGACGTCTTTTGGGAAAATAGCCATAACTTCTTCGTACAAACTCCGATTTCGATGATTCAAGATTTTTCGGAAAGAGGAGACGTAGATCTACAACTTTTATTCTTTGAGTTTTTTGAAATAAGGTATTGAGAAATACTCAAATTGGCTCTGAAGTGACTGCTATGTAAATGCCAAGCCAAAAATGCGAATCTAGCCACCCCAAACGTCGATCCAAGAAATTTTTGTCCTAATTCCTACAAAACAACATAAAACATACATGAATAGTCACAAACACTTAAAATCAACCAAAAGATTAAGCTCAAACACACTCAATTATGAGTATAAAACTCACTCATCAGTAAACCACTTATCCTACTCTTCGAAGCACTTTGAAGGGTCCAATAAACCTCGGGCTCAGCTTTCCCTTTTTACCGAAACAAATTTTTCCCTTTCAAGGAGAAGCTTTTAAGAACACGTAATTTCCTACGTCGAATGCACGATCTTGTCTATGTTGATCAGCATACTTTTTTTGTCGGTCCTGAGCTACTATCAATCTTGTCCTGATGAGTTTGACAACCTCAGCAGTTTGTTGTACCAGTTCTAGTCCTAGCTGTTGACGTTCACCGACTTCACCCCAGCACAGTGGAGTTCTACACTTTCTGCCGTATAATGCTTCGTAAGGCGGCATGCCGATGCTCACGTGGTAACTATTATTGTAGGAAAATTCCACCAATGGTAAATATTCATCCCAGCTCCCTTTGAAGTCCATGATGCACGCTCTAAGCATATCCTCTAACATCTGGATTGTTCGTTCGCTTTGCCCATCGGTTTGCGGGTGATATGCTGTACTCATCCTTAGTTGCGTTCCCATGTATTCTTACAGTTTCTTCCAGAAATTTGACGTGAATCTCGGATCTCTATCTTATACTATTGACACTGGAACTCCATGTCTCGATATGATCTCTTTGACATATAGTTTTGCCAGCTGATCAAGATTAAATCTAATCTTTATTGGCAAAAAGTGAGCTGATTTCATTAATCTATCCACCACCACCCAAATCACATCGTATGTCGTTGGAAGACCTACCACAAAATCCATTGTGATATGTTCCCACTTCTATTCTGGTATTTTCAACGGTTGAAGTAATCCGCTTAGTCTCTGATGCTCGGTCTTCACTTTCTGATATGTCAAGCACTTCACAACGCATTCTGCAACATCTCTCTTCATATTTAGCCACCAAAAATGTCGCCGCAAATCTTGATATATTTTTTTACTTCCTGGATGAATCGAATATCTTGAGCTATGAGGTTCGGTCAAGATTTCGTCTTCAATCTCTGGTACGGCTGGAACCCAAATTCTTCCCTCGAACTGTAGTAGTCCTTCGGTATCGATCTTGTATTTCACCTCTTTACCTTCGTTCACACCTTCCTTTATTTTTCTGCGTTCTTCATCCTGTAGTTGAACATTCTTCACCTTGTCCACTAAAGTTGGACCAGCTTCTATCTGGAATAGTTATTCATTGGATTCCTGTGGAAATTTAATTTCCAGCTCTAACCTTCCCATTGCTGAAATGAGTTCCTCCTGAGTGGTTATCAACATTAGCTTTTCTCGACCTTTCCTGCTTAACACATCTGCAACAACATTCGCTTTCCCTGGATGATAAAAGATCTCATAATCGTAATCTTTTATCAATTCCATCCATCTTCTCCTACGCATGTTCAGGTCCTTCTAAGTGAAAATATACTTCAGACTCTTATGGTCTATATATATCTCACATTTCTCTCCATAAAGATAGTGTCTCCATATCTTGAGAGCAAATACTACTGCAGCCAATTCCAAATCATGAGTCGGATACCCTTTCTCATAATCCTTCAGTTGTCTTGATGCATAGGCAATAACTTTCCCGTTCTACATAAGAACACAACCCAATCCTTTATGTGAGGCATCACTATACACCACAAAGTTTTCTGTACTATCTGGTAATGACAACATAGGTGCCCTACTTAACTTCTTCTTCAAATCTTAAAAACTTTCTTCACATTTCTCCATCTAAACAAATTTCACAGCTTTCCTTGTCAAATTTGTTAACGGAGTGGCTATCTTGGAAAAATCTTGAATAAATCGTCTGTAATAACCGGGCAGTCCCAAGAAACTCCTCACCTTCGAAGGTGTTCTTGGTTGTTTTCAATTGATTATGGCTTTCACTTTTGATGGATCCACTGAAATCCCATTCTTGTCAATCACATGTCCAAGAAATTGTACACGATCTAGCCAAAATTCACACTTAGAGAATTTCACATACAACTTTTCTTTTCTTAGTGTTTCCAACGTCAAACGTAAGTGTTCTATGTGTTCTTCTTTAGTTTTGGAATACACCAGAATATCGTCGATAAAAACCACTACAAACTTGTCTAAGAATGGTTTAAACACCATGTTCATCAAATCCGTGAATTCAGCAGGGGCATTGGTCAAACCAAAAGACATCACCAGAAACTCGTAATGTCCATAACGAGTTTTGAATGTCGTTCTAGGTATATTCTCCTTCCTTACCTTCATTTGGTGATACCCACTTCTCAAATCTATTTTCGAGAAATATCTAGCACCCTTCAATTGATCAAACAAGTCATCTATTCTTGGCAGCGGATACTTATTTTTAATAGTGACTTTGTTTATTTCCCTATAATCAATGCAAAGACACATTGACCCATTCTTCTTCTTTACGAATAACATCGGTGCTCCCCACGGTGATACGCTTGGTTGAATATACTTCTTGTCTAGAAGGTCTTGCAGTTGTACCATTAGTTCATTCATCTCCACTGAAGCCATTAGTTCCTGGCGCTAAGTAAATCATGAACTCAATTTCTCTGTCAGGCGAAAGTCCTGACAAATCTTCTGAAAACACGTCTACAAATTTCCTAACCACTGGTATCTCTTCCAGTTTCACACCATTCTTCTGAGTATCGACTATGTAAGCTAAATAACCCACAAAGCCTTGACTCAACAATTTTTTGGACTGCATAATCGTCAGACATCTCATTTGTCTAGGCGATTTGCTACCATGGAAAACTACCTTTGACGGAGTCATAAGGTTTACACACTTCTTTTGGCAATCAATTACTGCTCCATATTTGAACAGCCAATCCATTCCCAAAATAACATCAAACTCTCCAAGTCTAATCGGGATTAAATCTACCATCATGATATTCCCCTTAATATTCACCCTACAATTCTTGTATACGAACCTAACAGTAATCACTTCCCTATTCGCAATTTCTATGTTCAAATGGAAGTTTAGTTCTTCACTAGGCAATTCTAACCTCTTAGGAAATTCATCAAATATAAACGAGCAAGTAGCACCCGAATCAAATAATACATAAGCATCAATATCATTGATTGGGATAATACCTGACACCACATCTTTTGATTGCATAACATCTTGCACAGTCATGTTGAAGGTTCTGGCTATGGGTTTATTTGATGTCGTTGGTCTAACAATGGCCCATGTACCTCCACTGCTACCTCCCTTGCTTCATTCTGTCTCTCCAGCTTTCTTCTTAGGGCATTCACGAGCAAAGTGATCCTTGGACCCGCACGTGAAGCAAACGTTCTTCTTGGGTTTAGTGTAATTTGGGGTGATGTGACCCTCCTGGCCACAATTGAAGCATACACGCTTCCCTATCAAGCACACACCTTTGTGAAACTTTTTGCATGTAACACATGCTTCAAACTTCTTATTCTGCTAATTACCCTACTGGTTTCTAGCACCCACGTTTCCATTCCATTTCCTCTTCAAGTTGTTGTTGCCATTTCCACTACCTCCATTACCATGCTTAACCTCCACCTCATTCTTCTTCTTTTTCTGTTCCTGATTGAACTTTGTCACTGCCTCGACCCACCTTTAGCGAGTATTACTTTCTCCATCACTGCTGTGAACGTTTTCTACTGGAACAGGGAGACCCTACTATACAACCAGGGCTTCAGTCCCTGGTCAAACCTCTTCACCTTGCGCTCATCAGTGCTGACTTGATATGGCGCAAACCTCACCAACTCATTGAATTTTACGGCATACTCAGACACCGTCATCGTTTCCTGCTTCAATTCTAAAAACTGAACCTCTAGCTTACTCTTCAAACTCTCTAGGAAATAAGTCTCGAAGAATATCTCCTTAAACCTGTCCCAGGTCATCATCCCTTGTCCTTCTTGCATTTTATTGGCCTGCCACCAATAACTAGCCTCTACTTTCAACATGAATGTTGCGAAAGCAGTCTTCTGATCCTCCCCTATTCTCGCAACATCGAATACTTTCTCTATTTCCATAATCTAAGTCTGTTCCTCCACTGGATTCATGAACCCACAAAATTCAGGTGGTCCATCCGCCTTGAAGTCCTTAAACGTTGTAGGTTGATTCTGCAGTGCACCTGTTAGTAACGTCACCAGCTACTGAACTGGATTAGCATCAACATTGTCGTTATTGGTTCCCTCAGTGGTTCTCTGTCGTGGTGGTTGACGTCTTAGAGGCATTTTTCTGTTTAAAAAAATTATATGTCTACTAGATTATTATCCAATTCCTTTAAGTAATTTCTACTTAAATTACCCCCATAAAAGAACTTATCACATAACACATAATATTTTGAATAAAGTAAAATAATAACTTTCATTCATTCATAATCCTTTTAAAAATATAAGAACAATAGCATCACTGCTATTTATATTATTTTCCTGAATTACAAAAGTTTCATGATAACATCATCATTATATCCCATGGTTACTTAACACTAGGGATTTATAAATTATTTAACACCTTATTAATCTCATCACAGGCACATTCCCTACGATGTCCTACTAAGATACTCTGTAGCCTTTTAACGCTGTTCTTCTATAATTCGGAACATTGTTCGGCAATCTAACACGTACGATGGCAGAGTCTCGAACTGAATCGGATAGCCCATGACCCGGTCTTGAGCTCGATTAATCACGGTGGTGAATACGTTATTCATCTCCTCCATCTTCATCCTCTTTGCTTGCGCGTCTCTTACTGCTATCCCGGCTCATTGAAAAGCTTCTTCGTACGCATCTTTGGCTCTTGCCCTCTTAGTAGACTCTTCTCTTAGCTTGTTCTTCAGTTCTGCAATCTCCGCTGTCATTCGTTCATTCAGTCCCTCAGTGTGAACTAGCTTTTCTTCGACATTATTCGTACATTCCTCTCGATCTAGGATCTCATCGTCCTTCTGTGTCATCGAGGTCTGTTGTTTGGCTATTATCTCTTGTAACTCCTCGACGGTATCCTGAAGTTCCACATTATGGTTATAGACTTCATCGTATATACGAGCAACTATCGAGTTCAGTGGAATCTCTTCCTCCTCGTCCTTGTCATCCTCATTCTCCTGTGACAGCTCAACTGGATCCTCCTCATCCGTCTCTACATCATCATCCTCATCTTTAACTACTGTAACCAACGGGACTGACTCCCGTGGTAGTAGTTGTTCCCAAATCACCTGAATGTCATGAGACTCCTCCTCTCTAGGCATCTGAGATCCTTCCTCACTAGCCTTACTGGATTCTCCGACATTAGTTATCTTGGTAATAAAATTTTTAAGTTTTAATTACTAATCATTATTACTCAACACTCACGAGCTTATAATTTACAATCACATAAGCACATAAGTGTTTTATTACTCCTTCCTTAAAACCTATATTAAGGTCGTATATTGAAGTTATTCAACGACGAGATTTGATGAAAATCTGAGTAAGTTAGGGTTTCGGTGATTCCGAGGACGGAATCCTTATAAGGAGGGAAGAATGTGACGAATGAATTGTTTGAATTGTGATTCTGGGGACAGAATCCTTGTAAGGAGGGAATGATGTAACAATCCAAAATTTTATTTGTAATTTAAAATATTTATTAAATTAAATAAATATTTTATTTATGTGGTTGTTGTTAGTATATATTTATGAATTAAATTTATTAGATAATACTCTAATTTAATTTAACAGTTAGAGAGTTGTTAAAGATTACATGAGTTGCTATATTGATGTCATAATTTAATAATTAAAGTGATATATTAATTATTAAATAAAATTATAGTGAGATTATAATTTTGTAATATTTGGTTAAGTGAGAAATTTATTTAGTATGTGGTAATTAGTTTATTTAATTAAGATTGGATATGGAAATCCAAGTAAACAATGCGGGACAATAAACTATATTATAAATGACTTATGAAAATAAATTAAAAGAGTTTTAATTTGGTTTTACCAAACAAAGCCTTAGAGATTTTAAAATTTTTGTTTTAATCTTGTTTTGCCAAACAAGGTTTAAGGAATAATTAAGTCATTATTTTAAGTGGTTTTGCCAAACAAGGCATAAGGGTTGTAAGTTATTAATTTTTAAAGTGATTTAGCCAAACAAGCCTTATGGCTTTTGGTTTTTAAATAATATAACTGACAACAGTTATATATGTAATTATGTTGTATATTAATAGGTATTATAAGTATACATATATTATATTATCATATATTAGTTTATATTACGTATTACTAAAAGAGAAAGGAAGAACAAAGAGAAAAAGAGAGAATACAGAGAAGAAGAAGAAGAAGAAGAAGAAGAAGAAGAAGAAGAAGAAGGGGAAATCATTATCTCCATCTTTTCTCCTAATTCAATCTAGAAAAGTATCAAACTAACCCTTATACTAAATTAGGATGTTTTGTATTTAGTCATTGTAAAATTAGGTTTTCATGATTGTGAATTTATATGCATATATGGTGTTCATATATTTTCATGTATACGCTTACATAAGATTTTTATAGTTATTCAAAGGTTTCAATTCACAAAGATATAATGAACATGATGAAATCATGTTCATAGTGTTTGATTATGAGTTATATGGTTGTTCTAGCAATTCAATCCATGTAATTTTGATAAACAAGAGGAATTTTGTTCATAATGATTTTCTATGAATTAATTTTTAAAAAGTGGCTTTTCAAACTATCAAATTGATATTTGGTTATGATTTATTGTTAAAATTGATCATGTATTATAGCCGACTATACGACCAAAAGGTTTCCCTTTTTATATAAAAAGGTTGTTCTTCTCAGTCTTACAAACAGAAGTTGTATTAACAATGAAATGCTATGATTTCAATATCTAATCACTTCTCGATATAGCCGAAATAACTGGCATCGATCTGTCCATAATAATTGAATTATCTTCTCGAACCTATCAAGTTCTAACAATTGTTCGTCTAGCTAGAATAATTAGCTTAGACATATCTTAACACAATTCGATAATAAACAGGAATTATATGTATTGTCAATAATAGCTTCTATGGGTGTAAGTGTCCAACAATAGTTATTCTCTAATTATATTCTCAGAATTCACTAATTCAATTTGAATTAATAAACATTCACTAACTACGAATAATCAACAATAAATTCTCGGGCGTGGTCTAATCGACAATAATTAACCACCATAATAATTGAACAAATATAACTCAAGGTTGAGTTAGGAAACTTGCCTCCCGCGTTGATTACTGCTACAAGATATACTTATCTGCATTCGAAAGACCTATAACCAATAACATCGGTCTCTCAATTTGCACAATAATTTATAACGAATAACACTGTAGTTCACAGTCAATCTTTCTCCTAGACACATTACCAGATAATCACATCAGTGTTTATAGCTTATATAAACACTCATTAAGTCTAACTAGTTTGGTCTGGTTGGACTTTGGTATATTCTCGGTGTTCTGGTCACCCTATTCGACAATTAACACATTTATTGTCAATTAAACTTGGTCTCTAAGCTTCAATATTATTTTAGATATGTCAAATATCATTTATAATATTTTTCTGAAGCTTTTAATAATTTACAAACAATTATTATAATTTATAATAATTTTTTAAACATTAGAATCATTTTTAAATGATTTAAATATTAAATAATCTTATCATCATTAATATTTACTAATATAAAAATATTAATGACATACTAGTCAAAATATTAAAGTTATTATTAATAACTTAAAATATTTTTAAATCATCAATATTCTACTTAAATGATTTTTAAAATAATTAAAATTAATTTTAAATCATCACAATTAATATTTAAATATTAACAAAATTATTATCAAAATATTAAAAGTCATTAATTATAACTTAAAATATTTTTAAATCATTTTTCTCATTTTTAATGATTTTTAAATCATTAAAATCATTTTTCTATCATTTAATAATTAAATAAATCTAATATCATTAATATTAATTTATTATTGAGAATTCTCTAAAAATATTGAAAATTATATTTTTATAATTCGAAATATTTTTAAACACTTTATTCTTATTTAAAATGATTTTTATAATATTAAAATCATTTTTCTCTAATTTATTTATTACACTAATTAAATAAATTAAATATCATTAATATTCAAATAATTATAAATATTAATGAAAAATATATGAAATTATTAAAAGTTATTTTTCATAATTTAAAACCATTTTTGTAATTTTTAGAATTTATTTTCTATTTTTAAGTATTTTCCGAAAATTCAAAAAATAAAAATATTTAATACCGTCGCTGTAGCCCTTTAGCGACGCTTTCTGTCGTCTTAGATGTTCTTGAACCTCAAGAACACTGACAGACCGATTCTCAAGGTCCTTACTTAGACCATCAATAATTCTCAATCCAACATGTTTCTAGGCAATCTTTAACCATGATCTTGTAGTGTTTATGTAACAATACAAGAATCAATCATCAACAAAGTCATAACACAACTCAGATGCAAGATCATAGCCCTCAAACTCACTGTCAGACGTTGCCTGGGTTTTCCAAAAACCCAGGCAGTTCGAGTAGCCATCTTATAGCTCAATTTTCTAGAAGTTCCTGTTATTAGATAAGTGTTTTCTTGGTCCAAATAGGTAGTTCATATGACAAGGAACATTTATATACCATGATCTCAGTCCAACTATAACATAATCACAATATACCACTCGGTCAAACTCTGTCAGAAAGGTAGTTCATATGACAAGGAACATTCATCCGGTTTCTGAAAATTCCAGAAACTGCACTTCGTGATCAACTGGTCGAGTTTGACCACACGCTACACTTGATATGTTGACTGTTTTAATGTTCTAAAAGCATGAATCTATAGTCTAGACAACAGGCTACAAACTAGATATCATAACATCAATATATCACATAACACCTGACAGATCTGGACGTTGCAAAAACTTGTCAGACGTTGGTTCATACTTTCTGGGTTACCCAAAAATTGACTGGTCATGCCCGGTCAATAGGTTTTGACCAAGAATATCTTGAGATCTGTACATGAAATAACTTTGATTCCACTTCCAGATCAAAGACCTCATGTCAGGCTACAAATCCAAAACATAAAACATCAAAAATCATTAACCGACAGAGATTTATGGCTCTTGACATTAGCATGTCAGACCACAAAAATGTTCTTGGGCAGTTTTTTGAAAAACTCCATTTTTAAGATCTTTGATGCTATAGATCCATGATGGATCATCATAGATCATCTAAAAACATTTTCTAACACATGATTAAACACTTAAACACAAAATTTTTCTTACTATATAAGATTAAATAGGGTTAGGGCTTTTATACCTTCTTGTTTAATCCTTGATCTTGATTTTTCTAACTGATATTGGGTGATCTAGGGGCTTGGTTAGTGACTGAAATACTTAACAAATTCGGAGGTTTAGAGAGAGGAGGAGTTGGTGAGAGCTTGGGTGAAAAATGAGCCAAGTTATGAACTTCTCTCTACCAAATCTATATATATTTCATGATGCAATGTATGATCTGATGTTGCTGTCAATTAGAGGCTGATTTGCTGAGATTTTTAAAGTCACAAAGTTGGTCACCAACTAAAGCTTTAGCAAATTATACATGTTACCTAATAAAAAAATCCATAAAGGGCATTTTATACTTTTTCTATCTAATTTTAATGGCATTATGGTCAATTGTTCAAACCCTTAGGGTTTAACCCTTAGGGTTCCAACCCTTAGGTTTTACACTTTAGCTTCTAGAATTTTCTAAATTAGGGGTTTAAAATAGAAAATTAATATTTCACAAATATAATTAGGGTTTTAAATAGAAATTAATATTTCTAAAGTATAATTAGGGTTTCCTAATTATACTAACATTTACTAATCACTTTAGGCTTACTAATTATGATTAGGGTTTCCTAATTAGGGTTTAGGATTCTCGAGTTTTGTTTAGGGTTCCTAACTATACATTAGGGTTTCTAATCCTGAGATTAAGGTTTCTAATCCCTTATTAGGGTTTACTAATATTGTACCATATCCGATCAATCATTGATCAATAATTCTAAACAGTACAAACACGTACTCATCAATATAATTATTTTAATTATATCTTCTATCGAATCCCTATCCGGACTTAGGTTTAGGGTTTTAAATTCTCAGTTAAGCACAACTCTACTCTTATTTCTCAATCAATACACAAATTGACTAATTCTCACAGCTCGTATCATAGATACACACACAATATTGATAATTAATATTAATATTAATTAATTAAAAAAATTATTCGTAAAATTCAAATTATTCGTAATCCCGGGTTATTACATTTACCCCTCTTTAAAAGGATTCCGTCCTCAAAATTACCGCTTTCTTATTCTCTACAATCTTTTAAAGTTGTATCATCAATTCATTTTATTAACACAATAATAATTTATGTCTTATATTCTATCATGTGACTTGAATCTATAAAAGAAAATAATTCACAACGATATTTATCTAATATTACTCGCGTAATTTAAGTATTAAGCGAAATCGTTACATGTCGCCACCTCCTGGAAAACCCCTGCATCTTGCGCCTTCATGTTGAACGTACGGGTCGTTGGTCTTCCTGGCTATGCAGGTCCTCGAATCGCCAAGGTTCCACTACCAGGTCCCTTGTTGCCACTTTCCTTCACTGTATTTCTCTTCGGACAGTTCTGAACCAGATGATCAGTCGATCCACAAGAAAAACAACCTTATATCTTCTTCGAATTGGGACAATTGGGTGACATGTGCCCCTCTTATCCGCAGTTGTAACAAACTCCTTTCTTCTTCAGAAAAACACCTACATGATTCTTTCCACAAGTTGCACATGGCTCCCTCCCTTGCTTATTCCCTTCTGTCTTATTACCCGTTTGGGTATTCTCACTCCACTTTCTCTTGTTCGGATTACTACCACCACTGTTTACTCCATCATTTGTTTTCTTCTTCTTCTCTGGATGAAATCAAGACGCAGCTTCGCTCCCTCCTTCAGCAATTAACGCTTTCTCCATCAAAGTCGCGAACGTATTGATCTGCAATACTGCTACCTTGTTGAATATCCCCGGCTTCAGTCCATTCTCAAATCTTCTCACTTTTCTCGCCTCTGTGTCCACCTGATGAGGTGTAAATCTCGCCAACTCGTTGAATTTGGCAGCATACTCCGAAACCGACATATTCTCCTACTTCAGTTCTAAAAATTTAACTTCCATCCTAGATTGCATACTAGGCGAAAAGTAGTTCTCAAAGAACAACTCCTTGAATCTTGTCCAAGTCACCACAGCTGTACCCGTTCTCGCTTGATTAGTCTCCCAGCAGTAATTGGCTTCCCCCTTCATCAGATATGTTGCAAAAGTTATCTTCTGCTCTTCCGCTACACGCGCAATAATGAATGCTTTCTCCATTTCTTTTACCCAAGTTTGGGCTTCAATCGGATCCGTGGTCCCCTTGAATTATAGCGGTCCTACCGCTTTAAAGTCTTTGAAATTTGCCAATCTATCTGCTGGTTGTTCTCTCGCTCTTCCTCTTGCTGCTGGAGCTCTATTCCCCATAGCTTCGGCTATCATATTTGCAAATTTTTGCTTCGGGTCAGCTTGACCTCCTTCATTATTCACCGATTGCTCTTCTCTTTGATTTCGATCCTGTCGTCTAGGCGGCATGATCAGATTTAAAAAAAAATCTAACATTAATTCTCTTTCTTTGTACAAATTCTTAACACAATAAGAATTCAACACATATTTCTCATATAATCGTATATTTATTCAAATAGCACATAGTACATTTAGTACTTAACACATATTACTATCCCTTTTTAAATATTATCAGGATTAATAGCACAACTTTACATAAAAAGTTACAATTCTCCAACTTTACACAAAAAGTTATCATTTCCCATTTTCACATAACTATTCCTAGTTAGTCAAACTTACCACACTTATGAGTTCAGGAACTTGCCACAATTATATGAGTGTATGAACTTATCCTAGTCAGACCTTTGGCGTCCATTCGTTGAAGGGTTCAAAAATAATTCATATAACTATGAGTCATGAACTTACCATAAGTATGAGTTTTAAGAACACACAAATTAATCTTAATCTTATATTCATATAGAAAATAAAGATTTCGTTCATACAAACACACACACACACACACACACACACACACACACACACACACATATATATATATATATATATATATATATATATATATATATTTTTACATATGCTTACACATCATTCTCGATATTACAACTGTTAATATTATAACCTACTACCAAAAGTACTACCGCTTATATCTAATCTGTCTACCGTCTACTCCCTTCACCAATCTTCTTCTTGCTGGGACACTTGTTGAATCCGTGACCCGTTCTTCCACATGAATAACACTTCCTCATATTTGGCATAGGACAATGTAGGGAAATATGTCCTTCCTGCTTACAATTGAAGCACACGTTCTTCCACATCATACATTCTCCCGCGTGAGTCTTCCCACACTTGCTACAGACTTGCTTCTTCTTCGGGTTTGAATTTTCAGAATTAGGGCTATCGTTGTCCCTCTTTCGCTTATTCTTATCTTTTTACTACTTGATTGTTCCTTCAGACGATGCACCACCTTCAGTCTTCATCCTTTCCATCTGTGCATTCAACTCGTTCCGTTCTTCAGTCATTTCGCGTAACGCTCCCTCCGTCATCCACAACTCCTCCAAGAGAAATACTTTACTCCGGAGTTCTTGGACTTCTGTATATACTTGATCTTGTTCTCTAACTTTAGTTTTATTCTTTTTCTCCACATTAGCTTCTTCGGACTCTGCCTCCTCATCACCACTCAGATACATCTCGGGATAATTGGCATGATCGCTCCCCAGATTGACCATAGGTTCATCTTTTCCCACCTCTTCCACTGACTCGCTTTGCGCTGGCAACTCGGCTACTGGCACTGGTGCAACAGCCGCTAATATCTCCGCACTCATTTCATCTTCTCTAGACATCCTACAATCAGTTTAAACAACTTGATTAGTACTTCATTAGTACAAACTTCGCACAATATGTGTCCAAATATCTCACTATCGATACGCTTCGGCAATCCCTCACTTAGTACTCTAAATGAGTATTCTCTATCTAGCTTATTGTTATAATCCTAGGGTTTTCCCCACCCCACTTATGGTTTATAACCTATAGGTTTGATACCAACCTGTGACACCCCCAAATTCGGGTTACTTGACCCCCGAGTTTGGTGCTCACGATCCACAATATAAATTACATTTAACTACCCATTTAATTAAAAATAGGAACATATACTTCATTAACTGATATAGTTAATACATTACCCCAGGTTCTCTAACCTTAACATTACAAACATACCCTTTAGTTATACAAAAAAGGTTCACAAATACAACATAATAATGATGTTCATAAAACTATGTTAACACTATGCCTTTGCCTTTGTTCTTCTTTGATCTGCTGGCCCATTCTTCCCTAGCTAAAATGTTTTGTTTAGCAAGGGTTAGCAACAGATTTGTCCCACAAGTTAAGGCATACAATAAAATGTATAAGAATAAAAATAACAGACTATCTAATTTGATATAATAACACCAAAGTTCAGGGAACTTTGAAATAGCTGAACAAATCTTTAATAACTAACAAGTCTTCTCGCATTCTATGCAACACAATAATATGATAAATGAAAGAGTACAATGCTTTCAAAGTTTCTACGATATTCTATTGAATAATCAAGAATCAATACTACGCAATAACAAAGTGGAAAATTTTCCAGATTTATGCTGAGCGATCCGTTGGATCTTGAACTTCTCTTCTCGAGTAACTATCAAAGATTGGACTTTAATATACCTAGTTGTATCAGATAACCATAAAGATTAAATTATACCACTCTGCAAGTACTTAGAGCGGCTAAGTCCTTGAACCCTATATTATGCATAATACTCAAAACGCGCGCAATAGCCGAATATACGATCAAAAGGTTTCCCTTTTTATATAAAAAGGTTGTTCTTCTCAATCTTACAAACAGAAGTTGTATTAACGACAAAATGCTATGATTTCAATATCTAATCACTTCTCGATCTAGCCAAAATAATTGGCATCGATCTATCAATAATAATTGAATTATCTTCTCGAACCTATCAAGTTCTAACAATTATTCGTCTAGCTATAATAATTAGCTCAGACATATCTTAACACAATTCGACAATAAACAGGAATTATATGTACTATCAATAATATCTTTTACGGGTGTAAGTGTCCAACAATAGTTATTCTCTAATTATATTCTCAGAATTCACTAATTCAATTTGAATTAATAAACATGCACTAATTGCGAATAATCAACAATAAATTCTCGGGCATGGTCTAATCAACAATAATTAACCACCATAATAATTAAAGAAATATAACTCAAGGTTGAGTTAGGAAACTTGCCTTCTGCGTTGATTACTGCTACACAATATACTTATCTACGTTCGAAAGACCTATAACCAATAACATCAGTCTTACAATTTGCACAATAATTTATAACACATAACATTGTCGTTCACAGTCAATCTTTCTCCTAGACACATTACCACATAATCACAATAGTGTTTATAGCTTATATAAACACTCATTAAGTCTAACTAGTTTGGTCTAGTTGGACTTTGGTTTATTCTCGTTGTTCTGGTCACCCTATTCGATAATTAACACACTTATTATCAATTAAACTTGGCCTGGCCTCTAAGATTCAATATAATTTTAGATAAGTCAAATATCGTTTATAATACTTTTCGGAAGCTTTTAATAATTTATAAACAATTATTATAATTTATAATCATTTTTCAAACACTAGAATCATTTTTAAATGATTTAAATATCAAATAATCTTATCATCATTAATATTTAATAATATAAAAATATTAATGACATACTAGTCAAAATATTAAAGTTATTATTAATAACTTAAAATATTTTTAAATCATCAATATTCTACTTAAATGATATGTTGATATGTTGACTGTTTTAATGTTCTAAAAGCATGAATCTATAGTCCAGACAACAGGCTACAAACTAGATACCATAACATCAATATATCACATAACACATGACAGATCTAGACGTTGCAAAATCTTATCAGACGCTGGTTCATACTTTCTGGGTTACCCAAAAATTGACTGGTCATGCCCGGTCAACGGGTTTTGACCAAGAATATCTTGAAATCTATACATGAAATAACTTTGATTCCATTTCCAGATCAAAGAACTCATGTCAGACTACAGATCCAAAACATAAAACATCAAAAATCATTAACCGGCAGAGATTTATGATTCCTGACATTAGCTTGTCAGACCACAAAAATGTTCTTGGGTAGTTTTTTGAAAAACTCCATTTTTAAGATCTTTGATGCTATAGATCCATGATGGATTATCATAGATCATCTAAAAACATTTTCTAACAAATGATTAAACACTTAAACACAAAATTTTTTTTACTATGTGAGATCAAATAGGGTTAGGGCTTTTATACCTTCTTGTTTAATCCTTGATCTTGATCTTTCTAACTGATCTTGGGTGATCTAGGGGCTTGGTTAAAATACTTAACAAATTCGGAGGTTTAGAGAGAGAAGGAGTTGGTGAGAGCTTGGGTGAAAAATGAGCCAAGTTATGAACTTTCTCTCTCCCAAATCTATATATATTTCATGATGCAATGTATGATCTAATGTTGCTGTCAATTGGAGGCTAATTTGCTGAGATTTTTAAAGTCACAAAGTCAATTTGGTTGGTCACCAACTAAAGCTTTAGCAAATTATACAAGTTACCTAATAAAAAATCTATAAAGGTCATTTTAGACTTTTTCTATCCAATTTTAATGGCATTATGGTCAATTGTTCAAACCCTTAGGGTTTAACCCTAAGGTTTCAATTAGGGTTTTAAAATAGAAAATTAAGATTTCACAAATGTAATTAGGGTTTTAAATAAAAATTAATATTTCTAAAGTACAATTAGGGTTTCCTAATTATATTAACACTTACTAATCACTTTAGGCTTGCTAATTAGGATTAGGGTTTCCTAATTAGGGTTTAGGATTCCCAACTTTCGTTTAGGGTTCTTAACTATACATCAAGATTTCTAATCCCTTATTAGGGTTTACTAATATTGTACCCTACCCGTTCAATCATTGATCAATAATTCTAAACTGTACAAATACGTACTCATCAATATAATTATTTTAATTATATTTTCTATCGAATCCCTATCCGGACTTAGGGTTAGGGTTTTAAATTCTCAGTTAAGCACAACTCTACTCTTATTTCTCAGTTAATACACAAATTAACTAATTCTCACAGCTCGTATCACAGATACACATCACAATATTGATAATTAATATTAATATTGATTAATTAAAAAAATATTTGTAAAATTCAAATTATTCGAAATCCCGGGTTATTACAATAGGCCTCTTGTTTGATATTGGGTGTCTGTGCCCCATTCTCGCTATATCTTTTGATAGGCCTCTGTTAATAGTAGGGCGTCTGTGGCCCATTTCCCTATATTTTTAGCTGTATAGAGATGATGATATATTTAGGAATGTATGTACTATCTTCTATTCCCTACATCATATTGTCATCTATTATCTGTTATGCATGTATCATGTTATGCATATGTATGTATGTCCAGAGATATTCAGCATTGACCCTTGGATGGTATTATGATACGATCCACACAGATGTCTTCTTCGACAGTCAGCCGCATAGATCACACCCCACCATTATTGGTGGCATCCCGTCTGAGATACTGGTATGATAGTATGTCACCCCCAGATAGGGTGACCGTAGATCAGCTGTTGCAACATACCATGACCCTTTTGATGTTTCAAGTTCCCGCAGGATTTGTGGAGGGCATGCTAGAGCACTGGGTGCCGGAGAGGCAGGTTTTTTGGCTTGGGACCCAGACCTTGCGTGTATATGGCCATTGGTGATATGAGTCGACAGTTTATGACTCTCACTGGGCTGAGGCGGAGAGTTATGAAGGATGAGATCACATCTGGCCACGTGATATCCCAGCGTTTTCTGATTGACAGATTTAGCTATGAGGACAGCTATGCTCGATATTCTGGGGATTTCACCATACCAGAGGACCAGTGGCATTTGGCTAGAGTGGATGCATTGTTGCTGTGTGTATTATCATACAAATACATGCCACGATACATGGATGAGTTGGACATCGGTGTCATTATGGCAGTGAGAGCTCTCAGGGAGGGTCATACCATTATTCCGATGATCATGGTAGAGACACTGAAGTAGTCCACATTATGCAGGACTTACCTTGCAGGGGTATTCACAGGTAGTTCAGTCATGCTATACGTGTGGTTTATGTCACACCTGAGATCGATTGGCACATTCAGACGACACGGGTATTGTTTCACCCATGAGATAGCTATGTCGTATTCCTTCCATCCAACGGAGTGTACATATCCTGCATCTTGGTCTGTTTTCCTAGCTGGGATTGGAGATCCGTTTGCTATCTTGCCGTGTACAGGGCTTAGTTCGTCCTACAGTTTCATTACTCATGCTCCAGGCATGGATTATCTCCCTCTGGCTGGTTTGAGGGGCATGACTACCTACCACCCACTGGCCGTGATGTCGCAGTTTGACCAGTTCCAGGATTTCCATCCTTTTGATGGGGCGTTAGGTCAACGCTTAGCTTCTCGCCACTTTTCAGTAGAGGATCGATCCCGAATGTATGCTTGTTGGGATCAGCGTGAGATAGCTGCTTTTTCTGTTTGCCATCCGGGTTGTTCGCCAGAGTATTCTGCGTGGATGGAGACAGAGACTTCATCGGCTGCGGAAGTATCCACAGTGCTGGATAGTGATTCAGATGATGGACAGCCCATGGAGGATATTGATGCTCACACCGAAGAGGAGCCATTTACTGGGTTGCCAACAGCTCTCTTAGATTCTCCTAGTACTAGTGTTGTCGTAGTCCAACATTTAGCACAATACTTTGAGCAGAGTCTTCATTTGATGACCTTCGAGAGAGATCGGGCTATAGCCCTGATATTGACAGCTCTTGATGGGAGAGACGCAACTTTGTTAGAGAGAGACGAGGCATTTGTGACAACCCGAATTTTTATAAGTTATTAAAATAAGAATTTAATAATTAAAATTTTATTATGAGGTGTATATATTTTGAATTATGTGATTTAGTATGAAGAAAATTATTTATTGAGATAATGTGATTAATATGGAGTAATGTAACTAAGTGTATTATATTAATTAAATGATTATTTAATATTTAATTAATATGTAATGATTTTATGTTTTAGTTCTAATTTAATTGAGATAATGTAGTGATGTGGTAATTGTGACCCCAAAATAGGTATACATCACCCATTCTGAGTCGCCAAATACATGATACAGAAATAAATAAAACTTAATTAATACAATTATCGTGCAAAATACGACAACACAATACTGTGAGTTTAAATACAAATATTGTCTAACAGACATTATTCAAACTCAAAAGGAGTCCTCATTACAATTATTGATACATTATTTTACAAAATAGTGAGGACTACTTAAACAACTATCCTGAACCATCACTGCATACCCCGGCTAGTTCCTGCTATCTTCTCACCTCCTGAGAAGAAAAATGGAACAAAAAAGAAAAAGGGTGAGCTCAACTAGCCCAGAAAAGAATATAATGACTAAGATAAAGAACAACAATTTATCGTTAGCCTTCAAAAATCAGATAAAATATAATGGACAACCAGTTTTAGATCAATATTCGAAGCGAAAATAATAATTCATTAGAAGAGTTAAGTAGAGAATGAAATCTACTATCATCTATAAATTTAAAAGTCCATCATCAATATTTTATCCATCTAACATCAATCAATATACATCTTGCATCAAATATTCATCTTTGCACTACGGGCCAAAGATATTTATTTGTATCACCAGTTAGTCATGTTCATCTCAACACCTGTTCATCTTTGCACTACGGACCAAATATATTCATTAGATAATCATTCAACTTTGCACTACAGGCCAAAGATATTCATCAAGTATCACCATTAAAGACTGAGGATGACGAAAAAAAAAAATTAGAGAACAAATCAAGTGAGACAAAAGGACAAATATTAGAGATTCGTACTTTAGATAATTCAAGTTTAAAAATATTTCATAATCATAATGGAGTAAAATTCAAGAATGAAGATCAAAACATGGATACAATCAAATATAGTAACCATAATAGACATCTGGGAAAAAGAAGAGAAAATTTCATTTTTTCGGTGAATAGTGCCGTATTTATAAATAGTGTTGTATACGTGATTAGTAACCCCGACACAAAAATGTAGAAATTTCACAATAGAATTCATATCAATATTTCAGCATAATGATATTAAAGAAAATAATATCATTTACGATGAAAATAACATCCCTTATCTCAAAATAATAGTACTTCTAGCTGAAATATCAGGTATAAGGCTGAAGGAAACTTGTACTGAATAACAACTCTCAAAGTAACTAAATACTTACAAAAATACGCTCGATAATATAGAGAGAGAGAAAAAAAAAACTTATTTCTGGTGTGATTTTCAATTCTAACTAAGCACCATATTTATAGGAAAATGCTTAGAACGCCAAAGCAGACTAACCTGCTACCTGATGGCTTTACATGCAACTATTCACGCCCACCACTTTTCAAATAAAATTTTAGCACATTTTTCACCAACCAAAAGTGGGGCCCACCCATTCTAGAAATTTTCAAAATATTTTAAAATTTTAATAATAATCAGCAACTTCAATAATTCATAATAAATAGCCCTTTTTATCAGAAAAATTTGAATCTCATGTCTATTCCATAGAAAATTTAATTCTCTACAATTTTGTAGATTTAAGTTTTTCTAAATTCTAAATAAAAAATACCCAAAATTTACATACGGACGATTTTTAATACCTCTATTCCAACAAAATACTGATAAAACATATCAACATTAATTCCTTCATTTATATCCACATAAAATAAATATATCCATCATTTATATCCATATAAAATAAATATTTTCTTATCAAATACTCCCTCCGTCCCAAATTAATTGCTCAATTTTGACTTTTTAAAGTCAAATTGACCATTTTTAAAACTAATCTTTTTACTATTTTTGCTAAAATATAAGTGAAGAGATTATAACCAAAAGAAGTATATCCAATTTATTACTAATTCCAATTTTTATAATTTTAGAAATATATTTATATATGTTTAATTATTAATTCTAAAAATAGTCAATTTGACTTAAAAAAGTCAAAATTGAGCAATTAATTTGGGACGGAGGGAGTAAATCAATAATTAATTATTCACAAATAATATTACAGAATCACAATTATGACAAACAAGTCGTTCCCAGGAAAGAGGGGGCTTTCCGATAAGGATTTCTCCTTACTGGCACGGAATTAGGTGACCAAACCTCTCCTTAGACATTGCCAATAATGGTATCTAATAATATTATTCAAATAATATGAATTATTGATCTGATAATGGGAAATAATGTGCAGTGACAATTATTGAAACAACAATAATATAAAATATCAACGTAGCAATCATTGAATCAATAAAATATTGAACAGTAATTACTATAACAATTATTGAGTAGTACCTTTTTACGTAAGAATTAATAATCCAGCAATACTGTACAATACCATGTACTACTGTGGAACCACGCGTATTATTATATTTTAACAACCGGGTATTCTAACAGTGTTAACGGTAACTACTACGCTGTAATTTTTAAAAACTCAAACTTTTTATTTTTTTCATCCGACTTTTTTTCGTTTTGGGGCCCACAAATAGCTACACCATTGTACGAATATTCCCCGACAGCAAGAATATTCCACGACCAAACGAATATTTCCCAACAACAATAAATATTTTATAATCACTTGCTTATTTTGCACAATTTGCAAATTTCACCCATAACCAAAGCATTATATCAAATTAACACATTATTATTCAAAATAATAATTAGACAAAATTTAATTGTATTTATGAAAAAGTTGGGGTTTTATAATCTCCCCTCCTCGTGAAATTTCGTCCTCGAAATTGACGTTCGTACCTGGTGTTTCAAAAAGGTGAGGATATCTCGCTTTCATTTCTGATTCTAACTCCCAGGTCATTTCTTCAATAGCATGGTTCTTCCACAAAATCTTAATTTGTGGTATAACCTTGGTGCGTAGGACATGCTCTTTCATATACAAGATCTTAACAGGTACCTCCTTGTACGTTAAATCTTCGGCTATCTCGTATGGTTCTAACTCAATTATGTGGTTTGGGTCTTTCACATATGTACGAAGCATAGACATGTGAAAAACATTATGAACACGAGACATGCTTGGAGGTAATGCGAGTCTATAGGCCACATTTTCTATTCGGTCAAGAATCTCAAATGGACCAACAAATCTTAGATTGAGTTCCTCTTTTCCCGAATCTTGTAACTCCCTTCCATGGAGCAATACGTAACAATACATGATCCCCAATATTAAATTCCACGTCCTTCCGATGAAGATCCGCATAACTCTTTTGTCGATCATGTGTCGTTTGTATATGTTATCGAATCATTTAAATTTTCTCTGTAGTCATACGTACCAACTCTGGTCCCAACGACACTGCTTCTCCCACCTCATCCCAACATACTGGAGAGCGACACTTTCGTCCATACAATGCTTCAAATGGAGCCACACCTATACTTGCCTGATAACTGTTATTGTAGGAGAATTCTACCAATGGTAGGTACTTATCCCAACTTCCTTTGAAATCTAAGACACAGAGTCTTAATAGATCTTCAAGATTTTGAATAGTCCTTTTTGATTGCCCATCCGTTTGAGAATGGTATGCCGAACAGAATCGTAAATCCGTGCCCATAGCTTTCTGCAAGCTAACACAAAATTGTGAAGTAAATATTGGGTCACGGTCCGAAACTATGGATATTGGCACGCCATGCAATCTCACAATCTCATTCTCGTACATATGAGCAAGACGTTCAAGTGAATAAGTCTCTCGTATAGGAAAGAAATGAGCAGACTTGGTTAATCTATCAACAATAACCCAAATCACATCTATGCCTTGAGAAACCTTGGGAAGACTCGTAACGAAATCCATGGTAACGTGTTCCCACTTCCATTTCAGAATCTCAAGTGGTTGCAATGGACCCTTTGGCACTTGATGCTCCACCTTTACACGCTGACAAGTTAAACACCTCGAGATAAACTCCGCAATCTCTTTCTTCATATTGCTCCACCAAAATGTATGTCAAAGATCATGATACATTTTGGTACTACCAGAATGGATTGCAAACGGTGTGTTGTGTGCATCCATTATGATTCTATGCTTTAAGTCAGAATCGTTAGGAACACAAAATCTGGAGTTGACTCGAAGTATTCCTTCTTCATTAATTCTTGCTTCTGGAATAGCACCTTCTTGCACCTTCTTCTTCATACACATCAGCTCCATGTCCGTAGCTTGAGATGCTTTAACTTTATCGATTAAAGTCAGTTCTACTCATATGTTTGATATCATCACATGGGTACTTGGAGCCTTTACCTCTATCTCCATCCTTTGTAAGTCATACAAAATGGGCCTTTGTGTTGACAATATCGCACTCGTACCCGCATATAATCTTCTACTCAATGCGTCAGCTACCACGTTTATTTTTCTAGAATGGTATTGGATGGTATTATCGTATTCTTTCAACAGCTCGAGCCAACGCCGTTGCCGCATGTTGAGTTCCTTTTGGGTGAAGAAATATTTGAGGCTTTTATAATCTGTATAGATCTCCACTTTCTCCCCATACAGGTAGTGTCTCCAGATCTTCAACGCGAATTCGACTGCTGCCAACTTCAAATCATGAGTAGGATAATTCCTCTCATATTTTTTGAGTTGTCACGAGGCATATGCTATGACTTTCCCATGTTGCATGAGAACACATCCTAACCCTTTGTCTGAAGCATCGCTGTAGATAACAAATCCATCCGAACCAGATGGTATTATCAGAACAGGTGCTAAAATGAGTCTCCTCTTGAGCTCTTGGAAACTCTTTTCGCATTTCTCGTTCCATACGAATTTTGTATCTTTTCGAGTCAGCTAAGTTAACGGAGTAGCGATTCTACAAAATCCTTCCACGAATCTCCGATAATAAACAGCTAAGCCCAGAAAGCTACGTACTTCGGTCACTGACTTCGGTTGCTCCCAACTTTGTATTGTTTCAATCTTCGCCAGGTCAACAGATACTCCATGTTTTGACACCACGTGCCCAAGGAATGTTACTTCCTCAAGCCAGAATTCACATTTCGTTAGCTTGGCATATAGCTTGTTGTCACGAAGCCTTTGTAGTACCAGCTTCAAATGGTGCTCATGATCTTCACGAATTTTGGAATAGATGAGGATGTCATCAATAAAGACAACAACGAACTGATCCAAATATTCTTTGAACAGACGGTTCATCATATCTATGAAAGCAGCAGGATCATTAGTCAATCCAAAAGACATGACTAATAATTCATAATGCCCGTACCGAGTTCTGAAGGCAGTCTTTGGAATATCCTCAGTTTTAATCTTCAGCTGATGATATCTAGAACGAAGATCGATCTTTGAAAAGAATTATGCTCCTTACAACTGGTCGAACAGGTCATCAATGCGAGGTAGCGGATACCTATTCTTGATAGTGACATGGTTTAATTCTCGGTAGTCAATACAAAGTCACATACTCCCGTCTTTCTTCTTTACGAATAAAATAGGAGCACCCCAAGGAGATGTACTAGGATGAATGAAACCGATGTCTAACAACTCCTGTAGTTGGACCTTTAACTCTTGAAGTTCAATAGGAGCCATTCGATATGGGATTTTAGAAATGGGCTTTGTACCAGGTTCAAGGTCAATAAAGAATTCAACTTAACATTCTGGGGGTAGACCGAGAAGTTCTTCAGGGAATACGTCAGGAAATTCACTAACAATAGAAATATTATTCAAATTTGACGTGTTTTTGTTCAAGTCCGTGACATGGGCTAAGAAAGCTTGTCATCCATTTTTTAATAAATGAATAGCTTTATGCCTTGATATGACAGTGATTGACTTTAGTGGTTTGGTTGCTTGAATTCGCATAACAGGTTGGTTAGGAATATGAAAACTAACAACCTTACGAAAACAATCAATTTTGGTATGATGAATAGTTAACCAATCAATCCCTATAATCATATCAAATGCAAGTATTTTCAAAGAAATAAGATCGACAGGTAACGAGATGGTACCAACTTGGATCAAGCAAGATTTATAAACAGTAGATGCAATGAAGGTTTCTCCTAACGGAGTCTCAATAGATAAGTCAAAGTCTAATTTCTCCGGAGTCAAGTTCAAACGTTAAGCACAAGCAGGAGAGATAAAGAATGGGTAGAACCGGTATCTAATAAGGTATAAAATTCGCAAGAATTTATGATTAGCTTACCCGTGATCACCTCGTTCGGGTTCCTCGCGTTTTGGCCAGTCACGACAAACGCTCTTCTAGGAACCGTTGACTTTGACTTGTCTGGAACAACCTTCGGAGTCACCATTCCCGTTGAACCTAGTTTCACAACAAGATAGTCTCTAGCTATATGACCTTCCTTTCCATAGTTATAACACACCTTAGATTTTTGTGGTCAGTTTGGGCTGATGTGTCCCTCTTTTCCGCTTTTATAACAAACAATTGGTGCTCGTTCTCCACCCCTAGATACAATTGATGTTTGTGTTGACGTCTTCACATTATCATTGTTGTACCTTCTCTTTTTAAAATCTCTGCCTGACTCGCTTCTTCTACCATCATGGCCACGATTACCACCAGAGTGGTTATCGCTTTTGTCCGAATGTTTTCCTCTCCGCTGGTTTTCATTGCTCCGATGACTGCTACCACCAGTATGACCTTGGTTGTGGTCGCTCGGTTGAACATACTCATTATCTTGCTCTAATAATTGAGCCCTGTTTACAACATCTGAATATAAAGAAAATTTATGAGAGATAAGATATTGTCGAATCTCAGGTTTTAGACCTCTCAGAAACATCTGTGTCATTCGTTCCTCATTCTCTATCAAATGAGGTGCAAACCTGGATAACTCTGTGAACTTTGCCTCGTACTGAGACACAGTCATGTTGTTTTGTTCTAGTCTGATAAACTCTACCTCCTTCATATGACGAATACTTTCAGGAAAGTACTTATCATTGAACAGTTTCTGAAACGTTTCCCAAGACATGTTGAGTGCGGCTGGTTGGGTACACTTCACAGACTCCCACCAGTAGTCTGCCTCACCACGGAACATAAAGGTGGCGAATGGATCTTTTTGTTCCTCCGTGCATCCCAAGACATCAAATATCTTGGCAATTTGTTTAACCCACATCTTCGCCTTGATAGGATCCGGCTTTCTCGCAAATTCTGGTAGTCCCAACTCTGCGAACTGCTTGGCTGTGACAAGCCGTGCGTTGCTATCATTTCCACCCGTATTTTGTACACGAGTCTCCCCCGCCTAATTTTACATGAACTGCAAAAAGCTTCTAAACATTCAATTATTCATCATTTGTTCAGTAGTGTTATTTACAAGAGAAATATTGTGTTCCTGTTACACATTCTCCTGGGTGGTGATTAAAGGTGTCTCCACGGTCTCATTTACTCTATTGTTAACATTCTCGGCTGCCATTCTCAAATACTGCCATAAAACAAGGGTTAATTAAACAAATTAACACATCACATAATATCCCTATATTATGACCGACCAACACATAAGCTTAGGTAGGACACACTAGCGAAAGATTTACTCGTCTCTCCCCTCCTAGTTCTATTCCTTGATCTCCGCCAGAGACCATATCCCTAAGCTCTGATACCAACTGTGACGCCCCCAAAATAGATATGCATCACCCATTCTGAGTCGCCAAATACATGGTACAGAAACATATACAACTTCATTAATACAATTATCGTGCAAAATATGACAATACAATTCTGTGAATTTAAATATAAATATTGTCTAATAGACAGTATTCAAACTCAAAAGGAGTCCTCATTACAATTATTGATACACTATTTTACAAAATAGTGAGGACTACTAAAATAACTATCCTGAACCATCACTCCATACCCCGGCTAATTCATGTTATGTTCTCACCTCCTGAGAAGAAAAATGGGACAAAAAGAAAAAAGGGTGAGCTCAACTAGCCCAGTAAAGAATATTATGACTAAGATAAAGAACAACAATTTATCGTTAGCCTTCAACAAATCAGATAAAATATAATGGACAACCAGTTTTAGATTAATATTCACAGCGGAAATAACAATTCATTAGAAGAGTTAAGTAGAGAATGAAATCTATTATCATCTATGAATTTAAAAGTCCATCATCAATATTTTATCCATGTAACATCAATCAATATACATCTTACATTAAATATTCATCTTTACACTACGGGCCAAAGATATTCATTTGTATCACCAGTTGGTCATGTTCATCTCAACACATGTTCATCTTTGCACTACCGGCCAAAGATATTCATCAGGTAATCATTCATCTTTGCAGTATAGGCCAAAAATATTCATCAAGTATAACTATTAAAGACTGAGGATGATGAAAAACATTTTAGAGAACGAATCCAGTGAGACAAAAGGACAAATATTAGAGATTCGTACTTTAGATAATTCAAGTTTAAAAACACTCCATAATAAATCATAATGGAGTAAAATTCAAGAATGAAGATCAAAACATGAATACAATCAAAGATAGTAACCATAATAGACATCTGGGAAAAAGAAGAGAAAATTTTATTTTTCGGTGAATAGTGTCGTATTTGTGAATAGTGTCGTATACATGAATAGTAATTCCGACACAAAAAGGTTGAAATTCCACAATAGAATTCATATCAATATTTCAGCATAATGATATTGAAGAAAATAATATCACTTACGAAGAAAATAACATCCCTTACCTCAAAAGAACAGTACTTCCGTCTGAAATATCAGGTATAAGGCTAAAAAAACTTGTACTGAATAGCAACTCTCAAAGTAACTTAATACCCACAAAAATACGCTCGATAATATAGAAAGAGAGAGAAAAAAAAACTTATTTCTGGTGTGATTTTCAATTCTAACTAAGCACCCTATTTATAGAAAAATGCTTAGAATGACAAAGCAGACTAACATGCTACCTGATGGCTTTACGTGCTACTATTCACACCCACCACTTTTGAAATAAAATTTTAACACATTTCTCACCAACCAAAACTGGGGCCCACCCATTTTAGAAATTTTCAAAATATTTTGAAGTTTAAATAAAAATCAACAACTTCAATAATTCATAATAAATAGGCCTTTTATCAAAAAAAATCAAATCTCATGTCTATTCCATAGAAAATTTAATTTTCTACAACTTTGTAGATTTAAGTTTTTCCAGATTCTAAACAGAAAATGCTCAAAATTCACATACAAATGATTTTTAATACCCCAATTCCGACAAAATACTGATAAAACACCTCAGCCTTAATTTCTTCATTTATATCCACATAAAGTAAATATATCCATCATTTATATCTACATAAAATAAATATTACCTTATCATATAAATCAATAATTAATTATTCACAAATAATATTACATAATCACAATTATGACTACCAGGTCGTTCCCAGGAAAGATGAGACTTTTCGATAAGGATTTATCCTTACTGGCGTGCAATTAGGTGACCAAACCTCTCCTTAGATAGAACTTTCTTAGATATTGCCAATAATGCTATCTTATAATATTATTCAAATAATATGAATTATTGATCTGATAATGGAAAATAATGTGCAGTGACAATTATTGAAACAACAATAATATAAAATATCAACGTAGCAATTATTGAATCAATAAAATATTGAACAGTAATTGCTGTAATAATTATTGAGTAGTGTCTTCTTACGTAAGAATTAATAATCTAATAGTACTGTGCAATACCGTGTACTACTGTGCAACCACGCGTATTACTGTATTTTAACCACCAGGTATTCCAACAGTGTTAACGGTAACTACTACGCCATTATTTTTAAAAACTCAAACTTGTCGTTTTATTCATCCGATCGTTTTCTGTTATGGGGCCTACAAATGGCTGCACCATCGTACGAATATTTTTCGACAGCAAGAATATTCCACGATTAAACGAATATTCCCCGACAACAATAAATATTTTATAATCACTTGCTTATTTTGTACAATTTGCACATTTCACCCATAACCAAAGCATTATGTCAAATTAACACATTATTATTCAAAATAATAATTAGACAAAATTCAAATTTATTTAAGAAAAAGTTGGGGTCTTACAGCAATTGTTACATGAAGTTATAATTAGCGAGTAATTATAATGTGACAATTTTATGTGATTAATTGATGTTAAACTTTTAATTAATTAAATTAATATTAAGATTTAATTAATTAAAGGATAACATTAAGAATATGTGTTAAAGGATCTATTAAAAGAGTTAAAAGAGTTTTTAAAACCTTTTCCCCAAACAAGGCCTTAACTATTAAAACCTGATTTTAAAATAATATGGTTTTTCTAAACAAGCCTTAGGGCTTTTAAAGTTCTAATTTTTGTAACTTATTTATTAAATTGATAATTAGTCTATGTAATTATATTGGGAGTTACATATTCTATAATTATATGTATTATATGTATATTGTAAATACACTAAGTTACGTTAGTTTTCTAAACCTACGTCTAAACTAAGAACAAAGAGAAGAAGAAGAGGAAGAAGAAGAAGGGAAACCTTGAGAAAATAAAAGAAAAGCTTTCATCATCTCCATCTTTTCTCCTAATGCAACCTAGAAAGGTATCAAACTAACGCTTATACTAAATTAGATGTTTTGTATTTAGTCTTTGTAAAATTAGGTTTTCGTGATTATGAATTTATATGTATATATGGTGTTCATATGTTTTCATATGTGATTGTATGCCATGAAAGGATTTTCACAATACAAGTGTTGTAAAAACAAGTTTTAAAATCATGTTCTTCTATGTTTTCATTGTTTTAGAGTTCTATGTAAAAATCTTTCGGTGAAACTTCATAATTTTGATATGTGAATGGAATGTGTGTATGTGTGTGTGTGTGTGTGTGTGTGTATATATATATATATATATATATATATATATATATATATATATATATATATATATATATACACACACACACACACACACTTACATGAGATTTTTATAGTTGTTCAAAAGTTTCAATTCACAAAGATATGAAGAACGTGATGAAATCATGTTCATAGTGTTTGATTATAAAGTTATGTTGAAAATTGTGCTTAAATCTTTGGTGTGAGCATGAGTTATGTGTAATATGGGTTATATTATGATATATTATGAGTTATATGGTTGTTCTAGCAATTCAATCCATATAATTTTGATAAACAAGAGGAATTTTGTTCATAATGATTTTCTGTGAATTAATTTCTGAAAATGGCTTTTGAAACTATCAAATTGATGTTTGGTTATGATTTATTATTGAAATTGATCATGTATTATGTTAGTATGTTAAGAATATGAGTTATCACAATTGGAATTACTTGAATAGGTTTAAAAACAAATTCACAATGAAGAATTTTGCTATGAGTGTCAAAAGAAAAGGAAATAAGAGAAATAGTGAAATTAAATGATGTAATCTTGATGTTTATGTTGTTTATGTGATTAGAAACATTAGTTTATGTTTCTCTAAACATATTACACTTTGGGTAGTTGGTATGGTTGTTAGAAAGGAGTTTGTAGGCCTAATTTGGCTTTCTGTAGTGTTCAAGATAATAATTCGCGAAATTATAGAAGGGACCCCCGCCTCAGCGGGCTACCCTAGAGCAAAAACCCCCGCCCCAGCGGGGGGTAGTCTGTCTAGCAAAAAAAATTTTGAAAAACAAAACTGACCGGACATATTTTACTAAAATGAGCATAACTTTCTCATACGAACTCCGATTATGGTGATTCAAGATGATCTGGAACGAGGACGAATAGACCTACAACGTTTATTCTTTAATTTTTTTCAATTTGAGGTCGAAAACAGGGGTAAAAATAGTCATCTTTAGGATTGTTGTGTTTTCAGAGGAAATCGGAGGGCGTCGGGCATGCACGTATGCAAGTGTAGTGCTTCTGACGATAAAAGATGTTTTCCTAAGTTATAAAATATGAATGTTAGTAAATATAATGATGATTAACATTAATAAATGATGTATTAGATAAGTTATGTAAGCACACTAAGCATACACAAGAGAGACGATTCGGGCGTGTGACGAATGAAAGTCGAAAGTCGTGACAAGTGTTAATAAACATTATAAGATATGGAATGGGTTAATATAAAACCCATAAGTATTCCTAGCATGACTTAAACACTTGAATAAATTTCGAATATTACATAAGTCAAAAAGGTAACAGAATCTAATTGAACATTGTGTGCTAATTAACAAGAAGAATTATGAGATGTGGAGTAGAGTTTACATTAAAATTACTATGTATTGCTATGTGACTAATAGTTTATGTGTATGATTATATAATTGTGTAGGGCACGTGAAGTGCAGATAGCTGTAAGCTGTTAATCTGTTATTGGTAAACAACGATCAAGGCAAGTCTTTTGGTTCCTATTTTCTACGTGGACTTGATAAACTATTTTGAATTGCATGATATGTTATATGTGTTGTAAGTGAGCATGATATGTTATACATGTTGTAATCAGAAAATGTTAAAGTCAATTTATGACTACATTATTTTAGTTAAATAATGATGATTGAGTAAGGAACTCAATCTTTATATTTGCTATGTGAATTAAAGCATGTATGCCATGTTACTTTAATTATTATGATATGTATGTTGAGCATATTAATATGTGCTATGTGATGCATGAAAACTGTTAGAACTTGCTGAGCTGTCGAGCTCACTCTTGCAAATAATAATTTTTGCAGGTCAAGATTTCAAGGTAAGGATATGTGCTAAGTAAATTATAGAGATCCATATTCAGGAAGATTACTTATGTTTTATGAGAAATGTATTTAATATTTTGAATGTAACATGTTGTTGAATTGTAAGTTGAGCTATCCGGTGTATATGGATATCTATTTATAATGTAAGACTTTGTATTGTCATTTTGTTGTAACGATTCATGATATAAATTTGAATCGAAGAGATGTAATGTAAAGGTTATGATTTAGGGCAATACACAAGAAAATGTATAAAAGTTTTAAATATTTCACATTTTTAGTGATTTTAATATCGAATAATGATGTAAAGATAGATTAGAGTTGTATTGTTAACGATCAAGAAGGAGAATATTATTGTTTGAATTTTGGGGTCGTTACAGCGTTAGCTCATAGAGATGCCGCTGTTGTTGAGCGAAATGAGGCCATATCAGCCAGAGATGCAGTGATCGTTGAGCAAGACGCTGCCCTATCTGATAGGGATGTAGCTGTTGTAGATAGTACTTCGGTGAGATCCCTGACTACTGGTATGCTTGTCGAGATGAGTGCATATATAGATGAGCACCGTGTCACCATGCAGATTGCCTCGGACTTGCTGGCGCGTGTGGACATCCTTGTACAGGAGACCACAACATTAACTCCTTCTTCTAGAAGAGATGCTATATTAGATCTGCTAGCCCGTATGTATACCGATCTGTAGATAGCCTTGTATTTTCCTGCACAGACTAGCTTAGTCATTTTGTCATGTACAGGTTACATTATGTATATCAAACAGTATTATATATAACAGGAAAAAATATTTTTTTGATCACTTCCCTTTAAAATATACCTGAATACTTGCTTGATATTTGCCTGCTTCTTCAGGGCTTGTGATCTTGATGTATTCTGAATTCTTCCTTGTTGGATGGACATTGAGTTGTCTCTGGACAGTTCAGAATGGATCATTGATCTGTGTGTGTCCCTACCATCTTTGGTGTCTTGGGACTGGTTTCTGTATGGAAATGTGTAGAAGAGTGTGATTTTCCTCTCTAAGATTGACCGCACCACAGATGGTCGCCAGTACTCCTATTTCGGAGGAGCCTAGTTAATTCCATCTCTTATGGATTGGTATTGCTCTTCAAGGTACAACCGTAGCTTAGATGGTCGCCGAGTCTTCCGTTTACATGGGGAGGTCAGGTAATTCCATCCTTTTGGTCTGAAGCCAATGAAATGTGGTGGATTGAAGTTTGATCCCAGTATCGTTGACAAGTATTTGTGTTTTCGTAGGGGGGTTAGACCGAACCATAAATGGCTGCCTACGTACTCTTGTTGAAGAGGAGATCAGGTCTGCGTAGTTCAAACCTGGTGTAAGAGGTTCAATGCTGTATGTGGCAGAAAGGGTGTAGGAATGTTTTTGTTGTTTTTTGTTTTTGTAATGAGAAAGGTGTAGAAGTGTTTTTGTTGTTTTTTTTTTATTGGGAGAAGGGTGTAGAAGTCTTTTTGTTTTTTTTATTGCGACCAGGCCATATAAAATATGGTTGCCTACGTACTCCTGTGTATCAAGGAGATCAGGTCGACGTAGTTCGCTCCTCAGGATGATTTGTAGCCGACGAAAAGTTTGATCCTATGTGGAGGACAAACTGCAGTGGGGAAGAAAGTTTAATCTTAAGTTCAGGATAAAATGCAGGTGTGAAAAGTTTGATCCCATGTTTGGGGACAAACTGCAAGTGCGAAAGGTTCAATCCCTAGTGGGATAACCGTAGTTAAGTAAGGGTTAAAAAACCGAGTGGAGAGGAAAGGATCTGATGATCTGAAAACCAGGCTACTGGCTTGAAAAATGTGTTTCCCTGAGGGGAAAAGTGTGAAAAATAGTTGAATGTAATGAAAGGTTAAAGAACCAAAATGACTGGTGATCTGATGATCCAACACCAGGATGTTTGCTTGATGGTAACTTCAGACATAGTACCGTTTCACGGTGTCCGAGTTGATGAGTTGTGGAAATTCATCGTCGTCCATTTCCTGTAATCTGAGAGAACCTCTTGTCAATACCTCCTTGACAACAAATGGGCCTTCCTAGTTAGGAGCGAATTTTCCTTTAGACTGATCTTGGTTGTCGATGATCTTCTTCAAAACCAAGTTATGTTTAAACTGTCGTAGCCAAACTTTTTTGTTATAGGATCGGGCGATCCTTTGTTGATATAACTGACCATGGAAGATAACCGTGGTTCGCTTTTCGTCTATTAGAGACAATTGGTTATACCTGTCTGGAACCCATTGGTCTTCATCCAGCTAAGCGTCTATCAATACTCTGAGGGATTCCATTTCTACCTCTATGGGGAATACTACTTCCATCCCATAAGTTAATGCGTAGGGGTTTTCCCTAGTTGAAGTGCGCATTGATGTTCTGTAAGCTAACAGAGTAAGAGGCAATAGGTCAGGCCAGCCTTTGTGGTTGGTGGACATCTTTTGCATGATATTCTTGATGTCTTTATTAGCCGCTTCAACAGCACCATTCATCTTTGGACGGTAGATGACAGAGTTAAGATGTTTGATGTGGAATTTACTGTATAACTCCTCCATCATTCTGTTGTTGAGGTTCTTAGCATTGTCTAATACAATTACTTCTAGTTGTTCATATCGATAAATGACATTGCTTCTGATAAAAGCAATGATAACTTCTTTGGTAACCCTGGGGAAGGAGGTTTCTTCTACCCACTTGGTGAAGTAATCGATCATGGTGAAGATAAAGCGATGTCCATTACTGGCTTTGGGCTCGATGGGCCCGATCACGTCCATTCTCCACATTGAGAAGGTCCAAGGAGAACTCATATCGTGGAGCTCCCATGGAGGGGCGTGGATAGCATTCCCATGAATTTGGCATTAGTAACATCTCCTGACGTGGTCATTGCAGTCAGCCTTGAGAGAAAACCAGTAATGTCCTGTTCTGAGGATCTTCTTTACAAGTAAAAGGTCGGTCATGTGTGGGCCACATACTCCACCATGGACCTCATCCATGAGTCTCTAAGCTTGATCCTTGTCCAAGCATCTGAGGAGACCTAGTCCTTCATCTCCCTTGTAGAGTGCATCTCCGCTCAGGTAGAATTTCATAGCAAGTCGATGAATCCGCCTTTGCTCAGTCAGGCTCGCCTCAGCGGGTGTAGATCCATCTCGCAAGTACTTCTTGATATGTTGATACCAAGGTTGTTGGATGGGAGGTAGCTCATCCGATACTTCTCTTGTAACACCCCGAAATTCGGTCTATCTTCACACCCGAATTCTGTACGTCACGAGTACATCATTCATCCAACATACATCATTATATACTGAAATATAACAACATACACTCTCAAATCCAAGTTTTTATAACATTATAACCATTTTCATTGCAAATAATGATAAATACATTATTCATTTCATCTTACAAGAGTGACTTTTATCTGCCACCAAGGATATATAACAGTTCCTTAAACTAGTCTATAATTCAATTTCATCTTTCTACATTACAAGTCTTCACTTGATCTTCTCCTTCATTCACATTCTGAATGGCACTTCATCTGGATACCGTCAGCTTGATCTTTACGGGATCCTTAAGTTCTTCTAACCTCGTTCGCTGAAAATGTTTTTCATTTCAAAGCAAGTTTAAGCATTCAATTGCCCAGCAAGTCATAACAGTTGAACAAACAACTTCAAGAAACATTTCTTCAGAACTTCGATAACCGAACAAAGGTTATGAAGCAGCTTGAATAATAAGAATAGTCTCGATTCCTATCATCTTAAAACATCAGTCACTTTCATTTTTAAATACTTTAATTCCGCTACCTTTTTCATACACATCTTGTCTGACTAGAATCATTAGCACAGACTTAACAATAACGGTTCAGGTATAAATAGAGCATACTTGTATTGAACAGTCAATCATATAACAATTCATATCATAGAAACACCGAAGTGTTCAAATTGTGGCTCAAGGCCTCATACGTTCTACCACCTTCTACAAATATTACACATTTACACATAGAAAGAACTTCTCAAGTTCAACATCTGAAAAGTTTAAGTAACTAACATTCATTTAATATGAATGAAGTTAGGAAACTTGCCTTACGCACAGCTACAGCTTACGCTGAACTGCTCATTCCAATTTCTATATAACACATAAGGAGAAAACATAAATGCCAATTAGTCATATATTGAACTTACGTATTGGTTTACTTAACTTTACTTCTTAAGGTTCGCGTTCTTGCAATATAAGTTTACGCGACTAACTTCCTTTACCAGTTTATAACTTTATGACATACGGAGATGTCTTACTCATACGCTCATCATCTTGAATGATTTATATTCTTATCTTCTTCTTATAACTACTCTAGGACTCAGCACACATCACGTCTCTGCTAGCAGTCCATATGGTACTATGAGTGGTTTCCCACAAATAACCAACAAACAAATTCCCGTCTCATCTACACTGCCATCACAGTGAGTTAGATCGGTTTCCAGTTTTGTATATACCTTCGCTCTCTGAAGGAATTGTTTAGCCCAGCTCCCATATGTCAACCATCAAAGTTACGATTGTACCACAACCTAAACTTTATCTTAACTTATCCGAACTATTAAACTATACTATTCGTTAAGTCAACTTGTTATTCCTTACGACTTTCTGGCAACTAATTATCATACTTCAGGATTCATTCCTTATTGACTCACATTCGGCTTTCATTAATCTTATTACCGTTTGTTACGGCTTTCTTGATAATTTATATCTTATTAATACTTTCGTTATTCATTACCTTCTTGATCTTTTAATCTCTTTTGATTATTTCATTCAACATATACTAAAGGTTTAAATTACTTGATTAAGTGTTACATTAATTGGACATTATGTTCTTTATCGTCCCTTACTTTTTCCCAAAGAACTAAGCAGTTAAAAGCTCATCTCTGGTGTTTTCTCTACACTGGCGTGAGTTGGTAGTACCTGGCTTCCCGGTCGGGCACTGCAGCACCACCTTACAAGGCATGGCTGGCGCTGCGGCGCCAAGCCCTAACCTTAGAAAATTTCTCTAAGTGTTAAATCCAATTTGAGACGCTTACTTCCCGATCTCATAACTCCTTCGTTATAACTCGGAACGAGGTCGTTCCTGTGACACCCCCAAATCCGGGTACTTCAATTCCACGGGATTTGGTGTTCACTGTACAAGCATCATCAATCTATCTACCCATAAATAATATCAAACCATACAATAGATAGAAATCATAAATAAATCTCTTCCCTTAAGGGTTACATCAACTGAATCATAAATAAATCCCAGGTTACTCTAACCTTAAAACATCTGTGCGGAATTCTAAACAAATAAGTCTTAAACAACAACATAAGTCTTAAACATAAATACATCATCAATTAAAATAACAAGTCTTCATCACTTGCTAACTTTGCCCTTGCCCTTACTAGTGGAGGGTTCATCGCTTCTTTCATTCTTAACTGTAATGTTATTATTAAGCAAGAGTGAGCACAAATGCCCACAAGTATAAAAATGAAATAACAGTATAATAACATGCGAATAAATCAAAGACGTCTGAATAAGAGCTCAACTTTTGAATCAAGAATGAATAACAAAAATCAAAAGAATTCTGAGGGTCATAAGACCTTGAACTATGTCCTAGGTTATCAAGGATTATACTTGAAACCTTTAACAGTCATAAGACTATGGACCTTCTTCTCGTACTTAGGGGAATCAGCCCTTAGTACCATACTGTGCACAATATCTTAACGCTAAAGCGTAATTAATCCCCTATACAGGGTTGTTCATCTCAGTTTGACATTCGAGTCCGCACCAAAGGAAGTTTGGTTTGGATACTTTCATCAAGGGTTCTGAAATTTAGAACGCTCATCAACTATGGACTAGTTGAATCAATAAGGTTCACTAGTCTAAAAAGGTTCAACAATAATTGATATTTGATTAGAATAATAATCTCAAAAGTATACAATAGGACAATTATTGTATAACTGAATCATGCTTTGGAAAGATAATTAATCTTTAATATCATGCTTGAACTTGAATAATAACAAGGATAATTTATTCAAGGTAAATAATAAACTTGAACAATAATGACAAGTGGGGTTAGGGAAACTTGCTCGACATAAAAGTAACGTTTAAGTTTAAATAAACTTGCTCAATAGAATGGAGTTAGGGATATGATACTTGCCTCATGCGTAGATTACACTTTAACTAAGCACGTTCTTTGAATTAAATCCTGCATACCATTCATATACACAATACTAGTTAATTATAAATTAACTAATCGTTATAAACTCTTTCTCTTTGACTACTTTAATTATTCGACTAAACTTAGTCAAATTTTCACTTTGTCACATCATTTGTACTTCGTGAATTACCAAACTAATTATGTAATTTAATAATTCAAATCACATGTAATTATGTTATTTACATGTTAAACATCTATTTTAATATCACATTATACCTATAACATGTTTACATGTTCATTACATTAATCCACCAACACATTCTTAGACTTAAACATTTTAAAAATACATTTCTGAATTTTCTGGGGAGTGGCGCTGCGGCGCCACTAATGAACTAAGGATTCGCGCTGCGGCGCCGTGGCGCTGTGGCCGGGCCCTTGGCGCTGCGGCGCTGTGGCGCCGTGGCTCGAGTCATGTTGCTACGGCACGGTGGCGCTGCGGCGCGGGAAATGAACTGGTAGCCGGCGCTGCGGCGCGGCTTACCAGACACAGAAATGGCTGTTCGCGAAAAATCGCAGAACATGCCAATTTCTCCCAATTTCTTATTTTCTACTCAAAATTAGACATACCCACAAGTTATAGTTCATGTATATTCATAATACAACATATATAAAGTGATTTTAACCATTTAAAACACTTAATCACAGAATTAAATCATGTAAAAAAATGGGTTGTTCTTGATGTTCTTGAGGATTTCGAACATAAACATATAATTTAACACTACGGATTCATTATAACACCGAATCCGTTCGTTTAAGGCTTGATCACTTCGTATTAACATGCTCAATAATATAAGGGTGTAAAATTTAGGGATAATATATAATCAATATATCAATTATCACATATAAGGCCATATGGCCAAATCACGTACTCTGTTTATTTTGAAATAACAAGTCATCAGATTACTACACTTAGGGTATGGGATCATGCAATATATATATAAAACATGTTAAGCTAATCTTATGATTACATTTATACTCATAATTGTTACCCTATTCAGCCATAGAAACTCTACAGAGGACTTAAGCCATAATTATGAAAACTTTAAAAAGACGTAGAAATAGAATTTGGGAAAGAAGAGATTACCCAAAGCGTAGATGAGTAAGGATGACAATTCTCTCTATTTCAATCACAGTACACACAATCTCTCTCAAAGATTTCTCCAACTCTCTCTGCAAACTCTCTAGTTCTAAAAATACGTAAGTTAAACTCAACTGAGCCTTTAAGCGCAAAGTTGAGGTCAGTTATTCCATTCATGGTTTAACTGTCCCCAACTCCTCCTAAGGCCTCATTTGGCTAACAAACTAGGTTCAAAACTCATTATTTTAATAAACCTTTTATCATATAGTTTGAAAATGTCAACCTCTTTATAAAATAAATCCCATATTTTATTTAATTTATTTTAAATAAAATATAATAATTACTCGTAAATTCACATAATCATATATTCAATTATCTCATTAATAAATAATGTCAATTTATTAATTCTCTAATTAATAATTAAATTAAATAAATAACATCATGCTTAATTAAATTATTTTATTTAATTCAATAAGCTCACATAATCACATACTTGAATCATAAAAATTCTCTACATTAATTTAATAGATGTAACACATAAAATTAAATTAATCTACCACAATTGCATCGATTAATTATTAAATCTAATAATTAAATCATCGAAAAATATTTATTTAATTCAATAAATATTAAAATTAAATTACAAAATTCTCGTTCGTCACATCTTTCCCCCCTTAAAAGGATTCTGCCCCCAGAATCACGACTCAATAATTTTGACCCGTTACATTCTTCCCCCTTACAAAGATTCTGTCCCCAGAATCGCATACACATAATTAAGTAAATAAATGAGGGTAATTCTTTATCATATTCTCTTCAAGTTCCCACGTAGCTTCTTCAGCGTTGTGGTTCCTCTAAATTACCTTAACAGAAGGTATAACTTTATTTCTCAGAACTTGTTCTTTTCGGTCGACAATGTGAACATGAATTTCTTCGTAAGATAAGTCTTTCTCAAAATGCAGGGGTTCGTATTCAATTACATGCTTGTAATCAGGTTTGTAAGGTCGTAACACAGAAACATGGAAGACATTGTGGATATTCTCGAGTGCTGGAGGTAATGCTACCTCGTACGCAACTTCTCCAATTATTCGCAGTACCTCAAAGGGTCCAATTAATCTTGGGCTCAATTTTCCTTTCTTTCCGAACCTGATCTTTCCCTTCCAGGGAGAGACCTTCAAGAAAACATAACTACCTGGTTTAAACTCGATATTTTTACGATGTGGATCAGCGTATTTTTTCTGTCGATCTTGAGCTGCTACCAGTCGTGCTCGGATCACTTTGACTATTTCTGCCATTTGCTGTACCAATTCTGGACCTAGCAATTGTCTTTCACCAACTTCATCCCAATAAAGCGGAGTTCTGCACTTTCTACCGTATAACGCTTCGTAAGGCGGCATACCAATACTAGCGTGGTAACTGTTGTTGTAGCCGAACTCTACCAACGGTAGGTGATCATCCCAATTTCCTTTGAAGTCCATTACACAGGCTCGTAACATATCTTCCAGTGTTTGAATCGTTCGTTCGCTCTGTCCGTCTGTTTGAGGGTGGTAAGCTGTACTCATTCGCAGTTGTGTACCCATGCATTCCTGAAGAAGTTTCCAGAAATTTGATGTGAAGCGCGGATCCCTATCGGAAATAATAGACACCGGCACTCCGTGCCTCGAAACAATCTCTTTCACTTATAATATTGCCAACTGATCTAAGTTAAATCTGATTTTAATAGGAAGGAAGTGCGCGGATTTCGTCAGTCGGTCAACGATAACCCATACTGCGTCGTAGCCTTTCTGAGTCGTCGGGAGGCCAACCACGTAGTCCATCGTAATATGTTCCCATTTCCATTCTGGGATCTCCAACGGTTGTAGCAATCCACTCGGTCTCTGATGTTCTGCTTTAACTTTCTGACATGTCAGGCATTTGGCAACACATTCTGCAACATCACGTTTCAAATTCAGCCACCAGAAATGTTGTCGAAGATCTTGGTACATTTTTGTACTACCAGGGTGAATCGAATATCTTGAACTATGAGCCTTACTCAAAATTTCTTCCTTAATTTCTTGTACTGGCGGAACCCAAATTCTGCTTTCAAATCTCAATATTCCTTCCTTATCCATTTTAAATCTTGGTTCGGTTCCTTCAGATATCTTCGATGTTACCTTTTTGCATTCATCATCATGAAGCTGAGCCTCCTTCACTCTATCTAGTAAAGTTGTACCAGATTGCATCTGAAATAGCTTCTCATCAATCTCCATAGGATACTTCACTTCTAACTCTAGTTTCTCCATATCTGCAATTAGCTCCTCCTGAGCAGTCAACATCATCAATTTCTCACGACCCTTTCTACTTAAGGCGTCGGCAACTACATTAGCCTTACCCGGATGGTATAAAATCTCGCAGTCATAATCCTTGATTAATTCCAACCATCTTCTTTGATGCATATTCAAATCTTTCTGTGTAAAAATATATTTCAGACACTTGTGGTCCGTATATATTTCACACTTCTCCCCGTATAGATAGTGCCTCCAAATTTTCAAAGCAAAAACAACTGCAGCTAACTCCAAATCATGGGTTGGGTAACCCTTCTCGTAATCCTTCAACTGCCGTGACGCATACGCAATGACTTTTCCGTTTTGCATCAGCACACAGCCAAGTCCTTTATGCGACGCATCGCTAAAAACAACAAAATTTCCTGTATCATCCGGAAGAGATAGCACAGGCGCTGTACTCAACCTCTTCTTTAATTCTTGAAAACTCTCCTCACACTTCTCCATCCAAACAAATTTCACAGCTTTTCGAGTTAAATTCGTTAACGGAGTTGCGATCTTAGAAAAATCTTGTATGAATCTTCTATAATATCCTGCTAATCCAAGAAAACTTCTTACTTCTGACGGCATTCTTGGTTGATCCCAGTTAATCACAGCTTCTACTTTGGATGGATCTACCGAAATTCCATCGTTATCGATTACGTGACCAAGAAATTATACTCTCTCGATCCAGAATTCGCATTTCGAAAACTTAGCATACAACTTCTCCCTTCTCAATACTTCCAATGTTAACCTCAAGTGTTCTTCATGTTCCTCTTTGGTTTTGGAATATACCAAAATGTCGTCTATAAATACCACCACGAATTTGTCCAAAAACGGCTTGAATACACCATTCATTAGTCCCATAAATGCTGCATGAGCATTCGTAAGACCAAACAACATTACTAAAAACTCATAATGACCATATCGCGTTCGGAACGCTGTCTTCGGTACATCCTCTGGCCTCACCTTCAGTTGGTGATAACCACTCCTCAAGTCAATCTTGGAAAAGTATTTTGCTCCCTTCAATTGATCAAACAGATCATCGATCCTTGGTAATGGATATCTGTTCTTAATCGTGACCTTATTTAATTCTCTGTAGTCAATGCAGAGCCTCATCGATCCGTCCTTCTTTTTCACGAACAACACCGGCGCTCCCCACGGCGATACGCTCAGTTGAATGTACTTTTTGTCCAACAATTCTTGTAGTTGTACCATTAATTCCTTCATCTCTACTGGCGCCATTCGGTATGGTGCCTTCGATATTGGAGCAGTTCTGGGCGCCAAATCAATCACAAAGTCTACTTCTCTATCTGGAGGAAGTCCTGGCAAATCGTCTGGAAATACATCGACAAAGTCCCTCACAATCGGTATCTCCTCTACCTTCAGGATCTCTTTTCGACTGTCGACTATGTAAGCTAAATATCCTACACAGCCTTGTCTTAATAACTTCCTGGCCTGCAACATCGTCAGACAACTCGCTTGTCTAGGCGACTTGCTACCATAAAACACAACCTTTGACGGAGTCATAAGGTTAATACGCTTCTTTTGGCAGTCAATTACAGCCCCATAATTGGATAGCCAATCCATACCCAATATAACGTCGAATTCCCCCAATCGAATAGGGATAAGATCTACGTTCATAATATTACCCTTAATATCCACCCTATAGTTCTTAAACACATACTTAACAGGGATTATTTCTCTATTCATAATTTCTATGTTCATGGGGTAATCCAATTCATCCATAAGCAAATCTAAACTATTAGCAAAGTCTTCGGATATAAAGGAACAAGTAGCACCCGAATCAAATAAAACGTAAGCATTAATTTCATTGATCGGAATGATACCTGACACCACTTCACGAGACTGGATTGCATCCTGCACCGTCATATTGAAAGTTTTGGCGGTTGGTCGATTTGTTGCAGGTGGTCCGGTGATGGTTAAGGTATTTCCACTGCTATTTCTCCGGTTTCCTCCTTGTCCTGATCCTCCCGATCCCTTCTTGGGACAGTCTCTTGCTAAATGATCTTTCGAACCACAGTTGAAACAAGCACCCTTCTTTGGGTTTGGACAATTTGGTGCTATGTGGCCTTCCTGACCACAATTGTAGCACACTCTCTTTCCCTTCAAACAAACTCCTAGATGTGCCTTGCCGCAAGTCGGACATGCTTCTATCTTTTTTTTCTGCCCTCCGTGTTGACTTCCAGCTGTCGAGTTATCCATCCACTTCCTCTTCTGATTATTATTATTCCCAGTATTACTTCCACCAGTCTTGTTATTACCTTCATTCTCACTCTTTTTCTTTTTCTGTTCTTGGTTGTACTTAGTCACTGCATCACTTCCTCCTTCCGCGAGAATGGCCTTTTCCAAAACTCCCGCAAACGTGTTAAGTTGAAACATTGATACCTTGTTATATACCCAAGGCTTCAGTCCTTGTTCGAATCGTCTGGCTTTCCTCTCGTCAGTGTGTACTTGATACGGGGCAAACCTTGCCAACTCATCGAATTTAGCCGCGTATTCAGGCACGCTCATGTTTCCCTATTTTAGTTCCAGAAATTGCACCTCCATCTGATTCTGCGAACTAGCTGGGAAATACATTTCGAAAAACATCTCTTTGAATCTCTCCCACGTAATTACACCTTCACCTCCTCGCATCTTGTTTGCCTGCCACCAGTAGCTAGCCTCAGACTTCAGCATAAATGTCGCAAAAGCGGTCTTCTGATCTTCTCGAACCCTAGCAACGTCGAAAACCTTCTCCATTTCCATCACCCACGTTTGAGCCTCGATCGGGTTTCTGGAACCTTCGAACTCTGGCGGTCCCACCACCTTGAAGTCCTTAAACGTTGCGCTAGGTGGAGCATGCGGTTGGTTATTCATTGCTCCAGCCAGTAGATTCACCAACTGCTGAACAGGATTAGCGTTGGCGTTAATGTTATTATTGGTTGACTCTTCCTGAGCCGGTTGACGTTGTTGTCTTCTCCTTGGCGGCATTTTTCTGTTAAATAAACGTTTATTAGAACTTTATTTATTTCTCTACATAGTTAAGACATTACTCAACAATTTAACATATCACTTAACACATCATCTCAAACAACTTGATATCTTTTCATTCAAATAAAAAGTTTTAACATTAAACTATAGCATACTGCTATTTACATCATCTATCCTGGAATAAAGAATCCACAAGATTTAAAACATTCAAATATTAACATATTCCTTAGTTCATAAACACATCGGAATTTACATAAAACTATATAAGTCTTTCACATGAATAAACAGATTCTATTCCTGTCTTCCAAGGTGCTCAATAGCCTTGCCACGCTCCTCATTCATGATACGAGACATCGTCCTGCGATCCAACATATACGATGGAAGTCCTTCAAACTGGATGGGGTACCTTAACACTCGCTCTTGAACCTCATCCATCGCATGATTAAGTGTGGCATACGTGTCTTCAAGCTTTGCCTTCTTTGCACGACTATCATTTTCTGCACGATCAGCTCGATGTGATTCTCTTACCCATCCTTCCTCTGCTATTTTCAGTCTTCTGGAGGTTTCCTTCAGTTCCTTCTTCAGCTTCTCTATCTCCTCGGTCTTATCTTCGGTTTGACGTGAACCAGATCCCACTCCACGTTTCCTAAACGTGTATGAAGGGTCACAATCTCTCTATTCTTCTCCTCTAAAGTAGACTGCTGAACAGTCGCTCGCTCAGTCAATTCCTGAATCTCATCTTGTAACTCCACGTTACGATCATATAGTGTGTCATACATCTCAGCATCAATAGTGTACCGTGGTAACTCCTCTTCTTCTTCCTCCTCATCAAACTCTTCCTCAGGATCCTCCTCAGGATCAATCTCAGGTTCATGCTCCTGACCAACAACGGTGATCAATGGAGATGAAACCCTCTGCACCAGCTGCTCCCTAACAACATGAATGTCTCGGGGCTCCTCCTTAGTCGGTCCTACAAGTACACGAGATCCCTCCTCAGTAGGTACTATAGATAAATGGGGTCCCCCCTCAGCTTGACTAGCTTCTCCATCATTCGTCATCCTGACAACAAAATTTTAAGATTTAGTTACTAAGTCATAATATCTAACGCATACTTAACACATAAACACATAATGTATTTTATTATCTTCAATGAATTACAAAAATTCATTTCTTAGAACTCGATAAGAGTTTTCAATTACTATCTTCTTCTATAAGGCTACTACCTAAGGTTGTTTCCCCCACCTAAGGTTCATAACCTACAGCTTTGATACCAACCTGTGACACCCCCAAATCCGGGTACTTCAATTCCATGGGATTTGGTGTTCACTGTACAAGCATCATCAATCTATCTACCCATAAATAATATCAAACCATACAATAGATAGAAATCATAAATAAATCTCTTCCCTTAAGGGTTACATCAACTGAATCATAAATAAATCCCAGGTTACTCTAACCTTAAAACATCTGTGCAGAATTCTAAACAAATAAGTCTTAAACAACAACATAAGTCTTAAACATAAATACATCATCAATTAAAATAACAAGTCTTCATCACTTGCTAACTTTGCCCTTGCCCTTACTAGTGGAGGGTTCATCGCTTCTTTCATTCTTAACTGTAATGTTATTATTAAGCAAGAGTGAGCACAAATGCCCACAAGTATAAAAATGAAATAACAGTATAATAACATGCGAATAAATCAAAGACGTCTGAATAAGAGCTCAACTTTTGAATCAAGAATGAATAACAAAAATCAAAAGAATTCTGAGGGTCATAAGACCTTGAATTATGTCCTAGGTTATCAAGGATTATACTTGAAACATTTAACAGTCATAAGACTATGGACCTTCTTCTCGTACTTAGGGGGATCAGCCCTTAGTACCATACTGTGCACAATATCTTAACACTAAAGCGTAATTAATCCCCTATACAGGGTTGTTCATCTCAGTTTGACATTCGAGTCCGCACCAAAGGAAGTTTGGTTTGGATACTTTCATCAAGGGTTCTGAAATTTAGAACGCTCATCAACTATGGACTAGTTGAATCAATAAGGTTCACTAGTCTAAAAAGGTTCAACAATAATTGATATTTGATTAGAATAATAATCTCAAAAGTATACAATAGGACAATTATTGTATAACTGAATCATGCTTTGGAAAGATAATTAATCTTTAATATCATGCTTGAACTTGAATAATAACAAGGATAATTTATTCAAGGTAAATAATAAACTTGAACAATAATGACAAGTGGGGTTAGGGAAACTTGCTCGACATAAAAGTAACGTTTAAGTTTAAATAAACTTGCTCAATAAAATGGAGTTAGGGATAGGATACTTGCCTCATGCGTATATTACACTTTAACTAAGCACGTTCTTTGAATTAAATCCTACATACCATTCATATACACAATACCAGTTAATTATAAATTAACTAATCATTATAAACTCTTTCTCTTTGACTACTTTAATTATTCGACTAAACTTAGTCAAATTTTCACTTTTCACATCATTTGTACTTCGTGAATTACCAAACTAATTATGTAATTTAATAATTCAAATCACATGTAATTATGTTATTTACATGTTAAACATCTATTTTAATATCACATTATACCTATAACATGTTTACATGTTCATTACATTAATCCACTAACACATTGTTAGACTTAAACATTTTAAAAATACATTTCTGAATTTTCTTGGGAGTGGCGCTGCGGCGCCACTAATGAACTAAGGATTCGCGCTGCGGCGCCGTGGCGCTGTGGCCGGGCCCTTGGCGCTGCGGCGCTGTGGCGTCGTGGCTCGAGTCATGTTGCTACGGCACGGTGGCGCTGCGGCGCGGGAAATGAACTGGTAGCCGGCGCTGCGGCGCGGCTTACCAGACACAGAAATGGCTGTTCGCGAAAAATCGCAGAACATGCCAATTTCTCCCAATTTCTTATTTTCTACTCAAAATTAGACATACCCACAAGTTATAGTTCATGTATATTCATAATACAACATATATAAAGTGATTTTAACCATTTAAAACACTTAATCACAGAATTAAATCATGTAAAAAAATGGGTTGTTCTTGATGTTCTTGAGGATTTCGAACTTAAACATATAATTTAACACTACTGATTCGTTATAACACCAAATCCGTTCGTTTAAGGCTTGATGACTTCGTATTAACATGCTCAATAATATAAGGGTGTAAAATTTAGGGATAATATATAATCAATACATCAATTATCACATATAAGGCCATATGGCCAAATCACGTACTCTTTTATTTTGAAATAACAAGTCATCAGATTACTACACTTAGGGTATGGGATCATGCAATATATATATAAAACATGTTAAGCTACTCTTATGATTACATTTATACTCATAATTGTTACCCTATTCAACCATAGAAACTCTACAGAGGACTTAAGCCATAATTATGAAAACTTTAAAAAGACGTAGAATTAGAATTTAGGAAAGAAGAGATTACCCAAAGCGTAGATGAGTAAGGATGATAATTCTCTCTATTTCAATCACAGTACACACAATCTCTCTCAAAGATTTCTCCAACTCTCTCTGCAAACTCTCTAGTTCTAAAAATACGTAAGTTAAACTCAACTGAGCCTTTAAGCGCAAAGTTGAGGTCAGTTATTCCATTCATGGTTTAACTGTCCCCAACTCCTCCTAAGGCCTCATTTGGCTAACAAACTAGGTTCAAAACTCATTATTTTAATAAACCTTTTATCATATAGTTTGAAAATGTCAACCTCTTTATAAAATAAATCCCATATTTTATTTAATTTATTTTAAATAAAATATAATAATTACTCGTAAATTCACATAATCATATATTCAATTATCTCATTAATAAATAATGTCAATTTATTAATTCTCTGATTAATAATTAAATTAATTAAATAACATCATGCTTAATTAAATTATTTCATTTAATTCAATAAGCTCACATAATCACATACTTGAATCATAAAAATTCTCTACATTAATTTAATAAATGTAACACATAAAATTAAATTAATCTACCATAATTGCATCGATTAATTATTAAATCTAATAATTAAATCATCGAAAAATATTTATTTAATTCAATAAATATTAAAATTAAATTACAAAATTCTCGTTCGTCACAGTTCCAAAGCCATTCTCTTCCTTATCTTACGTATTTCAATACCCCTTGGACAAAACTTCATTCTGAATCTATTAACATGCCATTCAATTGGCTTGATCTTCACCCTTTGTTCATTTTTACGTTTTTAGTGTTCTTCGCTTATTCGTCCGTAATTCGGTGATCTGAACTCGGAACTCATTCGTTCTTGAGTCCACGATTCACGTTTTCTATGTTATCTTACTTCTATATGAAATCTTACACGTTCGGATTCATTTACTAACATTCTAATTGTCGTTCATCTTTTAAGAAAATTTTGTCATAACTTTGTTATAGCTAAGTTTGATCCATTCCTCATGAACATTTCTACCGTTCCTAACCAAGCAATAAGCAACTAACTTATACGCGATGGTTTTGAACTTGTCCATCAACAACAATTATCCTACGATGGTTTTAAATTTGTCCATCAACAACGTTCTTCGTGTTCTTCGCGTTCTTCGTTCGTTCTTCATTTTAATCGATATTTTGGATTACGATTTCACTTTTTATTGGAATTTGATGTTATAGAACATCAGTCCTTACTTATTTAACCTACTCATTTATAATATTCATTCGGATCATTCAAAATCCTCACGAATCTTATACCTCTTTAAGAAATTTACAAACTAAACTTCTAATTCTTATTTCTTTATTTTCTTATAATTTCAACCATATGAAATCATTACTAACATCTTTTACTCCTTAATCTCATTAAGTTATGTTTTAAACATATTAAACTTAAAGAAAATATTAGAAGAGACTAGGCTTCGGATTACCGTTCTTCTTTAATCTTCTCCCATCGGACAAAGTTTGTACACGGGCTAGCCTTTCCTCCTTCTCCTCCTCCCATCCGAACACTCTCTCTCTCTCTCTCTCTCAAGTTATATGATTTTCAAAATCCTAAAAAATGAAATCTAGTTTTCTATTTATAGAAAACCAAAGCTTAGGGCAATTTGGTCATTTCGTCCCCACCTCCTTACTATTCCAACCTCCTCCAACACTTAGTCACCAAGTAAACTTGGCCTCCACACTTTCTTGGTGGCCAAGTGGCCGGCCCACAAACCCATGGGTCATCCCATGGGTTTTCCCAATGGTTATTACCCATCCGTTTACCCATCGGTTCGATCCGCGGTTTATCTTCTTGGTTTGGGCCTTAATCCTAATTCTTATTGGGCCTATCTCGGGCTTGATTTCACAAAGTATTGGGCTTGACATAATCCAAGTCCAATTGGATTCTACAAAGTCCATGAACTCAAAGTCCATTAAGACTAATCGTATTCTACGCATTCCATTCTCGTATTCTCTTCGTATATCGTTAATACGATATTCGTATTATACGTCGTAATAATCTTCGTACCATACTCGTATAATAACTAGTATCGTACTCGTATTTCTCACGTATAATAACCCTAATTATTATACGAAATCATTAAATTCTCGAAACTTACTTTTCCTAACCCTTAAGTTTTAAGTCCGCAAGTGAAAACTTCGTTTTTGCCATAACTGAAATATTATTGAATATTCCATCACGTCTCAAAATTATACGTAATCATTAATTTCTCAGAATTTAAAAATAAATCTCCGAGCAGAAACTGATGAATAGTGCCTATTTCGTCTTTTTCCCCAAAAATATTTTTGTTCCCGGAAAGCTTTCATTTTCGTCTTGAAAATTCTTACTCGTTCAATCTAGCTCGCAGCCAGAATACTCCCGACTAATAATCATCCTAGGTTTTAGAACGATTAACAAACACATAGCACATAATAGTATTAATAAAAATTAGTTTTGTTAATAACTAATTCTTTAAACCTAAATTCTGAACAATCCGGATTCTCCGGGTTGTTACACTTCCCCGCTTATAAAAATTTTGTCCTCGGAATTTCTTAAAACCACACCCTTACCCGGGTCATCACATTCACCCCTTCTTCACAGAATTTTGTCCTCCAAATTTTAGCCTACCCTTCTTCTCAACTTCCCTTCAACGGATTTCTTATCTTTCCATCATTCCTAACCCAAATAACCTATCAAGAATCATGAAGTAGAAGGAATAACGAGGAATATAAAATTTCCTTTAAAACATTCCATACTTTTGCTGAGGGGTCAAATCGACCATGAACTCTTACTAGGTTAAACAGCATTTCACCGTAAGCCCTTCTTTAACGGTCAGTTTACAATCACCAAGAAAGTAAACTACCTCTTCCATGTTCTCCTCAGACTTAATCATTAGATTCCGCACCAAAACAATTTGGTTTGGCACAAGTTCTCAAAGAAAGCTTGATTTTCTTATAACATGACATACCATTTGTCTAGCCGAATCAAGTAGCTTAGACCATACCAATAAATTGGAGATCAAAGTAAAACATTCATCTAGTCAACTCAATTAACATCGACTACTTCTTTAAATTTTTTTCGCAATACATTAAAACGTTTTATGACGTCATGATACCGTACTTTTTACAGTACGTTGAGGACTTCGCTAGTTTGTGACTTCGTCATTATACATCATACCATGGCGGGTTGTTGATCCTAAGATCACATCCAACACCAGGTTCAATTGCATAAATAACTCCATCTTTTTATTATCCTTGCATCAAATGCACTGATGATATAAAATTCATTTTGATATTTCAAATCAATTTCTGTCTAGCCGAAGAAATTAGCATAGACATACCAAGAATAGCTCTTTTAAAATACGTTGGTTTCAAAAGTTGAACCAATCCTTTCCTTTTAAAAATGTACATATCAGCACGATTTCAATAAAGTTATAAATCTAGCCTAGCTAGATGACTTGGAATATCCTATTTCTCTGTCTTCCTTCATTGTCTTACTGCGACAATACTTAATCTTCTCTAGTACCTTTAATACTAAGCCTACTAAAAACAACTCATTTTCAGTCTAAACATTCCTATATCTTAGTACAGTCCATCAATTTACCACACATTATGAGTTCAAGAACTTTCCACAATAATATGAGTTTAAGAACTGTCCAGTCAGACCATAGGGGTCCATTCGCTGAGACGTTCGAAAACATACCATATTATTATGAGTCACGAACTTACTATAAGTATGAGTTTCAGGAACTCGCACCTACCTTAACGTTCTCTACCTATCAAGTATATATATGAGAAAAGATTCACCTTCTCGTCATAAACATCTTGATAGCGCAACATACTATTCCAATGATTATCACAACCAGAAGATAAGTGATTGTAGAACCAAACACAATTCCCTGCTCATACAGAAAATTGGTCAACTCAGCTACTGACCGATATAGGAAGCTAAACGGTTGTTACACCAAGGACAATTCTCCACCCATACAAAGAATTGTTCAACTTAACAACTATATCGCATAAGAAGCTAAGTGGTTCTAAAACCACGTACAATTTCCCTGCCCATACAAGGAATCATACAACTTAGCTGCTGATATGAGTCCTCAATTAAAATTTTTACAACTTCTAAATTTCTCTTTACTTAATACAAATTTTCTTTAATTCATATATTATCCTTCACAACTTAATCTAAGTTATTCTTCCCGTACTACTTAATAGTACCCTTCATTCATAGCATTAGCTATAAATTATTCATCGTTTAACAACTCATCTGTTACTACGAATCACTATGATCACGTGGTGATCTTCTTATCATTCTCTCTACGGTTATAGTCTTAGGTACTCCTACCTAAGATTTATAACCTATCAGCTCTGATACCAACTTGTAACGCCCCGAAATTCGATCTATCTTTACACCCAAATTCCGTACGTTACGAGTATATCATTCATTCAACATACATCATTATATACTGAAATATAACAACATACACTCTCAAATCCCAGTTTCTATAACCTTATAACCTTTTTCATTGCAAATAATGATAAATACATTATTCATTTCATCTTACAAGAATGACTTTTATCCGCCACCAAGGATATATAACAGTTCCTTAAACTAGTCTATAATTTAATTTCATCTTTCTACATTACAAGTCTTCACTTGATCTTCTCCCTCACTCACATTCTGAATGGCACTTCATCTGGATATCGTCAGCTTGTTCTTTATGGGATCCTTAAGTTCTTCTTACCTCGTTCGCTAAAAATGCTTTTCATTTAAAAGCAAGTTTAAGCATTCAATTGCCCAGCAAGTCATAACAGTTGAACAAACAACTTCAAGAGTTTAAACATTTCTTCAGAACTTTGATAACCGAACAAAGGTTATGAAGTAGCTTGAATAATAAGAATAGTCTCGATTCCTATCATCTTAAAACATCAGTCACTTTCATTTTTAAATACTATCGTTCCTCTACCTTTTTCATACACATCCTGTCTGGCTAGAATCATTAGCACAGACTTAACAATAACGGTTCATGTATAAACAGAGCATACTTATATTAAATAGTCAATCATATAGCAGTTCATATCATAGAAACACCGAAGTGTTCAAATTGTGGCTCAAGGCCTTATACGTTCTACCACCTTGTACAAATATCACACATTTGCACATAGGCAGAACTTCCCAAGTTCAACATCTTATAAGTTTAAGAAACTAGCATTCATTTAATATGAATAAAGTTAAGAAACTTACTTTACGCACAGCTACAGCTTACGCTGAACTGCTCATTTCAATTCCTATATAACACATAAGGAGAAAACATAAACACCAATTAGTCATATATTGAACTTACGCATTGGTTTACTTAACTTTACTTCTTAAGGTTCGCGTTCTTGCAATATAAGTTTACATGGCTAACTTCCTTTACCAGTTTATGGCTTTATGACATATGGAGATGTCTTACTCATACGCTCATCATCTTGGATGATTTATATTCTTATCTTCTTCTTATAACTTCTCTAGGACTCAGCACACATCGCGTCTCTGCTAGTAGTCCATATGGTACTATGAGTGGTTTCCCACAAACAACCAACAAACAAGTTCCCTTCTCATCTACACTGTCATCACAGTGAGTTAGATCAGTTGCCAGTTTCGTATATACCTTTGCTCTCTGAAGGAATTGTTTAGGCCAGCTCCCATATGTCAACCATCAAAGTTACAATTGTACCACAACCTAAACTTTATCTTAACTTATCCGAACTATTAAACTATACTGTTCATTAAGTCAACTTCTTATTCCTTACGGCTTTCTGGTAACTAATTGTCATACTTTAGGATTCATTCCTCATTGACTCACATTCGTCTTTCATTAATCTTATTACCGTTTGTTACGGCTTTCTTGATAATTTATATCTTATTAATACTTTCGTTATTCATTACCTTCTTGATCTTTTAATCTCTTTTGATCATTTCATTCAACATGTACTAAAGGTTTAAATTATTTGATTAAGTGTTACATTAATTGGACATTATGTTCTTTATCGTCCCTTACGTTTCCCCCAAGAGCTGAGTAGTTAAAAGTTCATCTCTGGCTTTTTCTCTACACTGGCGCTGCGGCGCCACTCTCTCCTTTAACTCTCACGCCACGGCATGAGTTGGTAGTACCTGGCTTCCCAGTCTGGTGCTTCAGTGCCACCTTACAAGGCATGGCTGGCGCCGCGGTGCCAAGCCCTAACCTTAGAAAATTTCTCTAACTGTTAAATCCAATTTGAGACGCTTGCTTCCCGATCTCATAACTCCTTCGTTATAACTCAGAACGAGGTCGTTCCAAAACCATTCTCTTCCTTATCTTATGTACTTCAATACCCCTTAAACAAAACTTCATTCTAAATCTGTTAACGTGCCATTCGATTGGCTTGATCTTCACCCTTTGTTCATTTTTACGTTTTTAGTGTTCTTTACTTGTTCGTCCATAATTCGGTCATCCGAACTCGAAACTCATTCGTTCTTGAGTCCATGACTCACATTTTCTATGTTCTCTTACTTCTTTATGAAACCCTATACGTTCGGGTTCATTTACTAACTTTCTAATTATCATTCATCTTTTAAGAAAATTTTGTCATAACTTCGTTATAGCTAAGTTTGATCCGTTCCTCATGAACGTTTCTACCGTTCCTAACCAAGCAATAAGCAACTAACTTATACGTGATGGTTTTAAACTTGTCCATCAACAACAATTATCCTACGATAGTTTTAAATTTGTCCATCAGCAACGTTCTTCGTGCTCTTCGCGTGTTCTTCGCATTCTTCGTTCGTTCTTCATTTTAATCGATATTTTGGATTACGATTTCACTTTTTATTGGAATTTGATGTTATAGAACATCATTCCTTACTTATTTCACCTACTCATTCATAATATTTATTCGGATCGTTCAAAATCCTCACAAATATTATACCTCCTTAAGAAATTGACAAACTAAACTTCTAATTCTTATTTCATTATTTTCTTATGATTTCAACCATATGAAATCATTACTAATATCTTTTACTCCTTATTCTCATTAAGTTATGTTTTAAACATATTAAACTTAAAGAAAATATTAGAAGAGACTAGGGTTCGGATTACCGTTCCTCTTTAATCTTCCCCCGTCGGACAAAGTTTGTACACGGGCTAACCTTTCCTCCTTCTCCTCCTCCCATCCGAACTTTCTCTCTCTCTCTCTTTCAAGTTATAGGATTTTCAAAATCCTAAAAAATGAAATCTAGCTTCCTATTTATAAAAAACCAAAGCTTAGGGCAATTTGGTCATTTCGCCCCCACCTCCTTACTATTCCCACCTCCTCCAACACTTAGTCACCAAGTAAACTTGGAATGTACCCTTACTTGGTGGCCAAGTGGCCGGCCCACATGCTCATGGGTCATCCCATGGGTTGCCCCAATGGTTATTACACATCCGTTTACCCATCGGTTCGATCCGCGGTTTATCTTCTTGGTTTGGGCCTTAACCCTAATTCTTATTGGGCCTATCTTGGGCTTGATTTCACAAAGCATTGGGCTTGACATAATCCAAGTCCAATTGGATTCTACAAAGTCCATGAACTCAAAGTCCATTAAGACTAATCGTCTTCTACGCATTCCATTCTCGTATTCTCTTCGTATATCGTTCGTACGATATTCGTATTATACGTCGTAATAATCTTCGTACCATACTCGTTTAATAACTAGTATCATACTTGTATTTCTCACGCATAATAACCCTAATTATTATACGAAATCATTAAATTTTCGAAACTTACTTTTCCTAACCCTTAGGTTTTAAGTCCGCAGGCGAAAACTTCATTTTTGCCATAACTAAAATATTATTGAATATTCCATCACATCTCAAAATTATACGTAATAATTAATTTCTCAGAATGTCAAAATAAATCTCCGAGCAGAAACTGATAAATAGTGCATATTTCGTATTTTTCCCCGAAAAAATTTTTGTTCCCGAAAAACTTTTATTTTCGTCTTGAAAATTCGTACTCGTTCAATCTAGCTCACAGCCAGAATACTCCCGACTAATAATCATCCTAGGTTCTAGAACGATTAATAAACACATAGCACATAATAGTATTAATAAAAATTAGTTTTATTAATAACTAATTCTTTAAATCTAAATTCTGGACAATCCGGATTCTCCGGGTTGTTACATCTCCAACATTGTTCGCATAGGCTGGTGCCTTTTTCAGGGCCAATGTGACGCTTGTCACGTGTTCCTTATCAGGTATGATAATCAAGGAGGCCAAAGTTGCTAATGCGTTTGCGAAGTCATTCCTATTACGAGGAATGTGTAGAAAGGAGATCTCTTCGAACTCCAAAGCCATCTGTAAAACTTGCCAATGGTAAGGCAACAAATGTAGCTCTTTGGTTTGATAGATTCCCATGGATCGTTTGACTACCAACTCTGAATCCCCAATGACAGTTAACCGCCTGATGCCCATTGAACGGGCAAGTTTTAGCCCCATGATACAACCTTCATACTCAGCTATGTTATTGGTGCTGACAAACTGTAATTTGATGGCAACGGGATACTGCTCCCCCGTACCGGATACTAGAACTGCTCCAGCTCCAGAAATTTCCGTATTAACAAGTCCATCGAAATATATGTTCCATATTTGGTGTGTATCGTACTGATGGTGTTGCTGAATTGTCATTACCCCTTCATCGGGGAAGTATGTTTCCAAGGGTTTAAAATCCCCTGAAGGTGCGGTGACCAGTTGATCTGTGATTCCTTGACCTTTAATGGACTTTTGCGTCACATAAATGATGTCAAATTGTTACAGAATCAACTGTCATCTGGACAGCCGACAATTCAGTATGGGCTAGCTGAACACATACTTGAGAGGATCCACGTGGGATATGAGATGGGTTGTGTGCCTATGGAGGTAATGTTGTAACCTCATGGCAGCCCATGCTAAAGCATAACAAGTCTTCTCAATCAGAGTGTACTTGTGTTCACTGCTGCTGAATCTTTTGCTGAGGTAATAGATAGCTCGTTCTCGGCCTCTATCGTCTTTCCGACCCAGCATCTAGCCCATGGCATTATCACTTATGGACATGTACACGAACAGGGGAACATCATCCCTGGGTGGTACCAAGACAGGAGCTTTGACTAGCTGCTCTTTGATTGTAAGGAAGGCCTTCTGGCACTCATCATTCCATTTCATGGAGGAGTTCTTCCTTAATAGCTTAAAGATAGGCTCACAGGTTGCTGTGAGTTGAGAAATGAACCTACTAATGAAGTTAACTTTTCCCAAAAATCCCTGTATTTCCTTCTCTGTCTGAGGAATGGGCATTTCAGTGATGGCCTGGATTTTGGTGGGATCCAACTCAATCCCTTTGTGGCTGACTAGAAATCCTAGGAACTTGCCTGATTTAACGCCAAAGGCGCACTTGGCTGGATTCAACTTCAAGTTGTACTTACGTAACCTGTTGAAGAGCTTTCTGAGATGGTCTAGGTGTTCTTCCTCCCTTCGAGATTTGAAAATATTGTCATCCACGTAGATCTCTATCTCTTTGTGATTTAAGTCGTGGAAAAGAGCCATCATGGCTCGCTGATAGGTAGCTCCGGCATTGATGAGGCCGAAAGACAACCGTCTGTAGCAAAAGGTTCCCCAAGGCATGATGAAAGCAGTTTTCTCACGATCCTCCTAAACAACCATGATCTTATGATACCCCGTAAAGCAATCAGTGAAGGAGTACATGCCAAATTGAGCAATATTGTCAATGAGAATGTGGATAAATGGCACGAAAAAGCTATCTTTAAGGCAAGCTTTATTCAGATCTCGATAATCCACGCAAACTGGAACCTTTCCTCTAGGCTTAGGCACGGGAACGATGTTGGATATCCATTCAGGATATATGAACACCATGATAATACATGTGACGCCCCCAAAATAGGTATACATCACCCATCTTGGGTCGCCAAATACATGGTACAGAATACAAATACAAACTTAATTATACAACAAGAGCTGAGAGTTTTTACACGAATATTGCCTCATAGACAATATCCAAACTCAAATTCAATCCTTATTACATTTATTATCACACTAAATAGGTGGGATTACTAAAACAGCCATCTCGAACCATCACTCCGTTCTCCGACTAGTCCCGGCTATGTTCTCATTTCCTGAAGAGAATAATGAAACCAAAAGGGTGAGCTCAACTAGCCCAGTAATGAATATTATGACTAAGATAATGCAGAATAAGTTATCGTTAGCCTTCAACAATGTTAAACTGATAGAATATAATAGACAACAAGTTTAACTGCAGCGGAACAAGCAATCCATTAGAAGAGTCAAGTAGAGCATGATATCTACTATCTTCTATGATTTAAAAAGGTTTTCATCAACTTTATCACTGAGACTCAGCTTAATAAATAAACCACATCATCGAATCAATCCTGTACTACGGGCCAAGGATATTCATGTAATCATCAATGATCATGATTATACCGAATAATACATGGTCATAATCATACCAACCACTGTCCCTCAATGCACTACAAGCCAATGAGGACTTTTACCACATCATTTGTAACATTACAGGTCATGATTATACCGAATGATCCCTGGTCATAATCATACTAATCAATAGTCCATCTATGCACGTAAGCCAAAGATGACTTTCATCACAATATAAGCATGAGGATGATTACAATGATATAAGAATTCAATTAAATGAAAGCAAAAGGATAAATTTTAAATATTTATAATTTAATTTATCCAAAATTCAATAATGTCCAAGTTGTCAACCTATTACTGCTTTGTGGAGTAAAATTTAAGAATAATATCCATGTATCAAAAATAATTTAGACAGAAAAGAAATAAATTTTTTGGTGAATAGTACCCTGTGAATAGTACTTCGAGAATAGTACCCCGGCATGAAAAGTGTCCCGAATACTCGAATGAATAATATTTGAGTGAATAGTAATCTGTGAATAGTAACTCGTGAATAGTACCCCAGCATGAAAAGTGTCCCGAATACCCGAGTGAATAATATTTTAGTGAATAGTAATCGGGTGAATAATAACCCATGAATAGTATCCCGGGTGAAAATATTGATATTTAATAAGAAAGTTCAAATCAATATTCCAATAAAACGATAGTGGATGAAGCACAAAACTTCAAGGATATCCCACTAATTTCAGGGATTATAGAAGCAATACTTACCATAGTAATTTTAGATTTAAGAATATGAAAAGAAATAACATACGAAAGTACAAATAAATTTTCACCTATCATACGGTATGTAATCTGCGTAGACAGGTTATTCCGGCATATTAAAGGATGAATACGAAAAAATAGTATTCCTTATGAATACGAAAGAAATAATACCCCTTACGAATACAACAAATAATATCCCTTACCTTAGTAGAACACTGGATATTGCAATAGTGAAGTAGCTGAATACTCTTCTTCTTGCTCTCTATAGTTTCTCTCTCTATAGTTTCTCTTGTGAGTCTCAGTGAATTAGTGAGAATGAAAGAAGAATCAAGCTTCTATTTATAGGAGAAATAACTAAATAGTAAATAATTCAAGAACGGTCCAGATTGATTTACTATTAGAACAGACGGTCCAGATTGATTACTATGAAAATCATAATCGGCGGTCCAGTTTGATTTACTTTTAAAACCACCACCGACGGTCCAGATTGATTTACTTTTAAAACCACCACCGACGGTCCAGATTGATTTACTATTAAAACCACCGTATTAAAACCACCACCGACGGCCCAGATTGATTTACTATTAAAACCACCATCGACAGTCCAGATTAATTTACTATTAAAACCACCACCAATGATCCATATTAATTTACTATTAAAACCACCATTAATGGTCCATATTGATTTAACTTATTACACTTTAGTACCCATAAAGTTTTTCAAGTTTGCAATATTCCCCTCTAACTTTTGTAATTCACTTATCTTCAATAAACACATTCTTAATACTTCAACAATTATTCATCATTAATATTATAACTCACAATATTTAACAACCAGATCATTCCCAGGAAAGAGGGGGTTTTCCGATAAGGATTTCTCCTTATTGGCGCGCAATTAGGTGACCAAACCTCTCCTTGACAGAACTCTCTAGACATCGTCAATATTGCAAATAATAATATGAGTAACTTTATTGTCTCAATTATTGATTTAATAATATAAAATATTATGCAGACGATACTGTGATAATAATTGAATAAATAATATGAGAGATATTATGCAGTAATTACTATAGCAATAATTGAGTATAACTGAGTGACTTCTCACGTAAGCATCAATAATCAATACCGTGTGCTACTATGCAACCACGCGTATTACTGTACTTTTACCACCGGGTAGTTCAACAGTTAACAGTAAAACTTTCTTTGTTATTTTTATAAAAAGATATTTCTGTCTTTTTTTGCTAAGACCGATCGTTCTTCGCAACAATGTTGCGTTCACAGCGTCTATACGCTTTACGTTAATCTTACAATGCCATGCCATAACATCGAAATGTTATTCATTACCTTCATCACTCAACGTCAAAGGAGTCGCAATCATAGCAATCCCTTAAGTTCGTTCATTACGACTACGGTCCCTGGATATCGGTTACGTAATCTATTGCTTACATTCTCTATCTTTTAATCTCTTTTAATCTTTTCGTTTAACCTTTATTAAAGGTTTAAGACACTTGATTAAGTGTTACATTAGTTGAACATTATGTTCTTTATCTTTTCTTACATTTCCCCCAGGAGCTGAGCAGTTAAAAGCCCTTCTCTGGCTTTTTCCCTTCACTGGCGCCGCAGCGCCACTCCCTTCCTTTCCTCTCGCTCTGCGGCGCGACCTACTTCTTTCTCTTCTCTTCCCGGCCTGGCGCTACGGTGCCAAGTCCCTTGCTATCTCCCGTGCTGCAGCGCCACTCTCCAGAAGTGTATGGTCGAGCTCGCACTACGGCGCCACCTCTCCAGGCAAGACTCGCGCTGCGGCGCCGAGCATGAAACCTAGAAAATTTTTCTAAGTTTTTCATTAATTTTGAGACACGTACTTTACGATCTCGTAACTTCTTCATTATGACTCGGAACGAGGTCATTCCAAAGCCATTCTCTTCCTTATCTTATGTACTTTGATTACCCATGAACAGAACTTCATTCTGAATTCGTGAACATGCCATTCAATTGGCTTAATCTTCACTCTTCGTTCATTTTAACGTTTATAATGTTCTTCGTTCGTTCGTCCGTAATTCGGTCATCCGAACTCGGAATTCGTTCGTTCTTGAGTCCACGACTCACATTTTATACGTTCTCTTACATTCTTATGAAACCCTACACATTCGGGTTCATTTACTAACTTTCAAATTTTCGTTCTGTCTTTTACGAAAATTCCGCTATAACTTCGTTATAGCTCAATTTTAATCCGTTCTTCATGAACGTTTCTAACGTTCCTAACCAAGCAATAAGCATCTAACTTATACGCAATGGTTTTAAACTTGTCCATTAACAACATTTACACTACGATAGTTTTAAATTTGTCCATCAACAACATTCTTCATGTTCTTCATTCGTTCTTCGTTTTAATCAATATTTTGGATTACGATTCTACTTTTTCTTGGAATTTGATGTTATAGAACAACATTCCTTACTTATTTAACCTACTCACTCATAAAATTTGTGACGAACGAGAATTTTGTAATTTATTTTAAATATTTATTGAATTAAATAAATATTTTTTTTTATGATTTAATTATTAGATTAAATAATCAATTGATGCAATTGTGATAGATTAATTTAATTATATGTGTTACATTTATTAAATTAATAAAGAGAATAATTTTATCAAGGTATGAAATTATGTGAGCTTATTTAATTAAATAAATTATTTAATTAAGCATGATGTTATTTAATTAATTTAATTATTAATTAGAGAATTAATAAATTGACATTATTTATTAATGAGATAATTGAATATATGATTATGTGAATTTACGAGTAATTATTATATTTTATTTAAAGTAAATTAAATAAAATATGGGATTTATTTTATAAAGAGGGTGACATTTTCAAACTATATGATAAAAGGTTATTAAAATAATGAGTTTTGAACCTAGTTTCCTAGCCAAATGAGGCCTTAGGAGGAGTTGGGGACAGTTAAACCACGAATAGAATAACTGACCTCAACTCTGCGCTTAAAGGCTCAGATGAGTTTATCTTACGTATTTTTAGAACCAGAGAGTTTGCAGAGAGAGTTGGAGAAATCTTTGAGAGAGATTGTGTGTATTGTGATTGAAATAGAGAGAATTGTCATCCTTACTCATCTACGCTTTGGGTAATCTCTTCTTTCTCAAATTCTATTTCTACGTCTTTTTAAAGTTTTCATAATTATGGCTTAAGTCCTCTGTAGAGTTTCTATGGTTGAATAGGGTAACAATTATGAGTATAAATGTAATCATAAGAGTAGCTTAACATGTTTTTTTTATATATATTGCATGATCCCATACCCTAAGTGTAGTAATCTGATGACTTGTTATTTCAAAATAAACAGAGTACGTGATATGGCCATATATGTGATAATTAATGTATTGATTATATAGTATCCCTAAATTTTGGACTTGTATGTTGTTATGCATGTTAATACGAAGAGTTTAAGCCTTAAACGAACGAATTCAGTGTTATAACGAATTCGTAGGGAGAATATTCACATAAAGTTTTCTAAAACTTCATGAACATCAAAGTCAGTGAATTGTTAGGCTTTAAATCTGTTATTAAGTGTTTAAAATTAGTTTTGTCAGTATATAAATATTGGGTATTAATTATATATGAATTCCAACATGTGGGTATGTTTAATTTGGAGAATTAATGATTTTGTAGTAATTATTTTCGCTGAATTCTGTGTTCTTCGCGAACTGGAAAAAAAAAATAAATAAATAAAAAAATAAATAAATAAAAAATAAATAAAAAAAAATAAAAAAAATGAGCTTTTAAATTTTCTAAGTCTAACAATGGGTTAGTGTATTAAAATAATGAACATGTAAATATGTTAGAAATATTATATGATGATAAAATATTTGTTTAGCATGTAAATAACATAATTACATGTGAGTTGTATTATTAAATACATAATTAGTTATTCATTCATAACGAACAAATTAGGTGTCAACGTGATGATTTGACTAAGTTAGTCAATTATTAAAGTAGACAACGAGAATAAGTTATGATGATTAGTTAATAATTAATTGGTATTGAATGTGAATGGTATGTAGGATTTATTTCAAAGAACGTGATTAGTTAAAGTGTAATCTACACGCGAGACAAGTCTCCTAAACTTAAACTCTTAAATTGAGCAAGTTTCTTAACTCTACTTTTACATTGAGCAATTTACTTAAACTTAAATTATTATTCAAGTTCAAGTATTATATTAAAGATTGATTATCTTTCAAAGCATGATTCAATTATACAATAATTGTTCTATTGTATACATTTGAGATTATTATTCAAATCGAATATCATTATTGTTGAACCTTTTTAGACTAGTGAATCTTAATGATTTAGCTAGTCCTTAGTTGATGAACGTTCTAAATTTCAGAACCCTTATTGAATTATCCAAACCAAACTTCCTTTGGTGCGGACTCGAATGTCAAACTGAGATGAACAACCCTGAAAAGGGATTCACTTATGCGTTAGCGTTAAGATATTGTGCACAGTATGGTACTAAGGGCTGATCCCCCTAAGTACGAGAAGAAGGTCCATAGTCTTATGACTGTTAAAGGTTTCAAGTATAATCCTTGATAACCTAGGACATAGTTCAAGGTCTTATGACCCTCAGAATTCTTTTGTTCTTGTTATTCATTCTTGATTCAAAAGTTGAGCTCTTATTCAGACGTCTTTGATTTATTCGCATGTTATTATACTGTTATTTCATTGTTATACTTGTGGGCATTTGTGCTCACTCTTGCTTAATAATAACATTGCAGTTAAGAATGAAAGAAGCGATGAACCCTCCACTAGTAAGGGCAAGGGCAAAGTTAGCAAATGATGAAGACCTGTTATTTATTAACTGATGTATTTGTTTAAGACTTGAGTTATGTTGATGTTAAGACTTATTTGTTTAGAATTCCGCACAGATGTTTTAAGGTTAGAGTAACCTGGGATTTATTTATGATTCAGTTGATGTAACCCTTAAGGGAAGAGATTTTATTATGATTTCTATCTATTGTATAGTTTGATATTATTTATGGGTAGATAGATAGATGATGCTTGTACAGTGAACACCAAATCCCGTGGAATCGAAGTACCCGGATTTGGGGGTGTCACAGGTTGGTATCAGAGCCGTAGGTTATGAACCTTAGGTGGGGGAAACAACCTTAGGTAGTAGCCTTATAGAAGAAGATAGTAATTGAAAACTCTTATCGAGTTCTAAGAAATGAATTTTTGTAATTCATTGAAGATAATAAAATACATTATGTGTTTATGTGTTAAGTATGCGTTAGATAGTATGACTTAGTAACTAAAACTTAAAATTTTGTTGTCAGGATGACGAATGATGGAGAAGCTAGTCAAACTGAGGAGGGACCCCATTTACCTATAGTACCTACTGAGGAGGGATCTCGTGTACTTGTAGGACCGACTGAGGAGGAGCCCCGAGACATTCATGTCGTTAAGGAGCAGCTGGTGCAGAGGGTTTCATCTCCATTGATCACCGTTGTTGGTCAGGAGCATGAACCTGAGATTGATCCTGAGGAGGGTCCTGAGGAGGAGTTTGATGAGGAGGAAGAAGAAGAGGAGCTACCACGGTACACTGTTGATGCTGAGATGTATGACACACTATATGATCGTAACGTGGAGTTACAAGATGAGGTTCAGGAATTGACTGAGCGAGCGACTGTTCAGCAGTCTACTTTAGAGGAGAAGGATAGAGAGATTGTGACCCTTCATACACGTTTAGGAAACGTGGAGTGGGATCTAATTCATGAGAAGGGTCAAACCGAATATAAAGCCGAGGAGATAGAGAAGCTGAAGAAGGAACTGAAGGAAACTTCTGGAAGACTGAAAATAGCAGAGGAATGATGGGTAAGTGAATCACATTGAGCTGATCGTGCAGAAAATGATAGTCGTGCAAAGAAGGCAAAGCTTGAAGACACGTACGCCACACTTAATCATGCGATGGATGAGGTTCAAGAGCGAGTGTTAAGGTACCCCATCTAGTTTGAAGGACTTCCATCGTATATGTTGGATCGCAGGACGATGTCTCGTATCATGAATGAGGAGCGTGGCAAGGCTATTGAGCACCTTGGAAGACAGGAATAGAATCTGTTTATTTATGTGAAAGACTTATATAGTTTTATGTAAATTCTGATGTGTTTATGAACTAAGGAATATGTTAATATTTGAATGTTTTAAATCTTGTGGATTCTTTATTCCAGGATAGATGATGTAAATAGCAGTATGATATAGTTTAATGTTAAAACTTTTTATTTGAATGAAAAGATATCAAGTTGTTTGAGATGATGTGTTAAGTGATATGTTAAATTGTTGAGTAATGTCTTAACTATGTAGAGAAATAAATAAAGTTCTAATAAACGTTTATTTAACAGAAAAATGCCACCAAGGAGAAGACAACAACGTCAACCGGCTCAGGAAGGGTCAACCAATAATAACAATAATGCCAATGTTAATCCAGTTCAACAGCTAGTTAATTTACTAACTGGAGTTATGAATAACCAACCGCAAGCTCCACCTAGCACAACGTTTAAAGATTTTAAGGCGGTGGGACCGCCAGAGTTCAAAGGTTCCAGAAACCCGATCGAGGCTCAAACGTGGGTGATGGAAATGGAGAAGGTTTTCGACGTTGCTAGGGTTCGAGAAGATCAGAAGACCGTTTTTGCGACATTTATGCTGAAGTCTGAGGCTAGCTACTGGTGGCAAGCAAACAAGATGCGAGGAGGTGAAGGTGTAATTACGTGGGAGGGATTCAAAGAGATGTTTTTCGAAATGTATTTCCCAGCTAGTTCGCAGAATCAGATGGAGGTGCAATTTCTGGAATTGAAACAGGGAAACATGAGCGTGCCTGAATACGCGGCTAAATTCGATGAGTTGGCAAGGTTTGCCCCGTATCAAGTACACACTGACGAGAGGAAAGCCAGACGATTCGAACAAGGACTGAAGCCTTGGGTATACAGCAAGGTATCAATGTTTCAACTTAACACGTTTGCGGGAGTTTTGGAAAAGGCCATTCTCGCGGAAGGAGGAAGTGATGCAGTGACTAAGTACAACCAAGAACAGAAAAAGAAAAAGAGTGAGAATGAAGGTAATAACAAGACTGGTGGAAGTAATACTGGGAATAATAATAATCAGAAGAGGAAGTGGACGGATAACTCGACAGCTGGAAGTCAACACGGAGGGCAAAAAAAGAAGATAGAAGCATGTCTGACTTGCGGCAAGGCACATCTAGGAGTTTGTTTGAAGGGAAAGAGAGTGTGCTACAATTGTGGTCAGGAAGGCCACATAGAACCAAATTGTCCAAACCCAAAGAAGGGTGCTTGTTTCAACTGTGGTTCGAAAGATCATTTAGCAAGAGACTGTCCCAAAAAGGGATCGGGAGGATCAGGACAAGGAGGAAACCGGGGAAATAGCAGTGGAAATACCTTAACCATCACCGAACCACCTGCAACAAACAGACCAACCGCCAGGACTTTCAATATGACGGTGCAGGATGCAATCCAGTCTCGTGATGTGGTGTCAGGTATCATTCCGATCAATGAAATTAATGCTTACATTTTATTTGATTCAGGTGCTACTTGTTCCTTTATATCCGATGACTTTGCTAATAGTTTAGATTTGCTTAAGGATGAATTGGAATATCCCATGATTATAGAAATTACGAATAGAGAGATAATTCCTGTTAAGCATGTGTATAAGAATTGTAGAGTGGATATTAAGGGTAATATCATGAACGTATATCTTATCCCTATTCGATTGGGGGAATTCGACGTTATATTGGGTATGGATTGGTTATCCAATTATGGGGCCGTAATTGACTGCCAAAAGAAGCGTATTAACCTTATGACTCCGTCAAAGGTTGTGTTTTATGGTAGCAAGTCGCCTAGACAAGCGAGTTGTCTGACGATGTTGCAGGCCAGGAAGTTATTAAGACAAGGCTGTGTAGGATATTTAGCTTACATAGTCGACAGTCGAAAGAGAACCCGAAGGTAGAGGAGATACCGATTGTGAGGGACTTCGTCGATGTATTTCCAGACGATTTGCCAGGACTTCCTCCAGATAGAGAAGTAGACTTCGTGATTGATTTGGCGCCCGGAACTGCTCCAATATCGAAGGCACCATACCGAATGGCGCCAGTAGAGATGAAGGAATTAATGGTACAACTACAAGAATTGTTGGACAAAAAGTACATTCAACCGAGCATATCGCCGTGGGGAGCACCGGTGTTGTTCGTGAAAAAGAAGGACGGATCGATGAGGCTCTGCATTGACTACAGAGAATTAAATAAGGTCACGATTAAGAATAAATATCCATTACCGAGGATCGATGATCTGTTTGATCAATTGAAGGGAGCAAAATACTTTTCTAAGATTGACTTGAGGAGTGGTTATCACCAACTGAAGGTGAGGCCAGAGGATGTACCAAAGACAGCGTTCCGAACGCGATATGGTCATTATGAGTTTTTAGTAATGTCGTTTGGTCTTACGAATGCTCCTGCAGCATTTATGGGACTAATGAATGGTGTATTCAAGCCGTTTTTGGACAAATTCGTGGTGGTATTTATAGATGACATTTTGGTATATTCCAAAACCAAAGAGGAACATGAAGAACACTTGAGGTTAACGTTGGAAGTATTGAGAAGGGAGAAGTTGTATGCTAAATTTTCGAAATGCGAATTCTGGATCGAGAGAGTACAATTTCTTGGTCACGTAATCGATAAAGATGGAATTTCGGTAGATCCATCCAAAGTAGAAGCTGTGATTAACTGGGATCAGCTGAGAACGCCGTCAGAAGTAAGAATTTTTCTTGGATTAGCAGGATATTATAGAAGATTCATACAAGATTTTTCTAAGATCGTAACTCCGTTAACGAATTTAACTCGAAAAGCTGTGAAATTTGTTTGGACGGAGAAGTGTGAGGAGAGTTTTCAAGAATTAAAGAAGAGGTTGAGTACAGCGCCTGTGTTATCTCTTCCAGATGATACAGGAAATTTTGTTGTTTTTAGCGATGCGTCACATAAAGGACTTGGCTGTGTGCTGATGCAAAACGGCAAAGTCATTGCGTATGCATCACGGCAGTTGAAGGATTACGAGAAGGGTTACCCAACCCATGATTTGGAGTTAGCTGCAGTTGTTTTTGCTTTGAAAATTTGGAGGCACTATCTATACGGGGAAAAGTGTGAAATATATACGGACCACAAGAGTCTGAAATATATTTTTACACAGAAAGATTTGAATATGCGTCAAAGAAGATGGTTGGAATTAATCAAGGATTATGACTGTGAGATTTTATACCATCCGGGTAAGGCTAATGTGGTTGCCGACGCCTTAAGTAGAAAGGGTCGTGAGAAATTGATGATGTTGTCTGCTCAGCAGGAGCTAATTGCAGATATGGAGAAACTGGAGTTAGAAGTGAAGTATCCTACGGAGATTGATGAGAAGCTATTTCAGATGCAATCTGGTACAACTCTACTAGATAGAGTGAAGGAGGCTCAGCTTCAAGATGATGAATGCAAAAAGGTAACAACGAAGATATCTGAAGGAACCGAACCAAGATTTAAGATGGATAAGGAAGGAATATTGAGATTTGAAAGCATAATTTGGGTTCCGCCAGTACAAGAAATTAAGGAAGAAATTTTGAGTGAGGCTCATAGTTCAAGATATTCGATTCACCCTGGTAGTACAAAAATGTACCAAAATCTTCGACAACATTTCTGGTGGCTGAATTTGAAACGTGATGTTGCAGAATGTGTTGCCAAATGCCTGACATGTCAGAAAGTTAAAGCAGAACATCAGAGACCGAGTGGATTGCTACAACCGTTGGAGATCCCAGAATGGAAATGGGAACATATTACGATGGACTTCGTGGTTGGCCTTCCGACGACTCAGAAAGGCTACGACGCAGTATGGGTTATCGTTGACCGACTGACGAAATCCGCGCACTTCCTTCCTATCAAAATCAGATTTAACTTAGATCAGTTGGCAAGATTATATGTGGAGGAGAATGTTTCGAGGCACGGAGTGCCGGTATCTATTGTTTCCGATAGGGATCCGCGCTTCACATCAAATTTCTGGAAACGTCTTCAGGAATGCATGGGTACACAACTGCGAATGAGTACAGCTTACCACCCTCAAACAGACGGATAGAGCGAACGAACGATTCAAACACTAGAAGATATGTTACGAGCCTGTGTAATGGACTTCAAAGGAAATTGGGATGATCACCTACCGTTGGTAGAGTTCGGCTACAACAACAGTTACCACGCTAGTATTGGTATGCCGCCTTACGAAGCGTTATACGGCAGAAAGTGCAGAACTCCGCTTTATTGGGATGAAGTTGGTGAAAGACAATTGCTAGGGCCAGAATTGGTACAGCAGACGGCAGAAATAGTCAAAGTGATCCGAGCACGACTGGTAGCAGCTCAAGATCGACAGAAGAAATACGCTGATCCACATCGTAAAACTATCGAGTTTGAATCCGGTAGTTATGTTTTCTTGAAGGTCTCTCCCTGGAAGGGAAAGATCAGGTTCGGAAAGAAAGGAAAATTGAGCCCAAGATTTATTGGACCCTTTGAGGTACTGCGAAGAATTGGAGAAGTTGCGTACGAGGTAGCCTTACCTCCAGCACTCGAGAATATTCACAACGTCTTCCATGTTTCTGTGTTACGACCTTACAAACCTGATTACAAGCATGTAATTGAATACGAACCCCTGCATTTTGAGAAAGACTTATCTTATGAAGAAATTCCTGTCCAAATTGTCGACCGAAAAGAACAAGTTCTGAGAAATAAAGTAATACCTTCTGTTAAGGTAATTTGGAGGAACCACAACGCTGAAGAAGCTACGTGGGAACTCGAAGAGAATATGATGAAGAATTACCCTCATTTATTTACTTAATTATGTGTATGCGATTCTGGGGACAGATCTTTGTAAGGGGGGGAGATTGTAACGAGTCAAAATTACTGAGTCGTGATTCTGGGGACAGAATCCTTTTAAGGGAGGAAAGATGTGACGAACGAGAATTTTGTAATTTATTTTAAATATTTATTGAATTAAATAAATATATTTTTTTATGATTTAATTATTAGATTAAATAATCAATTGATGCAATTGTGATAGATTAATTTAATTATATGTGTTACATTTATTAAATTAATAAAGAGAATAATTTTATCAAGGTATGAAATTATGTGAGCTTATTTAATTAAATAAATTATTTAATTAAGCATGATGTTATTTAATTAATTTAATTATTAATTAGAGAATTAATAAATTGACATTATTTATTAATGAGATAATTGAATATATGATTATGTGAATTTACGAGTAATTATTATATTTTATTTAAAGTAAATTAAATAAAATATGGGATTTATTTTATAAAGAGTGTGACATTTTCAAACTATATGATAAAAGGTTATTAAAATAATGAGTTTTGAACCTAGTTTCCTAGCCAAATGAGGCCTTAGGAGGAGTTGGGGACAGTTAAACCACGAATAGAATAACTGACCTCAACTCTGCGCTTAAAGGCTCAGATGAGTTTATCTTACGTATTTTTAGAACCAGAGAGTTTGCAGAGAGAGTTGGAGAAATCTTTGAGAGAGATTGTGTGTATTGTGATTGAAATAGAGAGAATTGTCATCCTTACTCATCTACGCTTTGGGTAATCTCTTCTTTCTCAAATTTTATTTCTACGTCTTTTTAAAGTTTTCATAATTATGGCTTAAGTCCTCTGTAGAGTTTCTATGGTTGAATAGGGTAACAATTATGAGTATAAATGTAATCATAAGAGTAGCTTAACATGTTTTTTTTATATATATTGCATGATCCCATACCCTAAGTGTAGTAATCTGATGACTTGTTATTTCAAAATAAACAGAGTACGTGATATGGCCATATATGTGATAATTAATGTATTGATTATATAGTATCCCTAAATTTTGGACTTGTATGTTGTTATGCATGTTAATACGAAGAGTTTAAGCCTTAAACGAACGAATTCAGTGTTATAACGAATTCGTAGGGAGAATATTCACATAAAGTTTTCTAAAACTTCATGAACATCAAAGTCAGTGAATTGTTAGGCTTTAAATCTGTTATTAAGTGTTTAAAATTAGTTTTGTCAGTATATAAATATTGGGTATTAATTATATATGAATTCCAACATGTGGGTATGTTTAATTTGGAGAATTAATGATTTTGTAGTAATTATTTTCGCTGAATTCTGTGTTCTTCGCGAACTGGAAAAAAAAAATAAATAAATAAAAAAATAAATAAATAAAAAATAAATAAAAATAAATAAAAAAAAATGAGCTTTTAAATTTTCTAAGTCTAACAATGGGTTAGTGTATTAAAATAATGAACATGTAAATATGTTAGAAATATTATATGATGATAAAATATTTGTTTAGCATGTAAATAACATAATTACATGTGAGTTGTATTATTAAATACATAATTAGTTATTCATTCATAACGAACAAATTAGGTGTCAACGTGATGATTTGACTAAGTTAGTCAATTATTAAAGTAGACAACGAGAATAAGTTATGATGATTAGTTAATAATTAATTGGTATTGAATGTGAATGGTATGTAGGATTTATTTCAAAGAACGTGATTAGTTAAAGTGTAATCTACACGCGAGGCAAGTCTCCTAAACTTAAACTCTTAAATTGAGCAAGTTTCTTAACTCTACTTTTACATTGAGCAATTTACTTAAACTTAAATTATTATTCAAGTTCAAGTATTATATTAAAGATTGATTATCTTTCAAAGCATGATTCAATTATACAATAATTGTTCTATTGTATACATTTGAGATTATTATTCAAATCGAATATCATTATTGTTGAACCTTTTTAGACTAGTGAATCTTAATGATTTAGCTAGTCCTTAGTTGATGAACGTTCTAAATTTCAGAACCCTTATTGAATTATCCAAACCAAAGTTCCTTTGGTGCGGACTCGAATGTCAAACTGAGATGAACAACCCTGAAAAGGGATTCACTTATGCGTTAGCGTTAAGATATTGTGCACAGTATGGTACTAAGGGCTGATCCCCCTAAGTACGAGAAGAAGGTCCATAGTCTTATGACTGTTAAAGGTTTCAAGTATAATCCTTGATAACCTAGGACATAGTTCAAGGTCTTATGACCCTCAGAATTCTTTTGTTCTTGTTATTCATTCTTGATTCAAAAGTTGAGCTCTTATTCAGACGTCTTTGATTTATTCGCATGTTATTATACTGTTATTTCATTGTTATACTTGTGGGCATTTGTGCTCACTCTTGCTTAATAATAACATTGCAGTTAAGAATGAAAGAAGCGATGAACCCTCCACTAGTAAGGGCAAGGGCAAAGTTAGCAAATGATGAAGACCTGTTATTTATTAACTGATGTATTTGTTTAAGACTTGAGTTATGTTGATGTTAAGACTTATTTGTTTAGAATTCCGCACAGATGTTTTAAGGTTAGAGTAACCTGGGATTTATTTATGATTCAGTTGATGTAACCCTTAAGGGAAGAGATTTTATTATGATTTCTATCTATTGTATAGTTTGATATTATTTATGGGTAGATAGATAGATGATGCTTGTACAGTGAACACCAAATCCCGTGGAATCGAAGTACCCGGATTTGGGGGTGTCACAGGTTGGTATCAGAGCCGTAGGTTATGAACCTTAGGTGGGGGAAACAACCTTAGGTAGTAGCCTTATAGAAGAAGATAGTAATTGAAAACTCTTATCGAGTTCTAAGAAATGAATTTTTGTAATTCATTGAAGATAATAAAATACATTATGTGTTTATGTGTTAAGTATGCGTTAGATAGTATGACTTAGTAACTAAAACTTAAAATTTTGTTGTCAGGATGACGAATGATGGAGAAGCTAGTCAAACTGAGGAGGGACCCCATTTACCTATAGTACCTACTGAGGAGGGATCTCGTGTACTTGTAGGACCGACTGAGGAGGAGCCCCGAGACATTCATGTCGTTAAGGAGCAGCTGGTGCAGAGGGTTTCATCTCCATTGATCACCGTTGTTGGTCAGGAGCATGAACCTGAGATTGATCCTGAGGAGGGTCCTGAGGAGGAGTTTGATGAGGAGGAAGAAGAAGAGGAGCTACCACGGTACACTGTTGATGCTGAGATGTATGACACACTATATGATCGTAACGTGGAGTTACAAGATGAGGTTCAGGAATTGACTGAGCGAGCGACTGTTCAGCAGTCTACTTTAGAGGAGAAGGATAGAGAGATTGTGACCCTTCATACACGTTTAGGAAACGTGGAGTGGGATCTAATTCATGAGAAGGGTCAAACCGAATATAAAGCCGAGGAGATAGAGAAGCTGAAGAAGGAACTGAAGGAAACTTCTGGAAGACTGAAAATAGCAGAGGAATGATGGGTAAGTGAATCACATCGAGCTGATCGTGCAGAAAATGATAGTCGTGCAAAGAAGGCAAAGCTTGAAGACACGTACGCCACACTTAATCATGCGATGGATGAGGTTCAAGAGCGAGTGTTAAGGTACCCCATCCAGTTTGAAGGACTTCCATCGTATATGTTGGATCGCAGGACGATGTCTCGTATCATGAATGAGGAGCGTGGCAAGGCTATTGAGCACCTTGGAAGACAGGAATAGAATCTGTTTATTTATGTGAAAGACTTATATAGTTTTATGTAAATTCTGATGTGTTTATGAACTAAGGAATATGTTAATATTTGAATGTTTTAAATCTTGTGGATTCTTTATTCCAGGATAGATGATGTAAATAGCAGTATGATATAGTTTAATGTTAAAACTTTTTATTTGAATGAAAAGATATCAAGTTGTTTGAGATGATGTGTTAAGTGATATGTTAAATTGTTGAGTAATGTCTTAACTATGTAGAGAAATAAATAAAGTTCTAATAAACGTTTATTTAACAGAAAAATGCCACCAAGGAGAAGACAACAACGTCAACCGGCTCAGGAAGGGTCAACCAATAATAACAATAATGCCAATGTTAATCCAGTTCAACAGCTAGTTAATTTACTAACTGGAGTTATGAATAACCAACCGCAAGCTCCACCTAGCACAACGTTTAAAGATTTTAAGGCGGTGGGACCGCCAGAGTTCAAAGGTTCCAGAAACCCGATCGAGGCTCAAACGTGGGTGATGGAAATGGAGAAGGTTTTCGACGTTGCTAGGGTTCGAGAAGATCAGAAGACCGTTTTTGCGACATTTATGCTGAAGTCTGAGGCTAGCTACTGGTGGCAAGCAAACAAGATGCGAGGAGGTGAAGGTGTAATTACGTGGGAGGGATTCAAAGAGATGTTTTTCGAAATGTATTTCCCAGCTAGTTCGCAGAATCAGATGGAGGTGCAATTTCTGGAATTGAAACAGGGAAACATGAGCGTGCCTGAATACGCGGCTAAATTCGATGAGTTGGCAAGGTTTGCCCCGTATCAAGTACACACTGACGAGAGGAAAGCCAGACGATTCGAACAAGGACTGAAGCCTTGGGTATACAGCAAGGTATCAATGTTTCAACTTAACACGTTTGCGGGAGTTTTGGAAAAGGCCATTCTCGCGGAAGGAGGAAGTGATGCAGTGACTAAGTACAACCAAGAACAGAAAAAGAAAAAGAGTGAGAATGAAGGTAATAACAAGACTGGTGGAAGTAATACTGGGAATAATAATAATCAGAAGAGGAAGTGGACGGATAACTCGACAGCTGGAAGTCAACACGGAGGGCAAAAAAAGAAGATAGAAGCATGTCTGACTTGCGGCAAGGCACATCTAGGAGTTTGTTTGAAGGGAAAGAGAGTGTGCTACAATTGTGGTCAGGAAGGCCACATAGAACCAAATTGTCCAAACCCAAAGAAGGGTGCTTGTTTCAACTGTGGTTCGAAAGATCATTTAGCAAGAGACTGTCCCAAAAAGGGATCGGGAGGATCAGGACAAGGAGGAAACCGGGGAAATAGCAGTGGAAATACCTTAACCATCACCGAACCACCTGCAACAAACAGACCAACCGCCAGGACTTTCAATATGACGGTGCAGGATGCAATCCAGTCTCGTGATGTGGTGTCAGGTATCATTCCGATCAATGAAATTAATGCTTACATTTTATTTGATTCAGGTGCTACTTGTTCCTTTATATCCGATGACTTTGCTAATAGTTTAGATTTGCTTAAGGATGAATTGGAATATCCCATGATTATAGAAATTGCGAATAGAGAGATAATTCCTGTTAAGCATGTGTATAAGAATTGTAGAGTGGATATTAAGGGTAATATCATGAACGTATATCTTATCCCTATTCGATTGGGGGAATTCGACGTTATATTGGGTATGGATTGGTTATCCAATTATGGGGCTGTAATTGACTGCCAAAAGAAGCGTATTAACCTTATGACTCCGTCAAAGGTTGTGTTTTATGGTAGCAAGTCGCCTAGACAAGCGAGTTGTCTGACGATGTTGCAGGCCAGGAAGTTATTAAGACAAGGCTGTGTAGGATATTTAGCTTACATAGTCGACAGTCGAAAGAGAACCCGAAGGTAGAGGAGATACCGATTGTGAGGGACTTCGTCGATGTATTTCCAGACGATTTGCCAGGACTTCCTCCAGATAGAGAAGTAGACTTCGTGATTGATTTGGCGCCCGGAACTGCTCCAATATCGAAGGCACCATACCGAATGGCGCCAGTAGAGATGAAGGAATTAATGGTACAACTACAAGAATTGTTGGACAAAAAGTACATTCAACCGAGCATATCGCCGTGGGGAGCGCCGGTGTTGTTCGTGAAAAAGAAGGACGGATCGATGAGGCTCTGCATTGACTACAGAGAATTAAATAAGGTCACGATTAAGAATAAATATCCATTACTGAGGATCGATGATCTGTTTGATCAATTGAAGGGAGCAAAATACTTTTCTAAGATTGACTTGAGGAGTGGTTATCACCAACTGAAGGTGAGGCCAGAGGATGTACCAAAGACAGCGTTCCGAACGCGATATGGTCATTATGAGTTTTTAGTAATGTCGTTTGGTCTTACGAATGCTCCTGCAGCATTTATGGGACTAATGAATGGTGTATTCAAGCCGTTTTTGGACAAATTCGTGGTGGTATTTATAGATGACATTTTGGTATATTCCAAAACCAAAGAGGAACATGAAGAACACTTGAGGTTAACGTTGGAAGTATTGAGAAGGGAGAAGTTGTATGCTAAATTTTCGAAATGCGAATTCTGGATCGAGAGAGTACAATTTCTTGGTCACGTAATCGATAAAGATGGAATTTCGGTAGATCCATCCAAAGTAGAAGCTGTGATTAACTGGGATCAGCCGAGAACGCCGTCAGAAGTAAGAATTTTTCTTGGATTAGCAGGATATTATAGAAGATTCATACAAGATTTTTCTAAGATCGTAACTCCGTTAACGAATTTAACTCGAAAAGCTGTGAAATTTGTTTGGACGGAGAAGTGTGAGGAGAGTTTTCAAGAATTAAAGAAGAGGTTGAGTACAGCGCCTGTGTTATCTCTTCCAGATGATACAGGAAATTTTGTTGTTTTTAGCGATGCGTCACATAAAGGACTTGGCTGTGTGCTGATGCAAAACGGCAAAGTCATTGCGTATGCATCACGGCAGTTGAAGGATTACGAGAAGGGTTACCCAACCCATGATTTGGAGTTAGCTGCAGTTGTTTTTGCTTTGAAAATTTGGAGGCACTATCTATACGGGGAAAAGTGTGAAATATATACGGACCACAAGAGTCTGAAATATATTTTTACACAGAAAGATTTGAATATGCGTCAAAGAAGATGGTTGGAATTAATCAAGGATTATGACTGTGAGATTTTATACCATCCGGGTAAGGCTAATGTGGTTGCCGACGCCTTAAGTAGAAAGGGTCGTGAGAAATTGATGATGTTGTCTGCTCAGCAGGAGCTAATTGCAGATATGGAGAAACTGGAGTTAGAAGTGAAGTATCCTACGGAGATTGATGAGAAGCTATTTCAGATGCAATCTGGTACAACTCTACTAGATAGAGTGAAGGAGGCTCAGCTTCAAGATGATGAATGCAAAAAGGTAACAACGAAGATATCTGAAGGAACCGAACCAAGATTTAAGATGGATAAGGAAGGAATATTGAGATTTGAAAGCATAATTTGGGTTCCGCCAGTACAAGAAATTAAGGAAGAAATTTTGAGTGAGGCTCATAGTTCAAGATATTCGATTCACCCTGGTAGTACAAAAATGTACCAAAATCTTCGACAACATTTCTGGTGGCTGAATTTGAAACGTGATGTTGCAGAATGTGTTGCCAAATGCCTGACATGTCAGAAAGTTAAAGCAGAACATCAGAGACCGAGTGGATTGCTACAACCGTTGGAGATCCCAGAATGGAAATGGGAACATATTACGATGGACTTCGTGGTTGGCCTTCCGACGACTCAGAAAGGCTACGACGCAGTATGGGTTATCGTTGACCGACTGACGAAATCCGCGCACTTCCTTCCTATCAAAATCAGATTTAACTTAGATCAGTTGGCAAGATTATATGTGAAGGAGAATGTTTCGAGGCACGGAGTGCCGGTATCTATTGTTTCCGATAGGGATCCGCGCTTCACATCAAATTTCTGGAAACGTCTTCAGGAATGCATGGGTACACAACTGCGAATGAGTACAGCTTACCACCCTCAAACAGACGGATAGAGCGAACGAACGATTCAAACACTAGAAGATATGTTACGAGCCTGTGTAATGGACTTCAAAGGAAATTGGGATGATCACCTACCGTTGGTAGAGTTCGGCTACAACAACAGTTACCACGCTAGTATTGGTATGCCGCCTTACGAAGCGTTATACGGCAGAAAGTGCAGAACTCCGCTTTATTGGGATGAAGTTGGTGAAAGACAATTGCTAGGGCTAGAATTGGTACAGCAGACGGCAGAAATAGTCAAAGTGATCCGAGCACGACTGGTAGCAGCTCAAGATCGACAGAAGAAATACGCTGATCCACATCGTAAAACTATCGAGTTTGAATCCGGTAGTTATGTTTTCTTGAAGGTCTCTCCCTGGAAGGGAAAGATCAGGTTCGGAAAGAAAGGAAAATTGAACCCAAGATTTATTGGACCCTTTGAGGTACTGCGAAGAATTGGAGAAGTTGCGTACGAGGTAGCCTTACCTCCAGCACTCGAGAATATTCACAACGTCTTCCATGTTTCTGTGTTACGACCTTACAAACCTGATTACAAGCATGTAATTGAATACGAACCCCTGCATTTTGAGAAAGACTTATCTTATGAAGAAATTCTTGTCCAAATTGTCGACCGAAAAGAACAAGTTCTGAGAAATAAAGTAATACCTTCTGTTAAGGTAATTTGGAGGAACCACAACGCTGAAGAAGCTACGTGGAAACTCGAAGAGAATATGATGAAGAATTACCCTCATTTATTTACTTAATTATGTGTATGCGATTCTGGGGACAGAATCTTTGTAAGGGGGGAGATTGTAACGAGTCAAAATTACTGAGTCGTGATTCTGGGGAGAGAATCCTTTTAAGGGAGGAAAGATGTGACGAACGAGAATTTTGTAATTTATTTTAAATATTTATTGAATTAAATAAATATTTTTTTTTATGATTTAATTATTAGATTAAATAATCAATTGATGCAATTGTGATAGATTAATTTAATTATATGTGTTACATTTATTAAATTAATAAAGAGAATAATTTTATCAAGGTATGAAATTATGTGAGCTTATTTAATTAAATAAATTATTTAATTAAGCATGATGTTATTTAATTAATTTAATTATTAATTAGAGAATTAATAAATTGACATTATTTATTAATGAGATAATTGAATATATGATTATGTGAATTTACGAGTAATTATTATATTTTATTTAAAGTAAATTAAATAAAATATGGGATTTATTTTATAAAGAGGGTGACATTTTCAAACTATATGATAAAAGGTTATTAAAATAATGAGTTTTGAACCTAGTTTCCTAGCCAAATGAGGCCTTAGGAGGAGTTGGGGACAGTTAAACCACGAATAGAATAACTGACCTCAACTCTGCGCTTAAAGGCTCAGATGAGTTTATCTTACGTATTTTTAGAACCAGAGAGTTTGCAGAGAGAGTTGGAGAAATCTTTGAGAGAGATTGTGTGTATTGTGATTGAAATAGAGAGAATTGCCATCCTTACTCATCTACGCTTTGGGTAATCTCTTCTTTCTCAAATTCTATTTCTACGTCTTTTTAAAGTTTTCATAATTATGGCTTAAGTCCTCTGTAGAGTTTCTATGGTTGAATAGGGTAACAATTATGAGTATAAATGTAATCATAAGAGTAGCTTAACATGTTTTTTTTATATATATTGCATGATCCCATACCCTAAGTGTAGTAATCTGATGACTTGTTATTTCAAAATAAACAGAGTACGTGATATGGCCATATATGTGATAATTAATGTATTGATTATATAGTATCCCTAAATTTTGGACTTGTATGTTGTTATGCATGTTAATACGAAGAGTTTAAGCCTTAAACGAACGAATTCAGTGTTATAACGAATTCGTAGGGAGAATTTTCACATAAAGTTTTCTAAAACTTCATGAACATCAAAGTCAGTGAATTGTTAGGCTTTAAATCTGTTATTAAGTGTTTAAAATTAGTTTTGTCAGTATATAAATATTGGGTATTAATTATATATGAATTCCAACATGTGGGTATGTTTAATTTGGAGAATTAATGATTTTGTAGTAATTATTTTCGCTGAATTCTGTGTTCTTCGCGAACTGGAAAAAAAAAATAAAAAATAAATAAATAAATAAAAAATGAGCTTTTAAATTTTCTAAGTCTAACAATGGGTTAGTGCATTAAAATAATGAACATGTAAATATGTTAGAAATATTATATAATGATAAAATATTTGTTTAGCATGTAAATAACATAATTACATGTGAGTTGTATTATTAAATACATAATTAGTTATTCATTCATAACGAACAAATTAGGTGTCAACGTGATGATTTGACTAAGTTAGTCAATTATTAAAGTAGACAACGAGAATAAGTTATGATGATTAGTTAATAATTAACTGGTATTGAATGTGAATGGTATGTAGGATTTATTTTAAAGAACGTGATTAGTTAAAGTGTAATCTACACGCGAGGCAAGTCTCCTAAACTTAAACTCTTAAATTGAGAAAGTTTCTTAACTCTACTTTTACATTGAGCAATTTACTTAAACTTAAATTATTATTCAAGTTCAAGTATTATATTAAAGATTGATTATCTTTCAAAGCATGATTCAATTATACAATAATTGTTCTATTGTATACATTTGAGATTATTATTCAAATCGAATATCATTATTGTTGAACCTTTTTAGACTAGTGAATCTTAATGATTTAGCTAGTCCTTAGTTGATGAACGTTCTAAATTTCAGAACCCTTATTGAATTATCCAAACCAAACTTCCTTTGGTGCGCACTCGAATGTCAAATTGAGATGAACAACCCTGAAAAGGGATTCACTTATGCGTTAGCGTTAAGATATTGTGCACAGTATGGTACTAAGGGCTGATCCCCCTAAGTACGAGAAGAAGGTCCATAGTCTTATGACTGTTAAAGGTTTCAAGTATAATCCTTGATAACCTAGGACATAGTTCAAGGTCTTATGACCCTCAGAATTCTTTTGTTCTTGTTATTCATTCTTGATTCAAAAGTTGAGCTCTTATTCAGACGTCTTTGATTTATTCGCATGTTATTATACTGTTATTTCATTGTTATACTTGTGGGCATTTGTGCTCACTCTTGCTTAATAATAACATTGCAGTTAAGAATGAAAGAAGCGATGAACCCTCCACTAGTAAGGGCAAGGGCAAAGTTAGCAAATGATGAAGACCTGTTATTTATTAACTGATGTATTTGTTTAAGACTTGAGTTATGTTGATGTTAAGACTTATTTGTTTAGAATTCCGCACAGATGTTTTAAGGTTAGAGTAACCTGGGATTTATTTATGATTCAGTTGATGTAACCCTTAAGGGAAGAGATTTTATTATGATTTCTATCTATTGTATAGTTTGATATTATTTATGGGTAGATAGATAGATGATTCTTGTACAGTGAACACCAAATCCCGTGGAATCGAAGTACCCGGATTTGGGGGTGTCACAAAATTCATTCGGATCGCTCAAAATCCTCACGAATCTTATACTTCCTTAAGAAATTTATAAAATAAATTTTTAATTCTTATTTCTTCATTTTCTTACGATTTCAACCATATGAAATCTTTCTCAATATCTTTTACTCCTTATTCTCATTAAGTTATGTTTTTAAACATAAAAACTTAAAGAAAATAAATAGAAGAACTAGGGTTTGGATTACCGTTCTTCTTTAATCCTCTTCCGTTAGACAAAGCCGACGATTTTCGAGCTTTTCTATTTCTCGATCACTTTTGATCCGAGCATTCATGCTCAATCTCTTCCTCTTCCTTTCCCAACCGAGCTCTCTCTCTCTCTATCTCTCTCTCTCTCTCAAGTTCTAGGATTTTCAAAATCCTAGAAAATGAAAGTTAAGCTTTCAATTTATAGAAAACCAAAGCAAGGGCAAAATAGTCATTTCGCCCCCCACCTCCTCCATCCCTTAGCCACCAAGTTAACTTGGCCACCACCCTTACTTGGTTGCCAAGTGGCCGGCCCACATGCCCATGGGTCATCCCATGGGTTGCCCCAATGGTTTTACCCATCCGTTTACCCATCGGTTCGATCCGCGGTTTGTCTTCTTGGTTTAGGCCTTAACCCTAATTCTTATTGGGCTTAACTTGGGCTTGATTTCACAAATCATTCGGCTTGACATAATCCAAGTCCAATTGGATTCTACAAAGTCCATGAACTCAAAGTCCATTAAGACTAATTGGATTCTACACATTCCATTCTCGTATTCTCTTCGTATATCATTCGTACGATATTCGTATTATACGTCGTACTACTCTTCATACTATACTCGTATAATAACTCGTATTATACTCGTATTTCTTACGCATAATAACCCTAATCATTATACGCATTCATAAAATTCTCAGAACTCACTTTTCTAAACCCTTAGGTTTTGAGTCCACAGGCGAAAACATCGTTTTTTGCCATAACTGAAATATTATTGAATATTCCGTCACGTCTCAGAATTAAACGCAATCTATAACTTCTCAGAATTTCAAAATAAATCTCCGAGCAGAAACTGATGAATAATGCTTATTTCGTCTTTTTCCCCGAAAAATATTTTGTTCCCGAAAAAATTTCATTTTCGTCTTAAAAATTCTTACTCATTCAATCTAGCTCGTAGCCAGAATCCTCCCGATTAATAATCATTCTAGGTTATAGAACGATTAATAAACACTTAGCACAGAATAGTATTAATAAAAATTCATTTTATTAATAACTAATTCTTTAAACTTAAATTCTGGACAAACCGAATTTTCGGGTTGTCACATTCTTCCCTCCTTATAAAAATTCCGTCCTCGGAATTTCTTAAAACCAAACCCTTACTTGGGTTCTCACATTCTCCCCTTCTTCACATAATTTCATCCTCAAAATTTTAGCTTACCCTTCTTCTCAACTTCTCTTCAAAGAAGTTCTTATCTTTCTTACATTCCCAACCCTTCATAACGTATCAAGAATCATGAAGCGAAAGGGATAACTAGGAATATAAGGATTCCTTTAAAACATTTCATTCTTTTGTTGAGGGGTCAAATTGACCATGAACTCTTTACTAGGTTGAACAGCCTTTCGCTGTAAACCTTTCTTTCCACGGTAAGTTTACAATCACAAAGAAGGTAAACTACCTCTTCCATGTTCTCCTCAGACTAAATCATTAGATTCCACACCAAAATAATTTGATTTGGCACAAGTTCTCAAGAAAACTCGATTTTCTTTTAATCATGACATACCATTCGTCTTAGCCAAATCAAATAGCCTCGACCATACCAATAAATTGGATATCAACTTGAAACATTCGTCTAGTCAACTCGCTTGACATCGACTACTTCTTTAAATTCTTTTTACAATACATCAAAACGTTTTATGACGTCATGATACCGTACTCTTCGCAGTACGTTGAGGACTTCGTCAGTTTATGACTTCGTCATTATACATCTTACCATAGTGGTTTGTTGATCCTCAGATCACATCCTACCAGGTTTAATTGCATTAACAACTCCATCCTTTTACCATCGTTGCATCAAATGCACGGATGATATAAAATTCATTTTGATATTTCAAATCAATTTCTCTCTAGCCGAAGAAATTGGCATAGACATACTAAGAATAGTTCTTTTAAAATCCATTAGTTTCAAAAGTCGAACTAATTCTTTCATTTTCCAAAACGCGCACATTAGCACGATTTCAAGAAATTTCGAAATCTAGCATAGCTAGAGGATTTGGAATATCTTATTCGCCATCTCCATTCATTGTCTTACTGCGACAATACTTAATCTTCTCTATCACCTTCAATGCTAAGTCTACTGAAAATACTTCGTTTTCAGTCTACACCTTCCTATAACTTAGTACAGTCCTTCAAACTTACCACACATTATGGGTTCAGGAACTTTCCACAACAATATGAGTTTAAGAACATCCAGACAGACCCTTGGCGTCCATTTGCTGAAACATTCAAACACATACCATATTATTATGAGTCACGAACTTACCATAAGTATGAGTTTAAGAACTCGCACCTACCTTAACCTTCTCTACCTATCAAGTATATACATGAGAAAAGATTCACCTTCTCGTCATATACATCTTAATAGCGCGACCAATTCCAATGATTATCATTGTAATAAACTGAGCAGTTGGTACACCAAAGCATAAACCTCTGCCCATAACAAACGTTCATACAACTCAGCCATCACATGAGTCCTCAATTGAAATTTTACAACTTCTACCTTTTCTTTACTTAATACGAATTTTCTTTAATTCGTATACTATCCTTTACAACTCAATCAAAGTTCTTCTTCCCGTACTAATTCGTAGTACCATTCATTCATAGCATTAGCTATAAATCATTCATCGTTTCACAGCTCATCTGTTACTACGATTTACTATGATCACGTGGTGATCTTCTTATCCTTCTCTTTACGATTATAGTCTTAGGTACTCTTACCTAAGATTTATAACCTATCAGCTCTGATACCAACCTGTAACACCCCGAAATCCGGTCTATCTTCACACCCGAATTCTGTACGTCACGAGTACGTCATTCATCCAACATACATCATTATATATTGAAATATAACAACATACATTCTCAATTCCCAGTTTCTCGAAACCGTATAACCTTTCTCATTATAAATAATGATAATTACATTATTCCTTTCATCTTACAAGAGTGACTTTTATTCGCCACCAAGGATACATACAGTTCATTAAACTAGTCTATAGTTTAATTCATCTTTTTACTTACAAGTCTTCACTTGATCTTCACACACATTCACATACTGAATGGCACTTGGTCTGGATACTGCTTAGCTTGATCTTTACGGGATCCTTAAGTTCTTTCTAACATCGTTCGCTGAAAATATTTTTCATTTAAAGCAAGTGTGAGCATTCAATTGCCCAGTAAGTCATCACAGTTTGAACAAACAAGTTCAGAATTCAAACATTTCTTTAGAACTTCAATAACCGAACAAAGGTTATGAAGCAGCTTGAATAATAGAAATAATCTCGATTCCTATCATCTTAAAACCATACTCACTTTCACTTTGAAATACTTTCATTCTTCTACCTTTTTCATACACACTCTGTCTGGCTAGAATCATCAGCACATACTTAACAATAACGGTTCATGAATAAACCGAGCATACTTGAATTGAACAGTTTGATCACAAAACAGTTCATTTCATAGAAACACCGAAGTGTTCACATTGTGGCACAAGGCCTTATACATTCTACCACCTTGTACAAATATCGCACATTCGCACATAGATAGAACTTCTCAAGTTCAACATCTGAGAAGTTTAAGAAACTGGCATTCATTTAAAATATGAATGAAGTTAGAAAACTTGCCTTACGCACAGCTACAACTTATAGTTTACGCTGAAATGCTCATTCCAAATCCCTATATAACACATAAGGAAATAACACGTACACCAATTAGTCATATACTCTACTTACGCATTGGTTTACTTAACTTTACTTCTTAAGGTTCGCGTTCTTGTAATTTAAGCTTACGCGACTAACTTTCATTACCAGATTACGACTTTATGACATACTGAGATGTCTTATTCATACATTTATCATCTTTGATGATTTACATTCTTATCTTCTTCTTATACTTCTCTTAGGACTCAGTACACATCGCTTCTCTGCTAGTAGTCCATATGGTACTCTGAGTGGTTTCCCACAAACAACTAACAAACAAGTTCCCGTCTCATCTACACTGCCATCACAGTGAGTTAGATCGGTTGCCAGTTTCGTATATACCTTCGCTCTTTGAAGGAATTATTTAGCCCAGCTCCCGTATGTCAACCATCAAAGGTTACGTTTGTACCACAACCTAACTTCTCTTAACTTAGACGAACCATTAAACTATAATGTTTGTTAAGTCAACTTCTTCTTCCTTACGGCTTTCTGGCAACTAAATGTCATACCTCAGGAATCATTCTTTATCGTCTAAGTCATACAATCTTTTGTATACTCGGAACGATCATTCGATGTCAATACTATGAGAACATAGCGTTAAACATTTCATATGAACTTATTCATACCTTACAACATCCGGTTCATTTAACTCGGAACGTTGTCCAAGTTATACTTATTAACTCGGCTTCTTAACGTTACACGTTATTATCTTTAACTTAATTTCTTCACCGTTCACGGCTAAACTTAGTCTTCATTACATTACGGTTAAACCATACACGGATTGTAGGTTCCGCCCGTTTAACACTCGCTTACACTCAACCCTTACGCTGGTTAAAGTGTTCAGCGCTTACTTTTCATTCTATCATTCTCATCCGACTTATATTCGGCTTTCCGTAATCTTATTATCGTTCGTTACGGCTCTCTTGATATCATTCGTATCTTACTTACTACCTTCATCAACGTCTATGTCATATAACCAGGGTATACTTAGAACGTTCGTCAAACGCGAATACGATTTATGAAGATAATTTACGCATTCAATCACGTTCACGTTGCTCGTCTCTTAATCTCTCATTCAACCTTTACTCAGGGTTTTTAATTGCTTTCGATTGTTATCTATCCAATGAACCCCATGTTCATTAATCTTCCTAAATGTCAAAGCCATACTGTTCGTTGTATGCTAAGACCGATCGTTCTTCGCAACAACGTTGCGTTCACAGCGTCTATACGCTTTACGTTCATCTTACAATGCCATGCCATAACATCGAAATGTTATTCATTACCTTCATCACTCAATGTCTAAGGAGTCGCAATCATAGCAATCCCTTAAGTTCGTTCATTACGACTACGGTCCCTTGATATCGGTTACGTAATCTATTGCTTACATTCTATATCTTTTAATTTCTTTTAATCTTTTCGTTCAACCTTTATTAAAGGTTTAAGACACTTGATTAAGTGTTACATTAGTTGAACATTATGTTCTTTATCTTTCCTTACATTTTCCCCAAGAGCTGAGCAGTTAAAAGCCCTTCTCTGGCTTTTTCCCTTCACTGGCGTCGCGGCGCCACTCCCTTCCTTTCCTCCCGCGTTGCGGCGCGACCTACTTCTTTCTCTTCTCTTCCCGGCCTGGCGCTACGGTGCCAAGTCCCTTGCTATCTCCCGCGCTGCAGCGCCACTCTCTAGAAGTGTATGGCCGAGCTCACGCTGTGGCGCCACCTCTCCAGGCATGACTCGCGCTGCGGCGCCGAGCATGAAACCTAGAAAATTTTTCTAAGTTTTTCATTAATTTTGAGACACGTACTTTACGATCTCATAACTTCTTCATTATAACTCGGAATGAGGTCGTTCCAAAGCCATTCTCTTCCTTATCTTATGTACTTTGATTACCCATGAACAGAACTTCATTCTGAATCCGTTAACATGCCATTCAATTGTCTTAATCTTCATTCTTCATTCATTTTAACGTTTTTAATGTTCTTCGTTCGTTCATCCGTAATTCGGTCATCCGAACTCGAAATTCGTTCGTTCTTGAGTCCACGACTCACATTTTATACGTTCCCTTACATTCTTATGAAACCCTACACATTCGGGTTCATTTACTAACTTTCAAATTTTTGTTCTGTCTTTTACGAAAATTTCGCCATGACTTCGTTATAGCTCAATTTTAATTCGTTCTTCATGAACGTTTCTAACGTTCCTAACCAAGCAATAAGCATCTAACTTATACGCGATGGTTTTAAACTTGTCCATCAATAACATTTACACTACGATGGTTTTAAATTTGTCCATCAACAACGTTCTTCGTGTTCTTCGCGTGTTCTTCCTGTTCTTCGTTCGTTCTTCATTTTAATCGATATTTTGAATTACGATTCTACTTTTTCTTGGAATTTGATGTTATAGAACACCATTCCTTACTTATTTGACCTACTCACTCATAAAATTCATTCGGATCGCTCAAAATTCTCACGAATCTTATACTTCCTTAAGAAATTTATAAAATAAATTTCTAATTCTTATTTCTTCATTTTCTTACGATTTCAACCATATGAAATCTTTCTCAATATCTTTTACTCCTTATTCTCATTAAGTTATGTTTTTAAACATAAAAACTTAAAGAAAATAAATAGAAGAACTAGGGTTTGGATTACCGTTCTTCTTTAATCCTCTTCCGTTAGACAAAGCCGACGATTTGCGAGCTTTTCTATTTCTCGATCACTTTTGATCCGAGCATTCATGCTCAATCTCTTCCTCTTCCTTTCCCAACCGAGCTCTTTCTCTCTCTCTCAAGTTCTAGGATTTTCAAAATCCTAGAAAATGAAAGTTAAGCTTTCTATTTATAGAAAACCAAAGCAAGGGCAAAATAGTCATTTTGCCCCCACCTCCTTACTATTCCCACCTCCTCCATCCCTTAGCCACCAAGTTAACTTGGCCACCACCCTTACTTGGTGGCCAAGTGGCCGGCCCACATGCCCATGGGTCTTCCCATGGGTTGCCCCAATGGTTTTACCCATCCGTTTACCCATTGGTTCGATCCGCGGTTTATCTTCTTGGTTTGGGCCTTAACCTTAATTCTTATTGGGCTTAACTTGGGCTTTATTTCACAAATCATTGGGCTTGACATATTCCAAGTCCAATTAGATTCTAAAAAGTCTATGAACTCAACGTCCATTAAGACTAATTGGATTCTACACATTCTATTCTCGTATTCTCTTCGTATATCATTCGTACGATATTCGTATTATACTTCGTACTACTCTTCATACTATACTCGTATAATAACTCGTATTATACTTGTATTTCTTACGCATAATAACCCTAATCATTATACGCATTCATAAAATTCTCGGAACTCACTTTTCTAAACCCTTAGGTTTTGAGTCCGCAGGCGAAAACTTCGTTTTTTGCCATAACTGAAATATTATTGAATATTCCGTCACGTCTCAGAATTAAACGTAATCTATAACTTCTCGAAATTTCAAAATAAATCTCCGAGCAGAAACTGATGAATAGTGCATATTTCGTCTTTTTCCCCGAAAAATATTTTGTTCCCGGAAAAATTTCATTTTCGTCTTGAAAATTCTTACTCGTTCAATCTAGCTCGTAGCCAGAATCCTCCCGATTAATAATCATTCTAGGTTATAGATCGATTAATAAACACTTAGCACAGAATAGTATTAATAAAAATTTATTTTATTAATAACTAATTCTTTAAACTTAAATTCTGGACAAACCGAATTTTCGGGTTGTCACATATGTTTGGCCAAATGATAGAAAAATAATAAGTTAATTTGGTATTTTCGTGATAATGAATAGTGATTTCAGGCTGCTGAAATGGAAGATTATGATTTCAGGATACTGAAATATATTTTGGTTTACTGAAATGATATTTCAGTTTATTGACATGTTATCTAGCTTATTACGATGTCTTATAATAAGGGATAACTTATACTTACATATTAAGATGTGATTAAAGGACTATCAAAGTACAATAATAACCTTAAGACTTAAGTGTATTGTCTAATACTTAACTATATGTTTAAATGTTAGACCCTTTAGTATAAGATGATAAGATTATAAGTGAGTTGTGTTATGATTAATCGAAATATCAATTATAGGTCTTTTCTCTAAAGAAGTAAAAGTAAATTGCTTAGCAGTAGACCGCGATTGAGGCAAGTTCTCTAAAAATAATTTTTGGAAAAATACTAAAAGAAATTGAAAAATTACGGAAAAATACTTTTTGTGTGTGAAATATATGTATATATGTTTGGCCAAAGGATAGAAAAATAATAAGTTAATTTGGTATTTTCGTGATAATGAATAGTGATTTCAGGCTGCTGAAATGGAAGATTATGATTTCAGGATACTGAAATATATTTTGGTTTACTGAAATGATATTTCAGTTTATTGACATGTTATCTAGCTTATTAAGATGTCTTATAATAAGGAATAACTTATAATTACATATTAGGATGTGATTAAAGGACTATCAAAGTACAACAATAACCTTAAGACTTAAGTGTATTGTCTAATACTTAACTATATGTTTAAATGTTAGACACTTTAATATAAGATGATAAGATTATAAGTGAGTTGTGTTATGATTAATCGAAAGATCAATTATAGGTCTTTTCTCTAAAGAAGTTAAAGTAAATTGCTTAGCAGTAGACCGCGATTGAGGCAAATTCTCTAAAAATAATTTTTGGAAAAATACTAAAAAACTGAAAAATTACGGAAAAATACTTTTTGTGTGTGAAATATATTTATATATGTTTGGCCAAAGGATATAAAAATAATAAGTTGATTTAGTATTTTCGTGATAATGAATAGTGATTTCAGGCTGCTGAAATAAAAGATTATAATTTCAGGATACTGAAATATATTTTGGTTTACTGAAATGATATTTCAGTTTATTGACATGTTATCTAGCTTATTAAGATGTCTTATAATAAGGAATAACTTATAATTACATATTAGGATGTGATTAAAGGACTATCAAAGTACAACAATAACCTTAAGACTTAAGTGTATTGTCTAATACTTAACTATATGTTTAAATGTTAGACACTTTAATATAAGATGATAAGATTATAAGTGAGTTGTGTTACGATTAATCGAAAGATCAATTATAGGTCTTTTCTCTAAAGAAGTTAAAGTAAATTGCTTAGCAGTAGACCGCGATTGAGGCAAATTCTCTAAAAATAATTTTTGGAAAAATACTAAAAAAACTGAAAAATTACGGAAAAATACTTTTTGTGTGTGAAATATATTTATATATGTTTGGCCAAAGGATATAAAAATAATAAGTTGATTTAGTATTTTCGTGATAATGAATAGTGATTTCAGGCTGCTGAAATAAAAGATTATAATTTCAGGATACTGAAATATATTTTGGTTTACTAAAATGATATTTCAGTTTATTGACATGTTATCTAGCTTATTAAGATGTCTTATAATAAGGGATAACTTATAATTTCATATTAGGATGTGATTAAAGGACTATCAACGTACAACAATAACCTTAAGACTTAAGTGTAATGTCTAATACTTAACTATATGTTTAAATGTTAGACACTTTAATATAAGATGATAGGATTATAAGTGAGTTGTGTTATGATTAATCGAAAGATCAATTATAGGTCTTTTCTCTAAAAAAGTTAAAGTAAATTGCTTAGCAGTAGACCGCAATTGAGACAAGTTCTCTAACTCAAACTTGAGTTATTCTTTTCAAAGCATGTTAGTGAATAATTATTGTTTATTATTCGCATCTATATTGATTATTGATACTCGCACTCGGTGCAATTAAATTCTTGTTCTATTATTATTGAACTGTGAATTAGTTAAATTTCCTTTATTCATGAACTGTTTAAGATATGGATCTATGCTCATTGTATCAGCTAGATCTAGTATGTTTAAATTTGTTAAATCAAATATGTTGTTAAAAGTTGTTCTTCACCAATTGATTTGGTAAGGAATCAAGACTGAGAAAAAGAACTAGTTGATTAAAGCATTATTGAAAAACAATTATTTCTCGTATTTTAAGTGTTTATGCATAATACACCGGGTATGAAAGGCTGATCCCCTTGATTACCAAAATTTATTAAAAGGACCAGTTTAAATACTGACAACCTTAGCATATGTTCATGGTCATTATTACCACTCAGTATCTGTTATTCAATTGTTCGAATATTCAGTTATCAAGACTTAATTCATGTTCTTTCACAATTAATTTCTATTGTTGAATATTGAACGATAAATTTCTTGCTAATCATGATATATCTTCTTTGTACTTAAACTTGTTAAGCAAATTAGTTGCTTACTCTTGCTATAACATGACTATTATTTCAGCTAGGCCAGAGTGTTCGAGGAAGAAGGACAAGGGCAAGGGAAAGGTCCAAGAATAGTTAATATAAATGCTTAAGTATCATGAAATACTATGTTTGATATTATGTAAATCTTTTGTGTTACTTTATGTAACTTAAGTAAGGTATGTTTATGTTAAGGTAATAGACCTTGGGATATTGTATAAGAGTTTATTATAATGAACAATGTATGTTTATTATTCTGCAATAGTTATAGAATACTTATGATGATGATGGATTGTGAGCACCAAACCCGAGGTTTGAGAACCCAGATTTGAGGGCGTCACATGAGGTACAACCTGTCCAAATTTCATAAGAAAGGGAGTTAAATTGAGCAAGTTATGAAAATCGTAAGCATGCATGTTGGTAATAAAATCTGCAGAATTCTGGAAATTCTAGAATTTTTTATAAGTATAAAACTAGTGCGGACACGTTTTTCTATGGAGTTAATTTGCGGTCTTAGCATTGTAGTTTCATGAATGTTATATTTTTCTAAATTACCTTGATGTATGAAGTTTATTGTGTCCAAGTATCATGGTCATATCATCTGTAGATTAGTGGGAATAAAATCGCAAAAGTGGCTGTAAGAATCAAAAATTTGATGTCTTTCTTAGGACTGTTTGGATCAGTCTATTTCGGGGACATTTTCGTCCACTGTGTTATACTTTAAAAATTCTGGAAAAATTTGTAATATTAATATAAGAAGATGTGAAGGTCCTGTAAAAATTTGAGAATTTTTGGCCATGCGGTTTGAGAGTTGTGAATTTTACGGTTAAGGTCACTTTTTGAGAAGATACCTGAATAACTCTTTGTGTGTAAGTCCAAAAATTAGGAAATTTTTACTAGAAGTGCCTTTGTATAGAAGTACATGTGAATAGGTTACGTGAAGGGCTAGTAGGTAGCAGTAATTGTAGAAGACGTAACAAGCAATTTTCTTACCATATTTTTCATTATGAATTAATTCAACTCTTATTCAGTTGATTGCAGCGAGGGTAGGTTTGGGCTTGTGAATAATTAATCATTCGTGTAAGCTCCTTTATTGTAAAGTTCTATAACTTCAATTGTGATGCGAAATGTTACTGTTGATTATTCAGTTCCTATTGCAACTGCTATACTTTAAAGTTCGTATTCCTTCAATGAACTATATTCAAGCATGCTTTCTAGTTTTCGTTCCATCTAGATGTTATTGATGCAAACATAGTATATTATTTGAACAATTCAAATCCTTTGAAGCTATTTAATGTTTATCAATCCAAATTGCTTTGGTGAGGTCCCGCATGAATACTAAGATGAACAACCCGAATAATCGGCCAAACAGATGTCGGGCATATAGTCCCATTTATGCTTATGCGTTTAAACTTTATACTTGTGCACAATGTAGGGTACGATAGGCTGATCACCTGGAGTACTTGTAGAGACCGTTTACAATCTATTTGATTGTTAAACCGTCTGATGATTTTTGATGAAACAAAGTAATGTTCAGGGTATCTAACACCCCTTAGTATGCTATTGAGAACTCCAGAACTCTTATCTTGATATTCCAGCTTGTCTCTTGATATTTATTTCAACTGTTGAGGAATATTCATACTAATGCTTTTACTTCTGATGTATGTTCTCAAACTACTTTATATTCTTGCTGGGCAATTTGTGCTCATTCTTGCTTAAACCTTTCAGTTAAGGCTAACAACGCTGAGGGCTCGGGCAAGGACAAGGGAAAGTCTAAGATGAAATGATGAGAGTTATTCATGAAATAATTATATTTCCGCATATGATGTAATATAGCGATAAACACTAAGTTTAAGTTTCAGTTTATTAAAGGTTATAAAGACTTGGGACTTTATTTTGAATAAGTATGTAATAGTTAATATTATTATGATTATTATTAGAGTTACTTAGATAGATGATGGTGTATGTTATATTGTGAGCATCATGTCCTGTAATCGATGTTACATGGATTTGGGGGTGTCACAAAAGCCACATTATAGCTCATTCTTACCCAAACACTCAACCAACTCTTTTCTCTCTCTAACCCACGAATTCTCTTAGCAAATCAGTCCCCAAACAAGTTATTAGAACGTCAAGAACAGAATAGAAAGCCAAAATCAAAGCTTGTTTAAGGAAGAGGTATAACCCTAAAACCCAAATCTGATCTTTAAAGCCATGTTAGATTTCTTATTTTTGTGTTTAATATAATGTTATTAGATGTTATTTAGTGGTCTATGATGTTACATCATAGATCCATAACATCAAAGTGCTTAAAATCAAAGTTTTTCAAAACTGCCATGCACCTTAAATTTTTGTCTGACAAGCTAAAGTCAGAGGCTGTAGATTATTCTCTGTTGATGATTTTGTTTGTTTTACGTATTGATCATATAATATACTAGGAGGACTTTGATTTGGACTTGAAATCATGCTTAGATCACCTGTATATTTCAAATTATGGAAGGTCAAACTGCGTTGACCGACTGTAACAATCCAAGATTTTATTTCTAATTTAAAATCTTTATTAAATTGTCTGAATGTTTTAATAAATATTTTATTAATATAGTTGTTGCTTATAGGTATTTGTGAAATAAATTTATCAGATAATACTCTAATTTAATTTAATAGTTAGAGAGTTGTTAAAAATTACATGAATGAGTATTATTATTGTTTTAATTTAATAATAAAAGTGGTATATTAATTTATTAAATAAAAATTATAATTTTGTGATATTTGGATTAAGTGAAAAATTTATTTAGTATGTTGTAATTAGTTTATTTAACTAATGTTGGATGTGGAGATCTAAATAAATAATACGGGACTATAAACTATAGTATAAATGATTTATTAAAATAAATTAAAGCAGTTTAAATGGATTTACCCAAACAAGGCTTAAAGGTATTAAGTCTTTAATTTTTAAAGTGTTTTGTCAAACAAAGCCTTATGACTTTTGAATTTTGAATTATAATTATAATAAATCAAATAAATCAAATAAATTAAATAATAAATGAAATATATTTATAACCTATATACGTTTACATTTTTGTAACTGTTATATTTAGTATACGTATTATGGCTAGGCTATCAATTTTTTTTACGCATAAGTATTAGTTGTAAACCTAAGAAGATAGAAAGAATAAGAAATTACAGAGAACAGAGAGAGAGTTGATAGAGGATTTTTGAGATTTTCCAAGCAATTCTCTGAGTTTATCAAAGATTATTACCGAGCAATTGAAGGTATTTTCATAACCTTATATATATATATATATGGATGTTTTACGTCATGTATTTCGATTCTCTGTGAATCCAATTTCTCTTGAATTGTTGTATAAATTGAATTATTACAATTGTAAGTAATTGTAATGCTAGAGTTTATGTTTAGATGAGAATTAGTATGCTAATTACGGTTAAAAAGAAAGAAAACTGTTTTCAATGTATGTTTATACATATGGCCTGTGAAAGTACCAAATTTGGTGGTTAATTTGTAAACCAATCTATAAATTAAGCCTTGAATATGTTAGATCGTTAAGAAACGGAGAGAACGTAGTTTGAATGAGTTAATTTGGACAAGAATTGTGATCACAGTGATGATTTTTGTAATGGATGTCAAAAATGGTGTTTTTGTATAAAACATGGAATTTAAAGGATTTAAATTAGTTGTAGTTGTTGTTTAATTGTTCTAAGTTAGTGTATATGTGAGGAATCATGTTTGTATGAGTCCTATGTCAATTGGGTATGCTTAGTTTACTATTTTGTGGATGAAATTCGTGTTAGTTGGCTTAAAACAGAGTCGAAACTCGCGTTCTGCAAAACTGGTACTGGTGCCGAGCGCGGGCGCGCTACCACTAGAGAAGTGAATATTGGTGGAGCATGTTTCATAAGGAGTAACAAGGATGGCTATTATAGGACTTAAACCTTAATAAGCCATGTTACAAGTGAATCATAATCATATAAGTTATGAACTAATGAAGAACATTTGAAGAATTGTCATTTTGTTATTGATGGACAAGTTTAAAACCATCGTGTATAGGATTAGAGAAAATATGTTTGATTAGGTTGATAGATATATGTAATGAATCCATTTTGAATGGTGTAAAAATCTCAAGTAACGAAGTTATGGCGAAATTTACGAGATTAGACGATAATCGTCGAAATCGTGAAATTCTCAGAATGAAAGTCAAAAGTCACCGTTTAACTAGAAAACATTGGTTTTCGATGGAGTATAGTCTAAGTTTGCATTTTAGAGTTGCGGACTCGAAAATGGTCAAATTTTGACTTAGAACGAATAAACGACCTTTGAACATTCACGAATGTTTAACGAACACTCAATAAAGACCTTAATCGGTGAATTCTGTGTTAATGGATTCGAAAATGTACGATTTTCTAATAAAATCGTAATACATAAGATATGTGGGCTAACGGCTTTTGAACGAGCCAATTCTGACTTATAATGAGTAAGTTATGAGCCCGAAAAATATTGCAGAACAAATGACAGAGGAGATTGCAGAGCTGAAGAACAAGTTGAAAGAAGAATCTACTAAGAGGGCAAGAGCCGAAGACGCGTATGAGAAAGCTTATCAACGAGCCAGGATAGCAAAGAGAGAGGTACAAGTAAAGACGATCAAGATGGAAGAGATGAATAGTGTTTTCAACACCGTGATCAATCGAGCTCAAGATCGGGTTATGTGTTATCCGATTCAGTTCGAAACGCTGCCATCGTACATGTTAGATCGTCGAACAATGTTCCGTATTATGGAAGAGGAGCGTCGTAAGGCTATGCAATATTTCAGTAGGACGTCATAAATGTAATTACTATGTGATTAGTGAATAGATAAGACGTAAATCCCGGGTATGATATAACCCATGGGATATGATGCTGACGAAGTTATCCTGAAACTTTAGTTGTTCAGGAAAGTGATGTAGAAAGCAAAAATGCTATCATTATTATGTTTTAAAATATTATGAATGAATAAAAGTTAGTATTTATTCAAGATATTGTGTGTTATGTGGTAATTTTGTGATGTGCAAATTAAGTACATAATACCTAGAAGATTGAGTAATAATCTAATAAGTATATTTTTACAAAAAATGCCTCCAAGACGTCAACCACGACAGAGGACCCCTGAGGGATCTACCAATAACAACAATGCTGAGGCTAACCCAGTTCATCAGTAGTGACGTTACTGATGGGAGCATTGCAGAATCAACCGCAGAGTCAAGCTACGACTTTTAAGGATTTCAAGGAGGTTGGACCACCAGAATTTCGTGTGTCTATGAATCCAGTTGAGGCACAGACCTGGATCTTGGAGATAGAGAAAGTTTTTGATGTTGCTAGAGTAGGTGAGAATTAGAAGACTGCTTTTGCAACATTTATGATGAAAGCAGAGGCTAGTTATTGGTGGTAAGCTAATAAAACTCGAGGAGATCAAGGGGTGATGACTTGGGATAGGTTTAAGTTCGAGACTTATTTCTGAGAGAGTTCGAAGAATCAAATGTAGGTGCAGTTTCTAGAACTGAAGCATGGATCAATGATGGTATCAGAGTATGCCGTAAAATTTAACGAATTGGCGAGATTTGCGCCATATAAAGTTAACACAGATGAGAGCAAGGCTAAGAGGTTTGAGCAGGGACTGAAACCCTGGTTGTACAGTAGGGTCTCCATGTTTCAGCAGAAGACATTTACAGCAGTGTTGGAGAAGGCAATTGTGATAACCCGAGAATTTTGAATATTTTTAAAATTTTTATTTATTGATTTAAGGTTCAAAATTAGAACCTAGACAGAAAAATAGTGTATGCGTGTGATATTTTTAAGATGGAATTTTGAGGATTTCAAAATTCTGTGAATTATTCAGGATTAAGAAATACGTAAATATGTTCTGTGTATATGTGTACAGTATGTGGTTAAGGGTCAAGGGTTGACCAGATAATGATATCTGTAACAAACCCTAGGTATATATTAAGAACGTCAACGTTCGGTTAGAAAACCCTAGTATTTAATAAGAAATCCTAAAACCGGTTCTGGAAACCCTAATTTTAGTTCCGAAAATCCAAAACCCTAATTTGGTGCATGAAACCCTAATCTAGGAATTTAAATGATTATTATATTGCATAAGTGTTATTTATTATAATATTAATTAGGAAAAAGCTTAATTATTAGCAAACCCTAATTTCACATTTTTGAAAACCCTAATTTCTGGGTTAGAAACCCTAATTTTATAATTAGGGAAAAACCTAAGTGTTAATTAAATAGTTTTAATGTTAATTAGGATATATTAATTCTAATTTTCAAGTTAAGTAATTAGAAAACCCTAATATAATTACGAAAATCTAATTTCTATTTTAGAAAAATTAATTTTCTATTAGAAACCCTAATTCGTGGGTTATAAACCCTAATGACCATTTTGACCCTAATTGCTTAATTAGCAATTTTAATTAGGAAATGTTAATCCTAATTAGCAAGATTTAAAGTATGATTAAGAAATTTATATAATTAGAAAATTCTAATTATAAGTTAGAAATATTAATTTTCTATTTTTAAATCATAAATTGAAAATTTTAGAAAATTAAATTTGTAAACCCTAAGGGTTTTAAACCCTAAATCCTAAATTTTTCTAAACTCTAAACCCTAACCAAACCTAAACCCTAAGGGTTTGGGACAATGACCATTATGCCATTAATTTAGAAATCAAAGAGACTATAATGCCCTTCTTGGATTTTTTTTTACTAAGGTAACTTGCAAATCTTGGCAAGATATTGGGTTGGTGAACTAACCAATAGCCTAGCCCTAGATATGTGTCATTTACCAGCCATATATTGCAATCCAATACATTGAATCATATCAAATTATAAGATTAAAGAGAGAGAAAGCCACTTACATTTTTCATTTTCTACCAAGCCCTTCTCTCTCTAGAAATTCGGGAGTAGAGTCAGAAAGAGTGAGAAACTAAAGCCATGATCATTTCATAGCAAGCCTAGATCAGATCACAAAGTCAGATTCATGGATCAAAGCTCAAAAGGTATAAGAACCCTAAATTTCGAAATCCTTTGATCTTGTGTTAAATGTTATAATTTGTCAGTTAAAGTTGTGTATTAAGGTGTTAGTAAGTGATCTGGGTTGTTGGATCATGGATCCATAACATCTAGAGGCACGAAAATTAATTTTTCAAAACTGGTCAAGAACCCTAAAAATGTTGTCTGACAAGCCAATGTCAGTGTCTCTAGATCTGTGTGTATTAGATGTTTTCTGTCTTTTATGTTATAGATGTGTAGTATGCCATGTTATCTTTAATCTATAACTTGAATCATGGTCAGATCGGGTCTAGATTTCATGTTATGATTGGTCAAACAGCGTTGACCGATCACGGGAGTAAGCTTCTGGGCAACCCAGAACTCAGTGTGTTGTTTGACAATGTTTTGTTCGGCTCTGATCTTACTGTTTGTTGTTATTTTTGGCCAGATTGTTGTTTAAGGTTGTAGCCTAACATATGGACTACATATATATTCCTTTAGATTACTCAGAGCCTTAGCATAATGAAAATTAAGCGTGGTCAAAACCACGTTGACCAACTGGTCAGATGAAGATTCTGGAAAACCCAAAATCTTCAAGAACAGTTTGTGACCCTTAGTTTGACCAGTCCAGATCTTGCGTTTTTGATATTGTTAAGTTGAGTTAAGGTTATGGAGTTGTACTTTGATATGTACTCTACACGAATGAACCATTACATCACACAAACACTACTTATACTGAAAGATACAAGGATCTAAAGTAGCACCCTTGGACAGTTCTTCATTTCTGGAAAACCCAGAAATGAAGAACAATGTTGTCAGAGTTTTTAAAGACTCAGATCTGCTAAGTGTAATGTTTTATGACCTATCTTTTTGTTTGTTAATGTAGTATTACATTCGTACTACAATTGTAACCCCAATAGATTCCTAAAAATCAACACGAGCATAGATTAAAAGCCGGTCAAACCATGCCCCTCGAAGTCTGACTTGAAGATTTGGGCAGCTCAAGAACACACCAAGAACACCTATAGCAACAGGTTTGTCCCTATAGGGCCCTTTAGCTACGGTTTTATTATTATTTATTATCTGATTTTTTGGAAATTAATTAAAAATAGAGAAAAATGGTTTTTAATTATTAAAAATATAAAATAAATTCCAAAAAAATAGTTTAAAGTCTGAAAAATAGTTTTTAATTATTTTGAGTATATTTCATAAATATTTAATATTTTTGGAATATAAATGGTATTTAATTTATTTAATTATAATATTAAATAAATTATTTAAAAATAGTTTTAATACATGAAAAATCATGAAAAATAATATTATGGTATAAGAAAATATTTTAAGTTAATTTTGATGACTTTTAATATTTTAGGATGAATTTCATTAATTAATTAATATTAATGATGATTAGTTTATTTAATAAATGTATTAAATAAATTAAGGAAAAATAGAATTAAGGTTTTATAAATCATATAAAAATAATTTAAGTGTTATAAAAATATTTTAGGTTATAAAATATAACTTTTGATATTTTGTCATGAAAATATTAATAACAACGAACAGTATGACTTTGACATTTAGAAAGATTAATGAACATGGGGTTCATGGGATGGATAACAATCGAAAGAAATTAAAAACCCTGAGTAAAGGTTGAATGAGAGATTAAGAGACGAGCAACGTGAACGTGATTGAATGCGTAAACGATCTTCGTAAATCGTATTCGCGTTTGACGAATGTTCTAAGTATACCCTGGTTGTATGACATAGACGTTGATGAAGGTAGTAAGTAAGATGCGAATGGTATCAAGAGAGCCGTAACGAACGGTAATAAGATTAGTGAAAGCCGAATATAAGTCGGATGAGAATGATAGAATGAAAAATAAGCGTTGAACACTTTAACCAGCGCAAAGGTTGAGTGTAAGCGAGTGTTAAACGGGCGGAACCTACACTCCGTGTATGGTTTAACCGTAATGTAATGAAGACTAAGTTTAGCCGTGAACGGTGAAGAAATTATGTTAAAGATAATAATGTGTAACGTTAAGAAGCCGAGTTAATAAGTATAACTTGGACAACGTTCCGAGTTGAATGAACCGGACGTTGTAAGGTATGAATAAGTTCATATGAAATGTTTAACGCTATGTTCTCATAGTATTGACATCGAATGATCGTTCCGAGTATACAAAAGATTGTATGACTTAGATGATAAAGAATGATTCCTGAGGTATGACATTTAGTTGCCAGAAAGTCATAAGGAAGAAGAAGTTGACTTAACGAACATTATAGTTTAATGGTTCGTCTAAGTTAAGAGAAGTTAGGTTGTGATACAAACGTTACCTTTGATGGTTGACATACGGGAGCTGGGCTAAACAATTCCTTTAGAAAGCGAAGGTATATATGAAACTGGCAACCTATCTAACTCACTGTGATGGCAGTGTAGATGAGACGGGAACTTGTTTGTTGGTTGTTTGTGGGAAACCACTCAGAGTACCATATGGACTACTAGCAGAGAAGCGATGTGTACTGAGTCCTAAGAGAAGTATAAGAAAAAGATAAGAATGTAAATCATCAAAGATGATAAATGTATGAATAAGACATCTCAGTATGTCATAAAGCGTAATCTGGTAATGAAAGTTAGTCGCGTAAGCTTAAATTACAAGAACGCGAACCTTAAGAAGTAAAGTTAAGTAAACAAATGCGTAAGTCAAGTATATGACTAATTGGTGTACGTGTTATTTCCTTATGTGTTATATAGGGATTTGGAATGAGCAGTTCAGCGTAAACTATAAGATGTAGCTGTGCGTAAGGCAAGTTTCCTAACTTCATTCATATTTTAAATGAATGCTAGTTTCTTAAACTTCTCAGATGTTGAACTTGAGAAGTTCTGTCTATGTGCGAATGTGCGATATTTGTACAAGGTGGTAGAATGTATAAAGCCTTGTGCCACAATGTGAACACTTCGGTGTTTCTATGAAATGAACTATTTTGTGATCAAACTGTTAAATTCAAGTATGCTCGGTTTATTCATAAACCGTTATTGTTAAGTCTGTGCTGATGATTCTAGCCAGACAGAGTGTGTATGAAAAAGGTAGAAGAATGAAAATATTTCAAAGTGAAAGTGAGTATGGTTTTAGGATGATAGGAATTGAGATTATTCCTATTATTCAAGTTGCTTCATAACCTTTGTTCGGTTATTGAAGTTCTAAAGAAATGTTTGAATTATTAACTTGTTTGTTCAAACTGTGATGACTTGTTGGGCAATTGAATGCTCACACTTGCTTTAAATGAAAAATATTTTCAGCGAACGATGTTAGAAAGAACTTAAGGATCCCGTAAAGATCAAGCTAAGCGGTATCCAGACCAAGTTCCATTCAGTATGTGAATGTGTGTGAAGATCAAGGGAAGACTTGTAATGTAAAAAGATGAATTAAACTATAGACTAGTTTAATGAACTGTATGTATCCTTGGTGGTGAATAAAAGTCACTATTGTAAGATGAAAGGAATAATGTAATTATCATTATTTGTAATGAGAAAGGTTATAAGATTTCGAGAACCTGGGAATTGAGAATGTATGTTGTTATATTTCAATATGTAATGATGTATGTTGGATGAATGATGTACTCGTGACGTACGGAATCCGGGTGTAAAGATAGACCGGATTTCGGGGCGTTACAACATATATACATATATTTCACACATAAAAAGTATTTTTCCGTAATTTTTCAATTTCTTTTAGTATTTTTCCAAAAATTGTTTTTAGAGAACTTGCCTCAATCGCGGTCTACTGCTAAGCAATTTACTTTAATTTCTTTAGAGAAAAGACCTGTAATTGATCTTTCGATTAATCATAACACAACTCACTTATAATCTTATCATCTTATATTAAAGTGTCTAACATTTAAACATATAGTTAAGTATTAGACAATACACTTAAGTCTTAAGGTTATTGTTGTACTTTGATAGTCCTTTAATCACATCCTAATATGTAATTATAAGTTATTCCTTATTATAAGACATCTTAATAAGCTAGATAACATGTCAATAAACTGAAATATCATTTCAGTAAACCAAGATATATTTCAGTATCCTGAAATCATAATCTCCCATTTCAGCAACCTGAAATCACTATTCATTATCACGAAAATACCAAATTAACTTATTATTTTTCTATCCTTTGGCCAAACATATATACATATATTTCACACACAAAAAGTATTTTTCCGTAATTTTTCAATTTCTTTTAGTATTTTTCCAAAAATTATTTTTAGAGAACTTGCCTCAATCGCGGTCTACTGCTAAGCAATTTACTTTTACTTCTTTAGAGAAAAGACCTATAATTGATATTTCGATTAATCATAACACAACTCACTTATAATCTTATCATCTTATATTAAAGGGTCTAACATTTAAACATATAGTTAAGTATTAGGCAATACACTTAAGTCTTAAGGTTATTATTGTACTTTGATAGTCCTTTAATCACATCTTAATATGTAAGTATAAGTTATCCCTTATTATAAGACATCGTAATAAGCTAGATAACATGTCAATAAACTGAAATATCATTTTAGTAAACCAAAATATATTTCAGTATCCTGAAATCATAATCTTCCATTTCAGCAGCCTGAAATCACTATTCATTATCACGAAAATACCAAATTAACTTATTATTTTTCTATCCTTTGGCCAAACATATATACATATATTTTACACACAAAAAGTATTTTTCCGTAATTTTTCAATTTCTTTTAGTATTTTTCCAAAAATTATTTTTAGTACGTAGCATAAGAAATTAGCCCCATCACGCTTAACTCTAAAAATTCCCATCTCTTGGCATAATGTTATACATGTTAACGTGACCCTCCAGTTTAAATTTCGTGGCCATCAGAGTTATAGAACTCCGATTATAGTGATTTTCGTCCGAAAAACCTAAATATTGAAATGGCCATAACGTGCTCAATTTAAGTCGGAATGAGCTCATTTTTGGACAGGAGCTACCTTATACCATATATTTTCATTTCCCAAAAGGTCAGAATTTTTCTCAAAATTTAAGTGGTCGAAACTGCCCTTGCAATTTCTTTCGTAGCTTGTTTTCGGGACTTTTAGCTTTTACCTACTTTGCTAACATCAGTCCATACGGAAATCTACAACTCCTTTTTAGGTGATTACACTTGGGTTTGAAAGATAACTCATCATATTACTTTCCCAAATTTTTCCAGAATTTTTAAATGACAAAAAAATGACGAAAATACCCTTAGCACTAACTGTCCAAAAACAGTTTATTTTTCTTTCCAAAGACAAAACTATTTTTGCTAAAACAGTTGCTACCACTTTTGTATTCAACATTTTTGAGTGGTAGCACTTGGGTTTAGTACTTAACTTACATATCTAGCACCTCTCTTTTACGAATCACAAAAAGAAGGTGTAGATCAAAAATGGTAGTCGATCAAAGGAAGTGAAAAAAACTAGAGTTTTCTAACAAAACAAAACTAGTTTCTCTTCTATCCTTTTGATTTACTTTTTAACACTCAAATATGTTTGATCCATACATGAAACCATATAAAACAAGTAGATAGAGGGTTTTATACCTCTAGATCATAAACTTTAGATCTCCAAAATCAAACAAAATAAAAAAAATAAGTTAGATTAGTTTTCACCTTGATTTTTGGGCACACCTTCTATCCCTTCCAAAGTATAGGATAAACTTAGGGTGCATCAAGAGTGGAACTCTTCCGCCTCCTTCTTCCTCTTTCCAATGAATTTCTCTCTCTCTCTCTCTCTCTTATGTTTTTGCTTTACTAGCTTAATGGAAAGTAAGATAAATGAAGTAAAGTAAAAGAAGAAAGATAATGTGATTAGATTTTTGTTGGATTGTAATGTATAGATATAAAATATGTATGGAAAGATATTTCTCCAATATCTTCATATCTCTTCCTCTATCTCTACTCATTACTTAGATATATGGGATATTGACAATGTGGGTGGCTCCACAAACAAAGTGACACCTAGCTAATCTTGAACTTATCTTTGGAAAATTAAAAGCATGCAATGATGACATTCATCCCCCGTTTTTCCCTCTTGCTTGGCCGGCCATGTGGCCTCACAATCTCCAAGTTTTACTTTTGTTTTTATTGAAATATCTAGCATACAAAATGTCTATAGTACCCTCATCAATTGGGCTACAAGTTGGGCCATTATAAAAGATGTTTTGGGCTTTTCCCCAACAACCTATTGGACTTTTAATTCACTAGTTTGACTTATTAAATAACATGAACTTGGCCTCCACAATTAAATAGTTGTGCTACTAGCATACTTGTCCATTAAATTTAATATTGGGCTAGCTTAACAATCAAATTATCGACAAGTCCAATACTTAAATAAATTCTTGGGCTTGTTTAAATTACATGACATCCTTAGTAATGTTAATCCTATTATCACATGAACTATTACTCATTATTATTGATATTTACACATTTTTATCAATCAATAATGTTAATTAACTTACATAACCCAATTACACTTGTCTTATTCAAGTTTATTGAGTATTTAATTAGGGTTTAACACCTTAAATCTATTTTATATATTATTAAAATACTTAAGTTAGTTCACTAACTTATTTACCTTATTAGTGAGACTTCCTTTAAATATTATAGCATATTATCCACATAATCACTTAATCATCCATAAGATATTACAGATTATTTAATATATTTATTTACAATGTACCACATAAATTCTTTGTTATTACATTCTCTCCTCCTTATAAGAATTCCGTCCCCGAAATTTCATTAAGGTTACTCAAAAAGATTCAGATAACTCTTCCTCATCTTTTCTTCAAACTCCCACGTAGCTTCTTCAGCATTGTGGTTTCTCCATAGGATTTTGACAGAATTTATAACCTTATTTCTTAATTTCTGTTCTTTCCTATCCAAACTTTCTATAGGAATCTCCTCGTACAATAAGTCCTTCTCGTCTTGAATCGGCTCATACGATATCACATGCTTATAATCCGGCTTGTACGGACGTAACACTGACACATGAAACACATTGTGAATATGTTCCAATTCAAGAGGTAGAGCTACCTCGTACGCCACCTCCCCTATCTTCTTCAATATTTTAAACGGTCCAATAAACCTTGGACTCAGTTTGCCTTTCTTCCCAAACTTTATCTTCCCTTTCCAAGGAGATACCTTCAAAAATGTGTAGCTTCCCACTTTGAAATCTCTTTTCTTGCGATGAATATCTGCGTACTTCTTTTGTCGATCCTGAGCTACTACCAGTCGCGCTCTTATCACTTTGATGATCTCCACAGTTTGCTGCACCAATTTTGGCCCTAACAATCTTCTTTCACCTACCTCGTCCCAACATAAGGGCGTTCTGCATTTTCTCCCATACAAGGCTTCATACGGCGACATTCCAATGCTTGCATGATAACTATTGTTATATGCAAACTCCACTAATGGAAGATGATCTTCCCAGCTTCCCTTGAAATCCATCACACAGGCTCTAAGCATGTCTTCTAATGTTTGAATCGTTCTCTCGCTTTGCCCATCTGTCTGTGGATGATACGCAGTACTCAATCTTAAATGTGTACCCATTCTTTCTTAAAGACTCCTCCAAAAGTTTGATGTGAAGCGCGGATCTCTATCAGACACGATTGATACTGGCACTCCATGTCTCGAAATAATTTCCCTGATATACAATTTTGTTAGCTGATTCAAATTATACCTAATCTTGATCGACAAAAAGTGTGCTGACTTTGTAAGACGGTCGACAATCACCCATATAGCGTCATAACCCTTCTGTGTCGCTGGAAGTCCTACCACAAAATCCATCGTGACGTGCTCCCATTTCCATTCCGAAATTTCCAACGGCTATAATAGTCCACTTGGTCGCTGATGCTCTGCCTTGACTCTTTGACAAGTTGAACAGCGGCTGACGCATTCATCAACCTCTCTCTTCATGTTTGGCCACCAATAATTTTGATGCAAATCTTGATACATCTTCGTGCTTCCTGGGTGTATTGAGTATATCGTATTGTGCGCTTCTTGAAGAATCTTTTCTCTTAATTCGGGTACTGCAGGTACCCAAATTCTTCCTTCAAATCTTAGCAATCCAGTGTCGTCGATCTTATACTTCAGCTATTTGCCTTCAGCCAATCGCTTCTTTATGTTACCATATTCTTCATCATTCCCTTGTGATCTTTCACCTTGTCTAATAAAGTTGGACTTGTTTCCATTTCTATTACTTTATCTGAATTCTTCGGATTTTTCACCTCCAACTCCATTTTCTCCATTTCTCTTACTAACTCTTCCTGGTCTGTTAATACAAACAATTTTTCTTGGCTCTTTCTACTTAAAGCATCTGCCAATACATTAGCCTTTCCCGGATGATATAGAATATCACAATCATAGTCCTTGATTAATTCTAACCATCTCCTCTGCCTCATGTTTAACTCTTTCTGTGTAAAGATGTACTTCAGACTTTTGTGATCTGTGTATATCTCACACTTTTCTCTGTAGAGATAATGTCTCTAAATCTTAAGGGCAAATACTATAGCAGCCAATTCAAGGTCATGGGTAGGGTATCCCTTCTCATAGTCTTTTAATTGCCGTGACACGTACGCAATGAATTTACCATTTTGCATTAATAAGCAACCCAGTCCCTTGTGTGACGCATCACTATACACTGTAAAATCCCATGTACTATCTGGTAAAGATAGCACAAGTGCTTCACTTAATCTTTTCTTCAATTCTTGAAAACTCTGTTCACACTTCTCTGTCCACACATACTTAATAGTCTTCCTCGTCAAATTAGTTAATGGTGTCGCTATCTTCGAGAAATCCTGAATAAACCTTCGATAATATCCTGCCAATCCCAAGAAACTTCTGATCTCTATCGGTGTCTTCGGTTGTCCCCAATTTTTCACCGCTTCTACTTTCGCTAGATCAACAGAAATTCCCTCGTTATCGATGACATACCCCAGAAATTGAACTCTCTTCAACAAGAACTCACACTTTGAATATTTTGCGTATAGCTTCTCCCTTCTCAACGTTTCCAACACCATCCGTAGATGTTCAGCATGGTCCTCTTCAGTCTTTGAATAAACCAAAATTTCATCAATGAATACCACCACAAATTTATCCAAATACGGTTTAAATACTCTGTTCATCAAGTCCATAAAAGTAGATGGGGCATTCGTCAGTCCAAACGACATCACTAAGAACTCATAATGACCATAACGAGTTCTAAATGTTATTTTTGGTACATCCTCTGTTCTCACCTTCAACTGATGATAACCAGTTCTCAGGTCAATCTTCGAAAAATATTTTGCTCCCTTAAGTTGATCAAACATATCGTCTATTCTCGGTAACGGATACTTGTTCTTGATTGTCACCTTATTCAACTCTCTATAATCCATACACAACCTCATCGAACCATCTTTCTTCTTTACAAACAACACCGGTGCTCCCCACGGAGATACACTAGGTTGGATGTACTTCTTATCCAACAACTCTTGTAGCTGGATCATCAACTCTTTCATTTCTACCAGAGCCATTCGATACGATGCTTTTGATATCGGCGATGTCCCCGGTACTAAATCAATCACAAACTCTATTTCTCTATCTGGAGGAAGTCCCGGAAGTTCTTCTGGAAAGATATCCCCAAACTCATTAACTATACGTATCTGCCCCATGTCCGAATTCACAACCCGTGTATCCACTACATGAGCCAAATAACCTTCACATCCTTTTCATAACATCCTCCTGGCCTGCATTATCGTCAGACAACTTGTTTTCCTTGGCGACTTGCTACCATAAAATACAACCTTAGACTTATCTAGTGTCTTAAGCCGTATGCTCTTTTTCTGGCAATCTATAATTGCCTCATGGTTAAACAACCAATCCATCCCTAAGATAACATCAAATTCTCCTAAGCGTATCGGAATCAAATTCACGCTTAACTTATGTCCCCTTATTTCCACACCGCAGTTGTTATGGATAAACTCTACAGGGATCACTTCTTTGTTTGCAACTTCTATATTCAATGGGTTCTTTAACTTTTCACATGGTAAGTTTAATCTTCTAGAAAATTCATTAGACACAAATGAACGGGCAGCTCCCGAATCAAATAATACGTAGGCATTTATATTATTGATCGGAATAATACCTGACACCACCCCCTTTGATGCAACTGCGTCTTGAACAGTCATGTTGAACGTTCGAGCTGTCGGCTTGCTCTGCTGAACTGGTCCTCCAATGGTTAAATTTGTAGAACTGCTCTTGTTTCCACTTCCTCCATCTGTATTCTTCTTCAATGGACAATCCTTAAATCTATGCCCCGTTCCTCCACAAGAAAAATAACCACCTTTCTTCAGCTTAGGACAATTTGGTGAAATATGTCCTTCTTGACCACAATTATAACAAATGTTTTTCCCTTTCATACACTCTCCAGAGTGATTCTTCCCACACTTTGAACACGCTACCTTCTTATGCTGAGTATTCCCTTGCTGCGTTCCTAATTCATTGCCACTGTTGTTCCACTTGCGTTTCTTGTTGTTCCTGCCACCATTACTGGCACCATGATGTCCACCTTCAATCTTCTTCTTATTCTTCTCTCGGTTGAATCTAGAAACTGCCTCACTACTACCTTCTGCAATGATGGCTTTTTCTAATAGTGCTAAGAACGTAGTAATTTGCAACACTGTAACTTTGCTGTGAATCCACGGCCTCAACCCATTTTCAAACCTACGTGCCTTTCGTAGTTCTGTATCCACCTGATGAGGTGCGAATCTGGCTAACTCATTGAATTTTGTTGCATATTCGGCAACTGACATGTTTTCTTGCTTTAATTCAAGAAACTGCACTTCCATTCTGGCTTACATGGCCTCCGAGAAATAAGTTTCGAAGAATAACTCCTTAAACCTGGTCCATGTCACTACCTCTATTCCTGCTCTAGCTTGGTTCGTCTCCCACCAGTAATTAGTCTCACCTTTCATCAAGTAGGTAGCAAAAGCCGTCTTTTGCTCTTCGGCTACCTTTGCAATGATAAAGGCCTTTTCCATCTCTTTCACCCATGTTTGAGCTGCTATGGGGTCCATAGTTTTGCTGAATTCTGGTGGTCCTACGGCTTTAAAATCTTTAAAATTTGCCAATCTATTATTCGTTTATGATGTAGGTGTACGAGTTCGCATAGCTTGAGCTATCATATCAGTGAAGTTCTGCATTGGGTCATCTTGATTCCTTTCATTGTTCACAGAACGTTCCTCCCTCTGGTTACGATTTTGACGTCTTGGCGGCATTATCTGATTAAACAAAACCTTAATTTATTACATCGAGTTTAATTATATGATATATCTTCTAAGTGTTTAAAATATAACATGTAATTTAAACTCTAACAATCATATTATCATAATGTTGTATTAATGAATTCAACCTGCTGAATTGACTAATTCGGCTTGCTGAATTAACATATTCATCTTACTTAATTAACATATTCAGCTTATTGAATATCATATTCAGCTTGCTGAATAACACATTCAGCTTGCTGAATTAACATATTCAATTTACTGACTTTCCAAACAGATAGCTTCTCATTTTAACTCTTAATACTTTTCTATTTGATCCAACATGTAATTATAATAATGCATTTATTTTCATATACCAAAATTTAGCGTTAAATACTTACATACTTGGCATATTTTTATAAATGCTAACTATCCCATTTTAAACATCAAAAGATGGGATCTACCAAAAGACATACTCCCCTACACACCTAAGATGGAGATACATCATATTTACATACTACCTCACACAGTCTGAGGTTTACATCAAGCATAAAACCCTAATAAACATAAGGGGTCCTACTGCATCTATATACAATAGAAAGCTAATAAACTATCACTGCGCGTCTGGAGAGGGTGCGCCTGAATGCTCCTGCTCTAGTGGAAAGAGTCCATCCATAAGTCGACGTCTAACAGCTCGACTTGACTCGCCTATCTCAAAGGATCTCCTCACTCCTACTTGGGGACCAGTATATGCTACATCTAAAGCCCGTCCCAAGGACTCCATCCTAACCCGTCCAGCCTCTACCTCAACCTCTAACTGATCCACTCTTCTCGCTACTCGCACCCAAGCATCCTCAACTCGGATCCTGTTAGCGATCTCTAAGTCAAACCTCAGGTGTAACGCCTGATGCTCAATAGTTAATATCGCAAACTTATTCTGCTTTTGTTCTAATATCTCTCTCAGCTCAGCATTCTTGTCAACCATATGAGTAGCCAAGGTCGTCTGCTCCTGCAACTGTATCTTCATCTCAGCAAGCTCGTTCTGAGCTTGATATGCCAGTTCCTTGTATTGAGTTTCAGTAAACTGATGAGTGGCATTCTCCTGCTCTAACTCTGTCACTCTATTCTCCAGCGCCATATTATTTTCAAAAAAAACCTCCATCACATCCTCGTCACGCTCGTCACTAACAGTATGATCCTCTACCGGATCTAACGGCTCTTGCTCGACTGTATGGCTACCTTGACCTTCCTTAGGCATCCTATAACCAAACAAACACAACATCAGTATCACAATAAAATATATTCATTGATAAAATGAAATAATATTTTATTATGTACACTCTATACTAGATGAATCTCCACAATCCACCTCTTAGCATACTCTATACGAATTTTCTTCTAAGGTTAAAACCTAAGTTTCGCATCCTAAAGTTTATAACCTATAGCTTTGATACTAATCTGTGAAGCCCTCAAATCCGGGTTCTCAAACCTCGGGTTTGGTGCTCACAATCCATCATCATCATAAGTATTCTATAACTATTACGGAATAATAAACATACATTGTTCATTATAATAAAGTCTTATACAATATCCCAAGGTCTATTACCTTAACATAAATATACCTTACTTAAGTTACATAAAGTAACACAAAATATTTACATAACATCAAACATAGTATTTCATGATCCTTAAACATTTATATTAACTATTCTTGGACCTTTACCTTGCCCTTGTCCTTCTTACTCGAACACTCTGGCCTAGCTAAAATAATAGTCATGATATAGCAAGAGTAAGCAACTAATTTGCTTAACAAGTTTAAGTGCAAAGAAGATATATCATGATTAGCAAGAAATTTATCGTTCAATGTTCAACAATAGAAATTAATTGTGAAAGAACATGAATTAAGTCTTGATAACTGAATATTCGAACAATTGAATAACAGATACTGAGTGGTCATAATGACCATGAACATATACTAAGGTTGTCAGTATTTAAACTGGTCCTTTTAATAAGTTTTGGTAATCAAGGGGATCAGCCTTTCATACCTGGTGTATTATGCGTAAACACTTAATATATGAGCAATAATTGTTTTTCAATAATGCTTTAATCAACTTATTCTTTTTCTCAGTCTTGAGTCCTTACCAAATCAATTGGTGAAGAACAACTTTTAACAACATATTTGATTTAACAAATTTAAACATACTTGATCTAGCTGATACAATGAGCATAGATCCATATCTTAAACAGTTCACGAATAAAGGAACTTTAACTAATTCACAGTTCAATAATAATAGAACAGGAATTTAATTGCACCGAGTGCGAGTATCAATAATCAATATAGATGTGAATAATAAACAATAATTATTCACTAACATGCTTTGAAAAGAATAACTCAAGTTTGAGTTATAGAACTTGCATCAATCGCGGTCTACTGCTAAGTAATTTACTTTAACTTCTTTAGAGAAAAGACCTATAATTGATCTTTCGATTAATCATAACACAGCTCACTTATAATCTTATCATCTTATATTAAAGTGTCTAACATTTAAACATATAGTTAAGTATTAGACAATACACTTAAGTCTTAAGGTTATTGTTGTACTTTGATAGTCCTTTAATCACATCCTAATATGTAATTATAAGTTATCCCTTAATATAAGACATCTTAATAAGCTAGATAACATGTCAATAAACTGAAATATCATTTCAGTAAACCAAGATATATTTCAGTATCCTGAAATCATAATCTCCCATTTCAGCAACCTGAAATCACTATTCATTATCACGAAAATACCAAATCGACTTATTATTTTTCTATCCTCTGGCCAAACATATATACATATATTTTACACACAAAAAGTATTTTTCTGTAATTTTTCAATTTCTTTTAGTATTTTTCCAAAAATTATTTTTAGTACGTAGCTTAAGAAATTAGCTCCATCATGCTTAACTCCAGAAATTCCATCTCTTGGCATAATGTTATACATGTTAACATGACCCTCCAATTAAAATTTTGTGGCCATCGGAGTTATAGAACTCCGATTATAGAGATTTTCGTCCGAAAAACCTAAATATTGAAATGGCCATAACTTGCTCAATTTAAGTCGGAATGAGCTCATTTTTGGACAGGAGCTACCTTATACCATATATTTTCATTTCCCAAAACACCGGAATTTTTGTCAAAATTTAAGTGGCCAAAACTTCCCTTGCAATTTCTTTCACAGCTTATTTTCGGGACTTTTGGCTTTTATCTACTTTGCTAACATCAGTCCATACGGAAATCTACAACTCCTTTTTAGGTGATTCCACTTAGGTTTGAAATAACTCATCATATTACTTTCTCAAATTTTTTCAGAATTTTTAAATGATAGAAAAATGACGAAAATACCCTTAGCATTGACTGTCCAAAAATAGTTTATTTTTCTTTCAAAAGACAAAACTGTTTTTCCTAAAACAGTTGCTACCACTTGTGTATTCAACATTTTTGAGTGCTACCACTTGGGTTTAGTATTTAACTTACATATCTAGTACCTCTCTTTTATGGATCACAAAAAGAAGGTGTAAATCAAAAATGGTAGTCGATCAAAGGAAGTGAAAAAAAACTAGAGTTTTCTAACAAAACAAAACTAGTTTCTCTTCTATCCTTTTGATTTACTTTCTAACACTCAAATATGATAGATCCATACTTGAAACCATATAAAACAAGTAGATAGAGGGTTTTAGACCTCTAGATCATAAACTTTAGATCTCCAAAATCAAACAAAATAAAAAAAATAAGTTAGATTAGTTTTCACCTTGATTTTTGGGCACACCTTCTATCCCTTCCAAAGTATAGGATAAACTTAGGGTGCATCAAGAGTGGAACTCTTCCTCCTCCTCCTTCCTCTTTCCAACGAATTTCTCTCTCTCTCTCTCTCTCTCTCTCTCTTTCTCTCTCTCTCTTATGTTTTTGCTTTACTAGCTTAATGGAAAGTAAGATAAATGAAGTAAAGTAAAAGAAGAAAGATAATGTGATTAGATTTTTGTTGGATTGTAATGTATAGATATAAAATATGTATGGAAAGATATTTATCCAATATCTTCATATCTCTTCATATCTCTTCATCTCTCTCTACTCATTACTTAGATATATGGGATATTGACAATGTGGGTGGCTCCACATACAAAGTGACACCTAGCTAATCTTGAACTTATCTTTGGAAAATTAGAAGCATGCAATGTTGACATTCATCCCCCCTTTTTCCCTCTTGCTTGGCCGGCCATGTAGCCTCACAATCTCCAAGTTTTACTTTTGTTTTTATTGAAATATCTAGCATACAAAATGTCTATAGTACCCTCATCAATTGGGCTACAAGTTGGGCCATTATAAAAGATGTTTTGGGCTTTTCACCAATAACCTATTGGACTTTTAATTCACTAGTTTGACTTACTAAATAACATGAACTTGGCCTCCACAATTAAATAGTTGTGCTACTAGCATACTTGCCCATTAAATTTAATATTGGGCTAGCTTAACAATCAAATTATTTACAAGTCCAATGCTTAAATAAATTCTTGGGCTTGTTTAAATTACATGAAATCCTTAGTAATGTTAATCCTATTATCACATGAACTATTACTCATTATTATTGATATTTACACATTCTTATCAATCAATAATGTTAATTAACTTACATAACCCAATTAGACTTGTCTTATTCAAGTTTATTAAGTTAGTTCACTAACTTATTTACCTTATTAGTGAGACTTCCTTTAAATATTATAGCATATTATCCACATAATCACTTAATCATCCATAAGATATTACAAATTATTTAATATATTTATTTACAATGTACCACAGAAATTCTTGGTTATTACACCTCATGCTACATACTATTTTATAAAATTATTACATACGCTAATTGATTCATATACACCATGATTCCGAGGCTCCAAAAAACCCCAAAAATCACATATTACTAGTTAAACCCAATTTGACAAAAATCTGTGATTTTGCTTCTAGCATACAATTAAATTATTCCTAATGTCCAGATCATCTACTCTCACTTGTTTTCACATTTCACAACATCAAACTTCAACAAATTTTCACCTTTTTGATTAATTTAGCACCTTAGAGACATTTTATCAAAGGTAGAGCACGCATTGCTTAATTCTTTGATTTTCTATGAATTTTGATGCATGATTAACCCATATCTTTTGTTGTTTACGATCTATAATCATCAAACAATAGTAACATGGCAACACAAAGCCACAACAAATCATTTACCAATTCTATATGCATCTTCTTCTCATTTTTCTTATAAAAATAAAATGGGTTCATGAATTACCTTTTGATGAATTTCTTCTTGGTTTAATATGATGCTCCTTCTCTTTGCTTGTCAAATCCTCAGTAATCCTCCAAAATTCGTTCTAACTCTCTTAAGCTCGCAATTTCTCTACATGTTTACTCACTTGGTGGAATTTTCTTAAAAGAAAAGTGTGTTTGTATATATGTATAGCTTGTTAGAGTCTTTTGATTCTCATAACCCCCAACTCCCGCAACCCCCAACTCTAATGATTAGTTACTCACACTACTTAATAATACAATAATATAGATAATTAATAGGAAGAATATGGGAGTTAGAGAAAATGAATGTGGGAGTTAGAAAAATAAAAAGAATTTAGGTTTTAAGGAATAAAATAAAGTACTCCCACCTTAGCTTCTATGTAATATACGTATACTCCCTCCCTTGTCCCAATTTAATAGTCTCATGGGTCCCATCAGTTCAGCTGATTTCTATTATAAAAAATATATATATTATTTTAATCAATTAATAAGTTATTTGACTATTTTACCCTTCGGGACCAAACTTTGCGAACCATATATCGATTCCTACTAAAGTCGACGTTTCGAGCGTCATGGGACTATCCGTTTAGTCAAATTCACCTCTAAAATTGGTAGTTGACTTTTTTCCTCAAAAAAGTCAACTAGTTGACTTTGACCAAAAAGTCAACCGTGACACTTTTTCGTGATTACAGTCTATCCTAACTAATTTCGACGTTCCGGACTCGAATACGTAGTCCGCGTCTCTAAATTCCGCTCCAAACTCCAGCTCATAATTTAATACCATCCCACGTAATAAATAGAATAATTCCGTACTTAATCAATTTAAATAGTTAAATAACACTAAACCAACCGTTTAAATACATCTCATCACGTATCTTGAAATACACATATATGTACAACACATATACATCTAATAAATGAAATCACCCAAAAATTTTATATAAATTCGTTTATTGATAATTCTTAAATTACATAGAAAATCTCGGATATTACATTCACCCTCCCTTATAAGGATTCCGTCCCCGAAATCATTACACATCAAACAAAAAGATTAGGGTAATTTTTCATCATTTTCTCCTCGAGTTCCCACGTAGCCTCATCGGCGTTGTGGTTCCTCCATACTACCTTAACAGAAGATATTATCTTATTTCTTAACACTTGTTCTTTTCTATCGATTATCTGCAATGGGACCTCTTCATAGGCTAAGTCATTTTCAAACTAAATAGGATCATACTCTATGACATGCTTGTAATCCTGCTTATAGGGTCGTAGGACTGAAATGTGGAACACGTTGTGTATATGTTCTAACTCCGGAGGTAAGGCTATTTCATAAGCTACATCACCCACTCACCTCAACACTTCGAAGGGTCCTATAATCTGGGACTAAGTTTTCCCTTCTTCCCAAATCTCATTTTCCCTTTCCAAGGCGACACTTTCAAAAACACATAAGTGCCGACGTCGAAATCTCGTTGTTGCCAATGTTGATATGCATATTTCTTCTGTCGATCCTGAGCCGTCACTAGCCTCGCTCGTATTATTTTGATCACATCTGCAGTTTGTTGCACCAATTATGCCCCTAGCAATTGTCGTTCTCCCACTTCATCCCAGCACAATGGCGTTCTGCATTTCCTTCCATATAAAGCTTCATAAGGTGGCATACCGATGCTCGCGTGATAACTGTTATTGTACGCAAATTCTACCAATGGTAGGTGGTCATCCCAGCTCCCTTTAAAATCCATAACGCATGCTCTCAGCATGTCCTCTAACGTTTGAATAGTTCTCTCGCTCTGCCCATCTGTTTGAGGATGATATGCCGTGCTCACCCTCAGTTGCGTTCCCATACGTTCTTGAAAACTTCTCCAAAAATTTACTGTGAACCGCGGATCGCGATCTGACACAATTGATATAGGTACCCCATGCCTGGAAAAAATCTCTTTGGTGTAAAGCTTTACCAACTGATCCAAGGTATATCTGATCTTGATTGTCAAGAAATGCGCTGACTTGGTCAATCGATCAACGATCACCCAAACTGCATCGTAACCCTTCTGCGTAGTTGGAAGTCCTACCATGAAGTCCATCGTGATATGCTCCCACTTCCATTCTGGAATTTCTAAAGGTTGAAGTAACCCACTCGATTTCTGATATTTTGCCTTAACTCGCTGGCATGTTAAACACTTGTTGACGCACTCTACGACTTCTCTTTTCATATTGGTCCACCAATAATGTTGGCAGAGATCCTGATACATCTTTGTGCTTCCCGAGTGGATTGAGTAACTTGAGCTATGAGATTCCTGCAAGATTTCTTCCTTTAATTCAGACACCGCTGGCACCCAAATTCTCTTCTCAAATCTTAATAGTCCATCACCCCCCATACTAAATTTAAGCTCTTCTCCATCTGAAATTCTTTTCCTCACCTTCACACATTCCTCATCGCTGCCTTATACTTCCTTGATTTTGTCTAATAGAGTCAGATGAGCCTCCATTGCTAACAATTTCCCCTCTGGCTCTATTGGACTTTTTATCTCTAGTTCCAATCTAGCCATCTCCTTAATTAACTCCTCTTGAGCTGTTAGCATTGCCAATCTACCACTGCCTTTTCTGCTTAGCGCATCTGCTACCACGTTCGCCTTCCCTGGATGATACAGGATGTCGCAATCATAATCCTTTATAAGTTCCAACCATCTTCTTTGTCTCATATTTAACTCCTTCTGCTTGAAGATATACTTCAGACTTTTATGGTCCATGTATATTTCACACCTTACACCATATAAATAGTGCTTCCATATCTTTAAGGCAAATACTACCACCGCCAATTTCAGGTCATGGGTAGGATATCCCTTCTCATAATCCTTCAATTGACGCGATGCGTACGCAATAACTTTACCATGTTGCATAAGCACACAGCCAAGTCCTTTATGTGACGCATCACTAAAAATCATGAAGTCACCTATATCGTCAGGTAAAGACAACACTGGTGCTTCACTCAGTCTTTTCTTGAGTTCTTTAAAACTCTCTTCACACTTCTCCGTCCAGACAAATTTTACAGACTTCTTCGTTAAATTTGTCAATGTTCCCGCTATCTTTGAAAAATCTTGGATAAACCATCTGTAATAGCCTGTCAGTCCCAATAAACTTCTTACTTCAGTTGGTGACTTTGGTTGTTCCCAATTCTGGACCGTTTCCACCTTTGCTGGATCCATAGAAATTCCGTCCTTGTCGATCACATGACCTAGAAATTAAACTTTCTCCAACCAGAATTCACACTTCGAGAATTTTGCGTATAACTTATCCTTCCCCAACGCCTCCAACACTAACCTTAAATGTTCAGCATGATCTTCTTGAGTCTTAGAATAGATTAGGATATCATCTATGAACATAACTACGAATTTATCTAAGTATTTCTTGAATACCCGATTCATCATGTCCATAAATGCTGCTGGCACATTTGTTAACCCGAACGACATCACCAGGAACTCGTAGTGACCGTAACGTGTCCTGAACGCTGTCTTAGGTACATCCTCCTTCCTTACCTTTAACTGGTGATATATCGTCCTCAAGTCGATCTTGGAAAAATATTTTGCTCCCTTCAGTTGATTGAACAAATCATCTATCCTAGTTAACGGATACTTGTTCTTAATCGTCACCTTGTTCAACTCTTGATAGTCGATACATAGTCTCATCAATCCATCCTTCTTTTTCACAAATAAAATTGGTGCTCCCCAAGGAGACACACTTGGCTGAATATACTTCCTATCTAATAACTCCTGTAACTGTACCATCAGCTCCTTCATTTCTATCGGTGCCATTCTGTAAGGGGCTTTCGAAATCGGTGACGTTCCTGGTACTAAATCTATAACGAATTCGACCTCCCGATCCGGCGAAAGTCCTGGCAATTCCTCCGAAAATACATCTGGAAATTCGTTCACTACTGGTATCTGTCCCATCTCTATCCCTGCTTCCTGCATATCGACGATATGGGCCAAATATCCTACACATCCCTTTCTTAGTAACTTCCTCGCTTGCATCATCGTCAGACAGCATGAGTGTCTCGGCGACCTACTTCCATAGAATGCTACCTTAGACTAATCTGGAGTCCTAAGGTTTATACACTTCTTTTGGCAATCTATCATCACTCCATGGTTAAATAATCAATCCATTCCTAGAATTACATCAAATTCTCCTAATTGAATTGGAATTAAATTCACGGGTAACTTATATCCCCTGATGTCTACAACACAATTTCTACAGACATGGCTAACGGGAATCATTTCCTTATTAGCAACTTCTATGTTCATAGGATATTTTAATTCTTCCTGGGTAAGTTTAATCTTTGGGAGAATTCATGCGATACGAAGGAACAAGTAGCACCCGAACCAAATAATATGTAAGCAGATATATCATTGATCGGAATGATACTTGAAACCACGTCCCTGGATGCGACCGCATCCTGAACCGTCATGTTGAAAGTCCTTGCTGTTGGTTGGTTTTGAGTTGGTGGTCCATTAATCGTGAGATTCCCACCGCTTGGTCCCCTTCCTCTATTTCCTCCTGATGTGTTCTTCTTTGGGCAATTCCTTGCCTGATGATCCAATGCTCCACAGTTGAAGCATCCATTTCTCTTTGGTGCAGAGCAATTGGGAGAGATGTGCTCCTCCTGCCCGCAGTTGAAACATACATTCTTCCCTTTTAGACATGCCCCCGAGTGATTCCTCCTACACTCCTTGCATGCCTCGGTTCTCTTCTTTGCTTCCCCTGGTTTTCCCCCAGAGTTTCCTTAATTGAATTTGTTGCTGCTACTGTTGTTATTGTTCCACTTTCTCTTGTTTGCACCACTACTGCTGCTACCTTCCCCATGATTCCCTCCTTCATTCTTCTTCTTTTTTTCCTTGTTAAATTTCATCAGGGCCTCACTTCCGCCCTCGGCGATTATAGCTTTCTCCAGGAGAGTCGCGAAGCTATTCGTCTGTAACACTGAGAGTCTGCTATATAGCCATGGTTTGAGACCCTGCTCAAACCTACTCGTCTTTCTCTCCTCAGTGTCGACCTGGTAAGGCGCAAACCTCGCCAGCTCGTTGAATTTTACGGCATATTAAGGTACCGTCAGGTCTTCTTGCTTCAGCTCCAGGAATCGCATCTCCATGCGACTCTGCATACTAATCGAAAAATAGTTCTCAAAAAAGATTTTCTTAAACCCTTCCCAAGGTATCATGCCTTCTCCATCCCTGGTCTGGTTTGCCTCCCACCAGAAGTTAGCTTCACCCTTCAGCATGTAAGTGGCGAAGATTGTTTTCTGATCATCACCTACTCGGGCGATAGCTAACGCCTTTTCAATTTCCTTGACCCAAGTTTGAGCTTCGATGGATTCAGTGGTTCCTTTGAACTCAGGGGATCCCGTGCTCTTGAAGTCCTTGAAGTGTGCCACTTGGGCCACTAGAGGGTTATTGGCATTCGGGGTTCGATTCTGAAGTTCCCCCACTAACATGTCTACAAACTGCTGCATAGGATTCAGTAGATCCCTAGCATTACCGCCTAACCCCTCGGTTGTTTGACGACGTCTTCCTCTAGCCATCTATCTGTTTAATATGAACTTAATGTTATTATCTTATAACTTACACTACAGAATATATCATTCATAAGAAGAGAACTTAATAATCACATCACATACTTAAATAAAAACATATTTATTTACAAACATAACACCCAAGGTATTTCATCATCTCATGGCATTAAGCCATTTACATCACTTGAAACCAACATACTTGGTAAAAATCGAAACCAATCTTTTTATTCATAGATAAGCGTTATAAATGCGAATAGTAAAAGTTCATTATAATAAACTAAAAGCCCCGCCTAATGGTGTCTTCATGCTCCTCATCCACTATCTCCAGTACAAGCCCTCGGCTTATAACACGTCTAGACCTGTGCTCCTCACTTGGAAAGTGATGCACCCTATGATGGAACCTTCCATGTGCTGACTTAAACGCGTACTTCATCTTGTCTATCTTAACCTTCTTATCTCTCACCTCTCCTTCTAACTCGCCAGTTAGCTTCTCGGCCCGAACACGGTCTCTCCTCTCATCTCCCCAGAATGTAGTAATAATCTGCTTGTCAGTTTGGAGACTCTGAATCCTCGACACTAACCCATTAATGGTATGCCCCAAGTGGGTCCTAATAGCTTCTTTCTCATCCTCCAGCCTATCCACCTTCTGGTCTAATGCCCGCAGCTTGTCAGTCAAATCCCCGTTCCTAATTATCAGGTGGTGCACCAATGCCTCAAGCAATGTTGCAGCTTGCTGCTCCCCTTGATACAGCTCCTCCAACTCCTGGACCTTGCCGTCCAACTCCGTAATCCTATCCATCAACTCATCCAACAAAGTATCCTCAGGTGCTTCTTCTGAGTCCTCCTCGGGCTCCTCTCCCTCTTTAGGATACTCCTCTGGGTCTGAGTCAGCTGCTTCCTCAGCTATAGGCTCAAGTACAGCTGTCACCAACTGCTCACTCACAACATGGATATCTCTAACCTCCTCTTCACCTAACATCCTTCAAACAAGACAAAATAACTCGGTTAGTATTTTAAAATAGATGTTTTTATTTTTAGAAAAAAAAACATATTTGACACAACCCCTAGAACTCTACATGAGTTCATCTCCTTATTTTCTCCACTAACTTCCCTTAGGTTATAGTCTAAGGTTCTCCACCTAAGGTTTATAACATATTGCTTTGATACCAACCTGTGACGCCCCCAAATCCGTGTAACATTGATTACAGGACATGGTGCTCACGATATAACATACACAATCATCTATCCAAGTAACTCTAATAATAATAATAATAATAATATTAACTATTACATACTTATTCAAAATAAAGTTCCAAGTCTTTACAACCTTTAATAAACTGAAACTTAAACTTAGCGTTTATCGCTACATTACATCATATGTGGAAATATAATTATTATATAAATAACTCTCATCATTTCATCTTAGACTTTCCCTTGTCCTTGCCCGAGCCCTTAGCATTATCAGCCTTAACTGTAAGGTTTAAGCAAGAATGCACAAATTGCCCAGCAAGTATATAAAGTAGTTTGAGAACATACATCAGAAGTAAAAGCATTAGTATGAATATTCCTCAACAGTTGAAATAAATATCAAGAGACAATCTGGAATATCAAGATAAGAGTTCTGGAGTTCTCAATAGCATACTAAGGGGTGTTAGATACCCTGAACATTACTTTGTTTCATCAAAAACCATCAGACGGTATTACAATCAAATAGATTGTAAACGGTCTTTGCAAGTACTCCAGGTGATCAGCCTATCGTACCCTACATTGTGCACAAGTATAAAGTTTAAACGCATAAGCGTAAATGGGACTATATGCCAAACATATGTTTGCCCGATTATTCGGGTTGTTCATCTTAGTATTTATGCGGGACCTCACCAAAGTAATTTGGATTGGTACACATTAAATAGCTTCAAAGGATTTGAATTGTTCAAATAATATACTATGTTTACATCAATAACATCTAGCTGGAACGAAAACTAGAAAGCATGCTTGAATATAGTTCATTGAAGGGATACGAACTTTAAAGTATATCAGTTGCAATAGGAACTGAATAATCAACAGTAACGTTTCGCATCACAATTGAAGTTATAGAACTTTACATTAAAGGAGCTTGCACGAATGATTAATTAATCACAAGCCCAAACTTACCCTCGCTGCAATCAACTGAATAAGAGTTGAATTAATTCATAATGAAAAATAGGGTAAGAAACTTGTCTATTATGTCTTCTACAATTACTGCTACCTACTAGCCCTTCACGTAACCTATTCACATGTGTCACGTTAAGTAATTTGATTCTCGAACACCACTTTGAAGTGTAATGTTTCCCTTTTATTTTAATAAAAAGATTAAACTCACACGTATTATTTATACAATTCAATTACGTAACATGTTGTTATGAATAGGCCACGTGGTTAAATAAAAGAAACTGGGAAACATAATTTCGTGACATTTTTCGGACCAAAACTCTACCAAAAATCTGCATAAAATATGCTTAAGGGTCTCAAGTCGGAAAATCTCATTTTCCATAATTATGACATCACATATATAATTAAATTCATTTACCCACATAGCATCATTTATATAAAAAATATCAAATCAGTCCCAAAAATATTTCTTTTCTGGGATTTTGTAGAATATAGTCCCACATTGAACATATAATTTTCTCGGAATTTTTAAAATTCATCTACTATTTTTAAATAGTCCATAATAGCCAAATATTCTCAGATTTTTCATAAATCGAGATTAGCTTCAAAAATTCTGAAATTTTCAGGGTTAACTCCTGCTATACACATTCACTTTCAGTAAAAATTTCGTAATTTTTGGACTTACACACAAAGAGTTATTCGGGTATCTTCTCAAAAAGTTACCTTAACTGTAAAATTCATAACTCTCAAATCGTATGGCCAAAAATTCTCAAATTTTTACATGACCTTCATATCTTCTTATATTAATAGTAAAAAAAAATTCCAAAATTTTTAAAGTACAACACAGTGGACGAAAATGCCCCCGAAATTGACTGATCCAAACAGTCCCAAGAAAGACATCAAAATTTTGTTTCTTGCAGCCACTTTTGCGATTTTATTCCCACTAATCTACAGATGATATGACCATGATACTTGGACACAATAAACTTCATACATCAAGGTAATTTAAAAAAAATATAACACTCATGAAATTAGCATGCTAAGACCACAAACCAACTGCATAGAAAAACGTGTCAGCACTAGTTTTATACTTAGAAAAAATTCTGGAATTTCCAGAATTCTGCAGATTTTATTACCAACATGCATGCATACGATTTTCATAACTTGCTCAATTTAACTCCCTTTCTTATGAAATTGGGACAGGTTGTACCTCTTGCTACATACTATTTTATAAAATTATTACATACGCTAACCAAGTCATATACACCATGATTCCGAGGCTCCGTAAAACCCCAAAAATCCCAGATTACTAGTTAAACCCAATTTGACAAAAATCCGTGATTTTGCTTCTAGCATGCAATTAAATTATTCCTAATGTCCAGATCATCTACTCTCACATGTTTTCACATTTCACAACATCAAACTTCAATAAATTTCCACCTTTTTGATTAATTTAGCACCTTAGAGACATTTTATCAAAGGTAGAGCACGCATTGCTTAATTCTTTGATTTTCTATGAATTTGATGCATGATTAACCCATATCTTTTGTTGTTAACGATCTATAATCATCAAACAACAATAACATGGCAACACAAAGCCACAACAAATCATTTACCAATTCTATATGCATCGCCTTCTCATTTTTCTTATAAAAATAAAATGGGTTCACGAATTACCTTTTGATGAATTTCTTCTTGGTTTAATATGATGCTCCTTCTCTTTGCTTGTCAAATCCTCAGTAATCCTCCAAAATTCGTTCTAACTCTCTTAAGCTCTCAATTTCTCTCCATGTTTACTCACTTGGTGAAATTTTCTTAAAAGAAAAGTGTGTTTGTATATATGTATAGCTTGTTAGAGTCTTTTGATTCCCATAACCCCCAACTCTAATGATTAGTTACTCACACTACTTAATAATACAATAATATAGATAATTAATAGGAAGAATGTGGGAGTTAGAGAAAATGAATGTGGAAGTTAGAAAAATAAAAATAATTTAGGTTTTAAGGAATAAAATAAAGTACTCCCACCTTAGCTATTATGTAATATACGTATACTCCCTCCCTTGTCCCAATTTAATAGTCTCATGAGTCCCATCAGTTCAGCTGATTTCTATTATAAAAAAAATTTTATTACTTTAATCAATTAATCAATTAATAAGCTATTTGACTATTTACCCTTTGGGACCAAACTTTGCGAACCATATATCGATTCCTCCTAAAGTCGACGTTCCGGACGTCATGGGACTATCCGTTTAGTCAAATTCACCTCTGAAATTCGTAGTTGACTTTTTCCTCAAAAAAGTCAACTGGTTGACTTTGACCAAAAAGTCAACCGCAACACTTTATTGTGATTACAGTCTATCCTAACTAATTTCAACGTTACGAACTCGAATACGCAGTCCGCGTCTCTGAATTCCGCTCCAAACTCCATCTCATAATTTAATACCATCCCACGTAATAAATAGAATAATTCCCTACTTAATCAATTTAAATAGTTAAATAAAACTAAACCAACCACTTAAATACATCTCATCACGTATCTTGAAATACACATATATGTGCAACACATATACATCTAATAAATGAAATTACCCAAAAAAATCATATAAATTCGTTTATTGATAATTCTTAAATTACATAGAAAATCTCGGATATTACAGCTTTTCTCTCTCTTAATCTTTATATATTACTTGGATGCAATGTATGTGGCTGGTGAAATGGCTGAGTTGCTAAGATTTGTAGCACATGTGTAATCTAGTTTGGTCACCAACTCATTATCTTAGCTAGATTTACAAGCAACTAATAAAAAATGTGCAAAAAGGGCAATTTAGACATTTGCCTTACAAATTTAATGGCACATTGGTAACTTAGCTAACCCTTAGGGTTTGACCTTAAGGTTTTAAAAGTTACTTTTTTTAGGTTTTTGCAATTAGGGTTTAAAATGAACTTAAAAATTAGGATTTCTTAATTACTTAGGTTTTCTAATTACTTTGAACTTAAAAATTAGGTTTAAAAATTCACTTATTAGCATTAAGGCTTATAATTAGCAATTAGGGTTTCTAATTTAGCAATTAGGGTTTCTAATTACTAATTTGGATTTCTAATAATTAGGGTTTTTCCTAATTAGTATTAAATTCTATAGTACACATCATTTATCATATAACACAGTTACTAAACAGTCTTAAACTCGTATTTGAGTTTCAAAATTGGGTTTTAACAGTTTAACACTAGGGTTTTCTACTGTTACACCATAATTGACTAGCCATTAACTGTCTTCACATGCAGTACATATTTATAGCACTGAAATATAATTAATATTATATTAATATTCTCATTCCTTATTAAAATCCAGAATTAGGGTTTTGAATCCATATCCGGCATAACTTTCGTATATATACCATTATTAATTAAGTTAAAATAATTAACTTAACTAATCTGAATAAATTCATATAATAAAATAATTATTATAATAATTTTAATAATTATATCATATATTATTACAATAATATAATATTCATATTTTCATAGAAAATAAATAATAAAAACATTTTTATTACAAAATTAATTTATTATAAAAATATAATTTATAATGATCAATAATTCCTTTAAAAAAATTTATTATTTGCAATTATTCATGAAATAAATAAATTTTATTTATCACATATATACATATACTTTACCTTGTACATATTCTCACCTTTAAAATAAAAAAAATTATACGCAAAATTTCTTATTTAATTATATTGAAATTATTGGATTATTACATTCACCCTCCCTTATAAAGATTTCGTCCCCGGAATCACCGTTTTAAAACCTATACACACTAGGGTCAATAACATACGCATTCATTGCAATTAGATTTCGATCAGATTCGATCGACCGATCTTAAACTATTCAACCTAAAGCTTGTCTATCTAATTAAATAGAAATTTGATTTTCAATAGAACTAAAATTCCTCCTTTAAAATTCTTTTATTAAAATAATTTACTATATATAAGAAAATCATATATCAGAAAATAAAATTTATTTGAATAATACCTGGTATTCCATCCCCGGCTGCTACCGAATCCTGAATAGTCATGTTGAAGACTCTTGCGGTTGATTTTGTTGGTTTGTTTGTTAAAGTTAGTCCAGTTATCGCCAATGTCCCGCTGCTTTTCCCCGTATTCGCACTCCATCCCTCCTTTCTCCCTTTTGAACAGTCTTTCACCTTATGCTCCGTTGATCTACAATTAAAATATCCACTATTCGTCCTAGGATTGGGGCAGTTAGGAGAAATATGTCCCTTCTGTCCACACTTGTAGCACATAAACTTTCCTTTTAAGCACTCTCCCGAGTGATTCTTTCCGCAATTCTCACATTGCACAACATGTTTCTTTCCACTTCCAGACCTATTTTCGGTATTTCCGAAATTATCTCCTTTCCTTTTTCCACTACTCCCTTTTTCAGCTCTAGCTTGATTTGTTTCCCACCAAAAATTCGCCTCCCCTTTCATCATATAAGTGGCAAAAGCTATCTTTTGCCCCTCCGTTACCCTAGCTATCACAAATGCTTCTATAGGGTCAGTTGTTCCTCTAAATTCAGGCGATCCTATTGCCTTAAAGTCTTTGAAGTTCGCCAATCGATTATCTGTCTGATTTTCCACTGCTGGTATTCCATTCTGCATAGCTTGAGCGACCATATTCATAAAATTTTGTATCGGGTCTAGTTGTCCTCCAGCTTTGTTGACATGTTCTTCTATCCTTTGGTTTCGTTTTCGTCTTGGCGGCATTATCTGATTAAATAAAATCATAAATTATCTTTTATCGACTTACCTTCTATGTCTTATGGTATACACATAACGCGAAATTTTCTACTCAAATAATCATGTATTCAAAGTATTCACTACACCAAAATAAGGATGTAGCGAAGGAAATTTTGTGAAAGAATTTATTCCTTCACATGAGGAGTTGTTTAGCGAAACAACAATGAAGGACAAAAGTATAGTGACAATATAGTTATTAGCGAAAGAAACATCCTTCACAATTTATAATTTTTTTCTCGCAAAATTAGGGCGATAGAAAGATTTTTGGAGCCAATTTATGATGAAAATTTGCGAGGAAAAAATCTATTTAGTGAAGGAATTATTACTCACTATATATTATTGTTCAGAAGTTTTTTGTGAGAGATAAAATTGGTCGCTATTTTATTCTAAATAATTTTTTATAATTAATTATGGTGAATAAAAATTATAATATAAATAAAATAAATTTTTTACAGTAATAAATTTACTTATAATAATTACACTTTTTAACTAACTTACAATAGTTGTTTTTTTTAAAATGTTATCTAACTTTTATGTTTTCCTATCAGTCCATCGTAATAGAAAATACATTCAACCTATTCCCCAATTTTGTTTCCAACTCTCTATTCCCTCGTTTCACAACCAATAAAGGCAGTCCTCTTTCCTCTTTGTTCCACTGCCGATCTACTATCTCAGTGCCGATTTTTAGAAAGGTGACTGTGATCTATCCTTAATTTCTTAACTCCACAAGAAAAGTTGCAAAAGAGGGCAAAGCCCAAGCTAATTCTTCACTCGCAATTGGTAGTTAAGATTCTGAATGAAAATTTTGCAATATTCCCTCTTTCTTTCTTCCTTTTTTTTTCTTTATCTCTCTCTCTCATGTTCTGAATGAAAATTTTGTATTAGAAATTTGGGCTAGGGCTTGGTTTTAGAGGAGGTGGAGGAATAAGAATAAGGTTGCAGAGGCGGCGGCAGTAATGGAGATTAACACATCAAATAAGAGGTAAGTTATATTTACTTGTCAAAATTCATAAAATATAAGTAAGTAATGGTTGATTAATGTGTAAATTGGTTGTGGGAGGGTGATTGTGATGGGGAATCATGAAGGATTTCGAAGTATAAGGTGGATTATGTATGGAGATGGTGTGTTTAGATTCTTGAATTTCATGACATTAAGGTTTCAAAGCATACACACCATGTATTTGTTAAAATGCCTAAGTGAAGATATGCATTCGGTCATATAAGTTTGAGACACCCGAGCACTATAAAGACCCTACGCAAAAGTTTCTTGGCAAGGGTGAGGTTTTTGGCTGATTATTGCCCTGATCAAAAGAAAGCAAATGACACTAGTGATTATTTGTGGTACATGACTAGGTATGAATGATAAAATATTTTTTCTTTGTAATTGTTAGGTCTTATAATTAATATATGGTTAATTTTATTTTTTTTGAAATATTTTATAACCAGTGTTCAAGTGGAAGAGAATGACCCTATCTGGGGTGGTGATATTACTCTACATGTTCATACTGATGGACATGTGCTTCATGTATTTGTTAATGGGAAGCACATTGGTAAATAATCTACATTTACTTTTTATTAGTCATGTTTATCGAAACTAGTGCTAAAGTTGGCTTCAACATAAAGGTCTCTCTCTCTCTATCTCTCCCCCTCCCTCCCCCACATCTACACACGCAGCAAGCATGCAAGCTACCCCAACACGTGCACACTCTTGAAATCAATCCCTCTGCTTGGTCAACAGAATCAAGATCTAAGGTTTTCCATCTTTCCAGATTGAAAATTTATTTTTCTGTCAAATTTAGGCCTCAATTTTTCAATATTCACCAAAAATGGTTCCATTTGCAAAAATTACAAATTTTAAGGATGAATTTTTGTTCTGTGTTTACCACTAATTAGATAGTTTAGTAGTCAAAAGATATGAGACTCTTTTTCTTTTCAAACTAAAATATTTGGCAAATGTGGCTGTCCATAAAGGAAGTATTAAATTTCTTGCTTTTGCTGAATAAAGGTTGCTTGTATATTTAACTGTTAACATTAGAAGATTGATACTTCCTGGTTCCTCCCTCCCAAAATGGGAGTCCAATTTATGAAGTCAGAATTCTTAAAAAAATATTGAACATAACAAATAATCAAGATTATAACTTCACTTTTATTTAAATATAGTGAGATTTTGGAGATTTTTTTAGGGAACTCAATTTTTTCACATCCCAAAAACCGAAGGTGGACTCTCACAGTCTAGGATTTGGGGAGCATATGCTAGTATTAGAGTTTGATGGGTCCCTAGATAAATTAGTTTTGAGTCTGTAGATATTATTAAGAAGAACAGGATTCCCACTAGTTATAAGTTCATACCAGATATAGTCCTGCTTGTAATGTGATTCCTCATTGGCCAAGAGCTCTGATTCAAATTTTCTTGTTATTTAAAGAAATTTCCTTTTTATCTTTTACCTTCTGCATATCTTAATTGAATGTATTAGTATTGTATTGCATTTGGAGAAAGCTATAATTACGGAGTGATTTAAAGATTAATTTGTTATGTTTTTTGCACCATTTTTGATGTTACACAATTAGTTCAAACATTATGAATTTTGATATAGTTTCACTTCACAGAGTTGTGCCAAAACTCCTAACACGTTAACTGTTTATGTATATTTTTATTAATTTGACTTTAGTTAAGACTTCAAAACTTGGATTTTCTGTGAAATTGTAGGGCTGGAGAGGCTCTTACACTTGCAAGCACAATGAAATGGCCAGTAAAGCAACTGTTGTAGTTGAATTTCTAAAAAAATGTATTTCATCTGAATCAATTGAGGCAGGGCATTGTCTTATAGCCATTAAAGACCTATACTCTATACAGTTGGGATTTAAAGATGTCCAAATGTTCTTTCTAAAACCAGAGCAACTTGGTTAGTTTGCACTATTGCATTAGTTGGCTCAGATTGCAGGTAATTACTTCATAACCCTACTAATCTTCATTAGTCAAATATATGCATTCATTAGGCAGCTATTTATGATCATGAGGTTGCTTATGCGATTTAGAACTTTTGATACTAGTCATATATCTACTCCTAGAACACTTCTCTTCACTTTTCATAGAGTGTGTACCTGTTGGGAACTGTTATAATATGATGATAAAGAGGAGGCTTACAAAATCGGGATAGGTTTTCAATCTTCAAATAGATATAAGTAGGAGATTTATCAACATGACTAATTTATGAACATGACTATTTCCTAAGGAGTAATCTCTGTTGTATGAGTGATGTATGGTAAACTGAGTTGTATACAAAAAACATAACTCATATATCTAGATGTGACAAATGTAGATGGTATTGGGTGCTACTTATCCATTTACTTTTGTGTATCTCTCCTTGAGAAAATGTTTTTGGCATGCTGCAAAATTCATGTGGTATAGTTATTTTATAGCATATTGATAATACATGTGTTATGCTATTATTGTTGAATTGTATATTGATATCTGACATCTGCCTGAGTATATACTGGAAGTGCTACATAGCTGCAACTATAATGAGATATGAAATTATGGGAATGAGATTAAGGAGGAGTAATGCCTTATAATGTTGATCTTTTTCCCTCTTGAAGCAGTGTATATAGACTCCAGTTTTGCATTAAAACACTCCTGTCAGCAATAATACCAACTCAAACATAAACTACCAGGCTAAATTCCGCCACAAAATCAACAAAAGATTCTGTTAAATGTGAATACAACTCATTTCTGCCAAAAGAACTTCTCAACTACAACAGTTTAGTTAAGAGTAAATAATACTCCTTACCTTGTCAACATCTGGTCTTTCTTCTCGGTCCACCTATTGAGAAAACATGTTTAAAAGAATACATCCATGAGTTTTATATCATTAGATGTCTGCCTGATTTTTAGTTTAGCCAACCAATATTTACAGTTTCAATTGCTAATTGATGTGCATTTTTGTGACTTACAAATGTATTTAATGTACGAATTTAACTCTTGTACATGTTTTGGATTTTAGACAGAATATAGTACTGAGGTTGGCGGTCCTGCAGAGGACGGGACACTAGATTACTTGACTATTTTGGATTGAGAAAACGGGTGGGATTAAAAAAAATAGGATATTTGGTTTTCCAAGATAACGCGCACGAGACGTGCTCGGTACTCCTCCTATATAGTGTCGCCGAGTATAGGTTATTCTTCACCGCAACAATATACTGATCCTAAGGAATTGGAGAATATAATTGACAAGATTGTCCTCTGTCGATTGGATATAAAGTCTATGGATGATGCTTCTACCAAGGATAGTACACCACAACCGTATAACCGCATTGATATAGATATTACTGAACATATAACTAAATTGGATGATGCTTCTACTGACTATGATTCACTTGAGGTATTTACTAATAACTATATTTTTGTCTTTGTCCTTCATTAATATATCTCTATCTATTAATTTAAGTTCACCGGGTTTATTTGTTCTTATTTCTCATCTTGTTGAAATTGAATTCTGATGTTTCTTTTGTAGGAGGAACTTTACAGGTCCAACCTTGATTTCCTTGAGGAAAATGATGATGAAGTGGACCTAACATGATGTACACTTCATTCCTTCTAGCTCGTTATTTTTTTAGTTTTCTTATGTTCGTTATTAAATATTGTAAGTATTACGATCTTTGGGAGATCAAGATACAATAACAAATTCTGTACTTATCGTGACTTGAGCTGTTGAGCATTATCTATTTATATATGGAGTATTAGTTTTAATTTTTGGCTTTTTATGCAGTTTATTAATTAGTTTGAAACAAGTATGACATTTATATTAACTTGAAATATTAAATTTAATAATAATAATGAAAAATATGAAATTAGTGATTTGAAAATTAATTATAATTTGCAATGAATTTTGATTATTTATCAATTAATTTTTTTTTACAAATTTATAATTTGTTAATGATTTTACTTGAGAAATGGATTTTAATAAAAGATTATTTTCCTCACTAAATCTTTTCTAGTTAATTAGTTAGTCATCAATGAAGGATTATTTTCCTCACTAATTTGAAGATACATTCTCAATTTATAATTAGTGAAGGAAAATTTTCTCTCATTAAATAAATTTGTTCTTCACAATATATTATTTGTGAGGAAATAAAGTTATTCACTAATTTTAAATAGTCCTTCTTAAAATATTATTTGTGAAAGAAACCAATCTTTTACTAAATAATAATATTCCATTACTAAATATAATTTGTGAATAAAAAAGTTATTCACAATATATCATTCACAAAAAATATTTAGTTACTACTTAGCGAAGGATACCCAATTGCGATGAGGTCTAATGCGAGCACTCGTATGAAGAAAATATTTCTTCGCAATAAATCACTTGTGAGTGATATAGGGCCTCTAGTGAAGGATTCGTCCTTCACTAGAGGCCATTTTTGGTGTAGTGATTAGATTTTGAAAACTTGGTTTACTGTATTAACCAATGATCAGATAAATAATTATTATCTTTATACAAAATTTATTTCATTAATCCAACATAGATTCATATTCATAGCACTTTACATACCATAGCACATATTACTTTAAACATCCGCTATCCATTTGTGACACAAAAGTCGGGATTCGCTGCTACAACTTATACAAAAGTTAAGAATATTACATTATACACACATACATATCATATACACATCATAGAACACACATATTCAATTAATACTGATACTACTTATTTCTTACGCCTTCATTAAGGATCAATTGCTTAGTATTCTATATATTTCCATTATCCTCAATAATCTATTCACACATAACTATACCAAGTTCGTCAAACTTACCACACATTATGAGTTCAGGAACTTACCACAATTATATGAGTTTAAAAACTTATCCTAGTCAGACCTTTGGCGTCCATTCGCTGAGGGGTTCAAAATTTTCATATAATTATGAGTCATGAACTTACCATAAGTATGAGTTTTAAGAACTCGAGCTTAACCTTATATTCTCTAACTATACTCTACCTATCTGTTATACTACTATTTTTGGGTCCGGTACTATATTTTTCAATATAATCACCTCATCAGGGTTACTTTCAAAGTGAGCCTCTATTTTAGCTATTTGCTTTGATATTGACTCAGTTATGGATATTGGTTCCTTCTTTACGATCTGAGGGTATCCTAATTCTTTTCAATCTGACATCTACACATAAATTATCTTCATTAGCATATAATATATACAAACAACACATAATAGTTTTATATAAGTTATCTTTTATTTTGTTTTACGATGAATTTATTCAATTCATCTCCTTTTAAACTCTATATGAGATATTTGTATTTTCAACGTTTCCCTCTGTCCTAAGGTTATAGCCTAAGGTCTACCCCCACATAAGGTTTCTAACCCTAAAGCTCTAATACCATATTGTGACGCCCCCAAATCTAGGTACTTGAAACCTGAACTCGGTGCTTCACGATACCATGTTTTTGAGCGGAATAATAACGATAATATAAATACCAAACTTAATTTACATATATCAGAGTCTAATCCCAGATACGCGACCTTTACTACATTTCATTACATGATAGATAATAAATATCATCGTCTTAATAAGTCTAACTATTACATAAGATACCATAAAACTTATTCGGTCAGCTTTCCTCTCCATTTGTTCTTGGCAGAACCTTCAGGTTGATCATGCTTAGCTGAAAATATTTAAATTTAAAGCAAGAATGAGCATTTGATTGCCCAACAAGTAATATCAACCAAAAATATTAGTTGAAATGATTAAATGTTTTCTTTGAATGACACTTCTACAACGAATCAACAGTTGTGAAGTAAGCTGAACCAATAATAACAACATATCAATTCTATATCAAATTTTTAAAACTACGTACTGACTATAAATGGAGAGCAGTCGACAGACTATGAACTTTGGTTTAAATTTTTGATAAGGTTTAACAGAACTTCATCCGTAAACCGTCATAACTTATAGGCACGGGGGTGATCAGCCCGTTATGCCCTATATTGATCAATACTACATACAAGAACGATATTTTCGTTCATCATATCCGCCTTGGGTGCACAAAATTTTTCCATATTCGGGATGTTCATACTTAGTCTGGAATCCGAACCAAAAAAATTCGATTGAATACAATAAAGTTCTATCATGTTCAACAATATTTTTTAATCTGTGTCTAGCCAAGTCAAATAGCTTAGATGGCTTTTTAATTAACATATACATACTGAAAACCAATAAGTATGTATCAACATGTGATTAAATACAATGATTATCCAAGTGAGGTCACTTGTATAACCATGCTTAGAAATTAACGAACAGAATAAATATCTGGATTGTACAATAATACTGTATTGATAAACTATGATCGGATAGAATTCAAGAACTGGCATGTCTACAAAGTATAGATATATGAACAATATTCCTCCTGTAAACAACGTTACCGAGCAAACTATGAATGATGGAATGTTTAGGAGCTTTTTGCAGTTCATGCAAAATCAGACGAGGGAGACTCGTGTGCAGAATACGGGTGGAAATGATAACAACACGCGGTTTGTCACAGCCAAGCAGTTCAAAGAATTGGGACCACCAGAATTCAAGGGAAAGCCGGATCCGATCATGGCGGAAACGTGGGTCAAGCAAATTACCAAGATATTCGATGTCTTGGGATGCACGGAGGAACAGAAGGTTCCATTCGCCACCTTTATGTTCTGTGGTGAGGCAAACTACTGGTGGAAGTCTGTGAAGCGTACCCAGCCTGACGCACTCAACATGTCTTGGGAAACATTTCAAAAACTGTTTAATGACAAGTACTTTCCTGAAAGTATTCGTCATATGAAGGAGGTAGAGTTTATTAGACTGGAACAAAACAACATGACGGTGTCCCAATTCCAGTATGACGGTGTCCATGTTTGCACCTCATTTGATCGAGAATGAGGAACGAATGACAAGGATGTTTCTGAGAGGTTTAAAACCCGAGATTCGGCAATATCTTATCTCTCATAAATTTTCTTTATATTCAGATGTTGTAAACAAGGCACAATTATTAGAGCGAGATAATGAGTATGTTCAACCGAGGGACCACAACCAGGGTCATACCGGTGACAGCAGTCATCAGAGCGATGATAACCAACAAGGAGGGAAAAATACGAACAAAGGCAGTAACCACTTGGGTGGTCATCGTGGCCATGATAATAGGAGAGGTGAGTCAAGTGGAAATTTCAAGAAGAGAAGATTTAACGATGACAGGAAGACGTCGACAGCAGCACCAGCACTAGGAACAAATTCTAGGGGAGGAGAACGACCGCCAGTTAGATGTTACAGATGCGGAGAGGAGGGACATATAATTCCAAACTGCTCACAACAGTTCAAGGTATGTTATAATTGTGGCAAGGAAGGACATATCGCTCGAGATTGTACTATAGCGAAACCAAGTCCAGCTGAGACGGTGACACCAAAGGCGAATACGGACAAAATAAAGTTGGCGGTTTCTGGAAGAGCGTTTGTCGTGACTGCCCAAAACGCGAGGAACCCGAACGAAGGTATAACGGGTTAGTTAATTATAAATTCTTGCGAAGTTTATACCTTACTAGATACCGGTTCTACCCATTCTTTTATCTCTCCTGCTTGTGCTCAACGTTTAAACTTGACTTCGGAGAAATTAGACTTTGACCTATCTGTGGAGACTCCGTTAGGAGAAACTTTCATTACATCTACAGTTTATAAATCTTGCTTAATCCAAGTTGGCACAATCACATTACCTGTTGACCTTATCTCTTTAAAGATACTTGCTTTTGATGTGATTTTAGGAATTGATTGGTTAACTACTCATCATGCCAAAATTGATTATTTTCGTAAGGTTGTTAGTTTTCATATTTCTAACCAACCTGTTATGCGAATTCAAGCAACCAAACCACTAAAATCAATCGCTGTCATACCAAGCCATAAAGCCATTCGTTTATTAAAAAACGGATGTCAAGCTTTCTTAACCTATGTCATGGACTTGAACAAAAATACGTCAGATTTGAATGATATTTCTGTTGTTAGTGAATTTCCTGACGTATTTCCTGGCTTAACCCAGAGCGTGATATTGAATTTTTGTATTGATTTTCAACCCGATACAAAACCCATTTCTAAAATCTCATATTGAATAGCTCCTATTGAACTTCAGGAGTTAAAAACCCAACTATAGAAGTTGGTACCCAAGCCTTTATCTGGTGACTTCCTTTGTAGAATGCACCAAAGCCAGACTCTCCGTAAGGGACTCTATATGTGTGTGGTGGTAAAACAATAGGTGCCATTGTGACGTGCTATCCAAGATTGGGATATGAATCACAATTGAGAGCAACCGAAGTCGGTGACCAAAGTACGTAGCTTTCTGGGCTTAGCTGGTTACTATCGGAGATTCGTGAAAGGATTTTCTCGAATCGCTACTCCGTTAACTTAGCTGACTCAGAAAGATACAAAATTCGTATGGAGCGAGGAATGCGAGAAGATTTTCCAATAGCTCAAGAGGCGACTCATTCGGAACCTGTTCTGACCATACCATCCTGGAAAAGCGAACGCGGTAGCTGACGCGTTGAGTAGAAGATTGTACGCGAGTACGAGTGCGATATTGTTGAACACACAGACCTATTTTGTATAATTTATAAATGATAGAGATAGAGTTAATGACTCTAGGGACCCACGTGATGATATACGAGTAAAATCGACTTTAATCGATAACGTTAAAGCCGCTCAAGATACAGACCTGGAGCTGATGAATATAAAGAAGAAGGTGCAAAAATGTGTTATTCTAGAAGTAAGAGTCAATGAAGAGAAGAAAGCTCAAGCCTTCAATTTATTTGAAATCCTCGATCGAGTAGGAACTGTGGCCTATAGACTCGCCTTAACGCTAAGTATGTCGCATGTTCATAACGTTTTTCACGTATCGATGTTACGTAAATATATGGATGACCCAAATTATATTATTGCGTTAGAACCAGACGAGATAGCCGAAGATTTAACGTACAAGGAGGTACCTGTTAAGATATTGGATAGGAAAGAACATGTCCTATGCACGAAGGTTATACCACAAGTTAAGGTTTTGTGGAGAAACCATGTTATTGAAGAAATGACTTGGGAGTTGGAATCAGAAATGAAAGCGAGGTATCCTCACCTTTTCGAAACACCAGGTACGTACGTCAATTTCGAGGATGAAATTTCATAAGGAGGGGAGGTTGTAAGACCCCAACTTATTAATTAATGAAATTAAATTTCCTCTATTTATTATTTTGAAATAAAAAGGGTTGATTTGATTAATGTGGTTAGTTATGGGTAAAATGGGTAAATATTTCAAATAAGCAAGTGGTTATAAAATATTCATTTTTGGTCGGTGAATATTCGTTTGGTCGTGGAATATTCTTGCTGTCGGGGAATATTCATACGACGGCGCAGCTTTGTGTGGGCCCCATAACGGAAAGCGATTTGATGAAGAAAATGACAAGTATAAGTTGTTTATAATTAACGGCGTAGTTGTTACCGTTAATACTGTTGGAATACCCGGTAGTTAAAATACAGTAATACGCATGGTTGCACAGTAGCACACGAATTGTGCAGTATTTTTGAATTATTGATTCTTACGAAGGAAGGCACTACTCAATAATTGTTACAGTAGTAACTGTTCAATATTTTATTTTATTGATTCAATAATTGTTGCGTTGATATTTTATATTATTGTTGTTCAATAATTGTTACTGCATAGTATTCCCCATTATCAGATCAATAATTCATATTATTTGAATAATATTATTAGATAACATTATTGGCAATGTCTAGAAAGTTCTGTCTAAGGAGAGGTTTGGTCATCTAATTGCGCGCCAGTAAGGAGAAATTCTTATTGGAAAGCCCCCTCTTTCCTGGGAACGGCCTGGTTGTCATAAATGTGATTCTGTAATATTATTTATGAATAATTAATTATTGATTCATATGATAAGAAAATATTTATTTTATGTGGATATAATTGAGAGATATATTTTTGTGGTTAAAAATGAAGGAGTTAATGTTGAGATTTTTATCAGTATTTTTGTCGGAATGGAGGTATTAAAAATCAGAGTTTTTGAGATATTTTGCGAGGGTTATAATTTTTAATCCGACCGGTGGATCGTGTTAATTTTTGGATATGTTATACATATATAAGTTGAGTATATGTCCACAAATTTTGAACCGTTAAAAATGAACGTATGATTTATTATGAATTTTACGAGATGACTGGTTCAGAAATTATTGAATTTTCGGAGTTTATGATTTTGGTGGAAAATTCTAGAATTGGTGGGCCCCACTCTTGGTTGGTGAAAAAATGTGCTGAGATTTTTATTCAAATGTGGTGGGTGGGAATAGTAGCAGGGAAAACCATCAGATTGCAGGTTAAGTCTGCTTCGGCGTGCTAACATTTTCCTATAAATAGAGGGCTAAGTTAGAATTGAAAATCACACCAGAATTCATAAGTTTTCTCTCTTTCTCTCTCTAGATTATTGAGTGTATTTTGTGAGTATTTAGATACTTTGAAAGTTGCTATTCAGCACAAGTTTCATTCAGCCTCATATTCGATATTCAGTCAGAAGTACGGTTATTTTGAGGTAAGGGATATTATCTTCTTCTTAAATGATATTTTCTTCAATATCATTATGCCAAAATATTGATATGAACTTTTTATCAAATTCGGAACTTTTTATGTCGGGGTTACTATTCACGTATACGTTGCTATTCACGTATACGACACTATTCACGAATACGACACTATTCATCGAAAAATAAAATTTTTCTTTTTTGTCCAAGATATCTATTATGGTAACTATCTTTGATTGTATCCATGTTTTGATCTTTATTTTTGAATTCTGCTTCACAATTGATTATTATGAAGTATTATTGATCTTGGATAAACTGTTATACGAATTCCTACTATTTGTCCTCATGTCTCACTGGATTCGTTTTCTTTAAGATATTTTTCATCATCCTCAGTCCTAAATGATGATATTACTGAATATCTTTGGCCTGTAGTGCAAAGATATATGATTACCTGATGAATATCTTTGGCCTGTAGTGCAAAGATGAACAGGTGTTGAGATGAACATGACCGACTGGTGATACAAATGAATATCTTTGTCCTGTAGTGCAAAGATGAACATTTGGTTAAAGATGATTATTAATTGATGTTATAGGGATACAATATTGATGATGGACTTTTAAATCTTAGAAGATAGTAGAATTCATTCTCTACTTGACTCTTCTAATGGTTTGCTGTTTCCGTTGCAGTTGTTGATCTAAAACTTGTTGTCGATTATATTCTATCAGATTTTTCCCTGTTGAATACTAATGATAATTTGTTGTATATTATCTTAGTCATAATATTCTTTACTGGGCTAGTTGAGCTCACCCTTTTCCTTTTTATTCCATTTTTCTTCTCAGGAGGTGAGAACATAGCAGGATCTAGTCGGGGTATGGAGTGATGGTTCTAGAAAGATGTTTTAGATGTCCTCACTATTTATGTAAAATAGTGTTTGAATAATTGTAATGAAGACTTATTTGAGTATGGATATTGTCTAAAAGACAATATTTGTATTTAAACTCACAGTACGTATTGTCGTATTTTGCACGACAATTGTATTATTGAAGTTGTAGTTTGCTTTTTGTACCATGTATTTGACGACTCAGAATGGGTGTTGTATACCTATTTTGGGGGCGTCACACGTACGACGGCGCAACCATTTGTACGCCCCATAACGGAAAAATTATCGGATAAATAGAATGAGTTTTCTAAAAATAACGGCGTAGTTGTTACCGTTAACACTGTTGGAATACCCGGTGGTTAAAATACAGTAATACGTGGTGTTGCACAGTAGCACACGGTATTGCACCAATTATTGATTCTTACGTATGAAGTCACTACTTAATAATTATTTCAATAATTACTGTTTAATATTTTATTTTATTGATTCAATAATTGTTGCATTTTATATTGTTGATTCAATAATTGTCATTTCACAGAATTTTTCATTATCAAATCAATAATTCATATTATTTGAATAATATTATTAGATAGCATTATTGTCAATATCTAAGGAAGTTCTGTCTAAGGAGAGGTTTGGTCACCTAATTACGCGCCAGTAAAGAGAAATCTTTACCGGAAGACCCCCTCTTTCCTAGGAACGATCTGGTTGTCATTATTGTGATTCTGTAATATTATTTGTGAATAATTAATTATTGATATATATGATAAGGAAAATATTTATTTTATGTGGATATATATGGAGGAATTTTTAAAAAAGTGACAATTGTTAAAATTTGATATTTTATCTTTTCTGACAAAATAATTCATTCAAATATATTATTATATTACATTATAAATGTATAATGCGATAATATAATAATGTAATAATTGTGATATTTTTACAATGAATGTGTGAATAAATGAGGAGGAAGAGTATTTTTGTTACAATAAATACTAAAAACATGTTAAACATGTTTGTGGGCCCCGTTTTTGACTAAAATGTGATTATAGCCTGCAAAATCGTCCGTATATAGATTTCGGTCAATTTCTATTTAGAATTTATAAAAACTTAAAGCTACAAAGTTGTAGAGAATTAAATTTTCTATGAAATAGACATAAGATTTAAATTTTTCTGATAAAATGACTATTTATTATGAATTATTGAAGTTCTGGAGTAATTGATTTTTAGAGTTTAAAATTTTTTTTAAGAAAAACATTTTTATTATGTTGGTGGGCCCCACTTTTATTGAAAATGTGCTGAGTTCAGATTTTTCAAAGTGGGCAGAAAATTTTTATAAATATTAATATTTTATTAAATTTTATACTTTGGTGTTCTAAGCATTTTTCTATAAATAGGGTGCTTAAGTTAGAATTAAAAATCATACCAGAAACTGAAGTTTTCTCTCTCTATATTATCAAGCATATTTTTATGAGTATTTTAATATTTTGAGTGTTGCTATACGGTGCAAGTTTCCTTCAGCGTTATATCTGATAATTCAGCCAAAAGTACTATTCTTTTGAGGTAAGGGATGTTATTTTTTTTTCGTAAATGATGTTATTTCTTTTACTATCATTATACCGTAATATTGGTAAGATTTTTCTTGTGAAATTCTTGTCTTTTTGTGTCGGAGTTACTATTCACATATACGACACTATTAACGTATACGACACTATTCACAAAAAAATAAAAATTTCTTTTCTTGTCCAAGTTGTTTATTATGGTTACTAGCTTTGATTGTATCTATATTTTGATCTTCATTCTTGTATTTTGCTCCACAATGGTTTATTACGGAGTATTTTTGAACAAGGATGAACTAAAATACGAATCCTTAATCCTTTTTCTTTTATCTCACGGGATTTGTTTTCTTTAAAATATTTTCATTATTCTCAGTCCTAAATGATGATATTACTGAATATCTTTGGTCTGTAGTGCAAATATGAATGATTAACTGATGAATATCTTTGGACCGTATTACAAAGATGAACAGGTGTTGAGATGAACATAACCAACTGGTGATACAAATGAATATCTTTGGCCTGTAGTGCAAATATGAATATTTGATTCAAGATGTATATTGATTGATGTTACAGAGATAAAATATTGAGGATGGACTTTTAAATCCTAGAAGATAGTAGAATTCATTCCCTACTTGACTCTTCTAATGGATTGTTGTTTCCACTACAATTATTGATCTAAAACTTGTTGTCTATTATATTCTTTCAGATTTTTCCCTGTTGAGAACTAACAATAATTTGTTCTATATTATCTTAGTCATAATGTTCTTTACTGGGCTAGTTGAGCTCTTCCTTTTCCTTTTTGTTCCATTTTTCTTCTCAGGAAGCAAGAATATAGCGGAAACTAGTCGGGGTATGGAATGATGGTTGAAGATAGTTGTTTTAGTAGTTCTCACTATTTTGTAAGATAGTGTGATAATAATTGTAATGAGGACTCCTTTTGAGTTTGAATACTGTCTAGATGATAATAGTTGTATTTAAACTCACAGTATATGTGTTGTCGTATTTTGCACGACAATTGTAATAATAAAGTTGTAGTTATTTTTTGTACCATGTATTTGGCGACTCAGAATGAGTTGGGTGGAATGGACCTATTTTGGGGGCGTTATAGTTGGTATTAGAGCTTAGGGATATGGTCTCTAGCGGAGATCGGGGAATAGAACTAGGAGGGAAAAGATGAGTAAATCATTCGCTAGTGTGTCCTACATAAGCTTATTTGTTGGTCGGTCAGAACATAGGGGTATTATGTGGTATGTCATTTTTTTTAATTAACCCTTGTTTTGTGACAGTATTTGAGAATGACATCTAAAAATTTTGAGATGAGAAATGGAGCAAAACAATATGACCGTGTCGCAGTACGAAGCTAAGTTTGCTGAGCTATCTCGGTTTGTATCCCATTTGGTAAACAACGAGGAGCGAATGATGCGAATGTTTCTGCGAGGTTTGAAACCCGAAATACGCCAATACCTCATTTCTCACAAACTTTGTTTATATTCAGATATTGTGAATAGGGCTCAGTTATTGGAGCGCGATAATGAGTCAGCCCAACGAAAAGTTAACGACCAACAACACGGTAATAATCGTACCAGTGGCAACGACCATCGAAATAATGATAACCATCGTTGAGGAAATTATCATGCCAGAAATGGTAGCCACTTCGGTAGTAATCATGGCCAAGATAATAGGAAAGGTGAGTCAAGTGAAAATTTCAAGAAGAGAATATTTAACGATGATGGGAAGATGTCGGCAGCAGCACCAGCAACAAATTCTAGGGGAGGAGAATGACCGCCGGTTAGATGCTACGGATGTGGAGAGGAGGGACACATAAATCCAAACTATTTATAGCCTACCAAGGTATGTTTTAGTTATGGAAAAGACGGTCATATAGCTCGAGATTGTCCTGTAGCGAAACCAAGTCCAGTTGGGACGATGATACCAAAGACTATCCCAGACAAGTCAAAGTCAGTGGTTCAAGGGAGAGCGTTTGCCTTGACTTTCCAAAATACGAGGAACCTACACGAAGTTATCATGGGTTAGTTAATCATAAATTCTTGCGAAGTCTATACCTTATTAGATATCAGTTCTACCCATTCTTTTATCTCTCCTACTTGTGCTTAACGTTTGAACTTGACTCCTGAGAAATTAGACTTTGACTTATCTGTTAAAACTCCGTTAGGAGAAACTTTTGTCACATCCACTGTTTATAAATTTTGCTTGATTCAAGTTGGAACCATCACATTACCTACCGATCTTATTTCTTTGAAAATACTTGCATTTGATGTGATTTTAGGGATTGATTGGTTAACCACTCATCATCCTAAAATTGATTGATTTCGTAAGGTTGTTAGTTTTCATATTCCTAACCAACCTGTTGTACGAATTCAAGAAACCAAACCATTAAAGTCAATCACTGTCATATCAAGCCATAAAGCCATTTGTTTATTAAAAAACGGATGTCAAGCTTTCTTAGCCCATGTCACGGACTTGAATAAAAACACGTCAGATTTGAATAATATTTCTGTTGTTAGTGAATTTCTTGACGTATTTCCTGAAGAAGTTCCTGGCCTACCCCCAGAGCGTCATATTGAATTTTGTATCGACTTTGAACCTAGTACAAAACTCATTTCTAAAATCTCATATCGAATGGCTCCTATTAAACTTCAGGAATTAAAAACCCAACTACAAGAGTTGGTACCCTAGCCTCTATCTGGTGACTTCCTTTGTGGAATGCACCGAAGCCAGACTCTCCATAGGGGACGTCATATTCGTGTGGTGGTAAACTGATAGGTGCCATTGTGACGTGCTATCCAAGATTGGGATATGAGTCATAGTTGAGAGCAACCTAAGTTAGTAATCAAAATACGTAGCTTTCTAGGCTTAGCTGGTTATTATCGGAGATTCGTGAAAGAATTTTCTCAAATCGCTACTCCATTAACTCAGCTGACTCGAAAAGATACACAATTCGAACGGAGCGAGGAATGTGAGAAGGGCTTCCAAGAACTAAAGAGGGGACTCATTTCGGCACCTGTTCTGACCATACCATCCTACAAAAGCGAACGTTGTAGTTGACGTGTTGAGTAGAAGATCATATGCGGGTACGAGTGCGATATTGTCGAACACAAATACCTATTTTGTATGACTTACAAATGTTAGAGATAGAGTTAAAGACCCTAGGGACCCACATGATGATATACGAGTAGAATCGACTTTAATCGATAAAGTTAAAATTGTTCAAGCTACACACCGGAGTTGATGAATATAAAGAAGAAGGTGCAAGAAGGTGTTATTCTAGAAGTAAGAGTCGATGAAGAGAAGAAATCTCAACCCTCGATTTGTTGGTCCATTTGAAATTCTCGATCGAGTAGGAACTGTAGACTCGTTTTACCGCCAAGTATGTCGCGTGTTCATAACGTTTTTCACGTATCGATGTTACAAAAATATGTGGACGACCCGAACCACATTATTGAGTTAGAACCAGACGAGATAGCCGAAGATTTAACGTACGAGGAGGTACCTGTCAAGATTTTTGATAGGAAAGGACATGTCCTATGCACAATGGTTATACCACAAGTCAAGATTTTGTGGAGGAACCGTACTATTGAGGAGATGACTTGGGAGTTAGAATCAAAAATGAAAGCAAGGTACCCTCACCTTTTCGAAACAACAGGTACGTACGTCAATTTCGAGGACGAAATTTCATAAGGAGGGGAGGTTGTAAGACCCCAACTTTTTTTTTTTTAATAAAATGGAATTCCCTCTATTTATTATTTTGAAATAATAAGGGGTTGATTTGATTAATGTGGTTAGTTATGAGTAAAATGCGCAAATATTTTAAATAAGCAAGTGGTTATAAAATATTCATTGTCATTGGGGAATATTCGTTTGGTCGTGGAATATTCTTGATGTCAGGAAATATTCGTACGACGACGCATCGATTTGTAGGCCCCATAACGGAAAAATTATAGGATGAAGAAAACGACAAGAATGAGTTTTCTAAAAATAACGGCGTAGTTGTTACCGTTAACACTGTTAGAATATCCGGTGGTTAAAATACAGTAATACGCGGTGTTGCACAATAGCGCACGGTATTGCACTAATTATTGATTCTTACGTAAGAAGTCACTACTCAATAATTGTTACAGTAATAACTGTTCAATATTTTATTTTATTACTTCAATAATTGTTGCGTTAATATTTTATATTGTTGATTCAATAATTGTTATTTCACATCATATTATTTGAATAATATTATTAGATAGCATTATTGGCAATGTCTAAGGAAGTTCTGTCTAATGAGAGGTTTGGTCACCTAATTACGCGCTAGTAAGGAGAAATCTTTACCGGAAGGCTCCCTCTTTCCTGGGAACGACCTGGTTGTCATTATTGTGATTCTGTAATATTATTTGTGAATAATTAATTATTGATATATATGATAAGGAAAATATTTATTTTATCTGGATATAAATGGAGGAATTTTTAGAAAAGTGACAATTGTTAAAAATTGATATTTTATCTTTTTTGATAAAATAATTCATTCAAATATATTATTATATTACATTATAAATGTATAATACGATAATATAATAATGTAATAATTGTGATATTTTTACAATGAATGTATGAATAAATGAGGAGGAAGAGTATTTTTGTTACAATAAATACTAAAAACATGTTAAACATGTTAGTGGGCCCCATTTTTGACTAAAATGTGATTATAGCCTGCAAAATCGTCCGTATGTGGATTTCGGTCAATTTTTGTTTAGAATTTAGAAAAACTTAAATCTATAAAGTTGTAGAGAATTAAATTTTCTATGGAATGGACATAAGATTTGAATTTTTCTGATAAAAGAGCTATTTATTATGAATTATTGAAGTTCCGGAATAATTAATTTTCGGAGTTAAATTTTTTTTTTTAAGAAAAACGTTTTTAATATGTTGGTGGGCCCCACTTGTATTGAAAATGTACTGAGTTCAGATTTTTCACAGTGGGCGGAATTTTTTTTATAAATATTAATATTTTATTAAATTTTCTACTTTGGTGTTCTAAGCATTTTCTTATAAATAAGGTGTTTAGGCTAGAATTAAAAATTACACCAGAAACTGAAGTTTTCTCTCTCTATATTATCGAGCTTATTTTTGTGAGTATTTTAATACTTTGAGTGTTGCTTTACGGTGCAAGTTTCTTTCAGCGTTATATCTGATATTGTAGCTAAAAGTACTATCCTTTTGAGGTAAGGAATGTTATTTTTTTTCTGTAAATGATGTTATTTCTTTTAATATCATTATACCGGAATATTGGTAAGATTTTTCTTGTGAAATTCTTGTCTTTTTGTCTCGGGGTTACTATTCACGTATACGGTACTATTCATAGAAAAAATAAAATTTTCTTTTCTTCTCCAAGTTGTTTCTTATGGTTACTAGCTTTGATTGTATCCTTGTTTTGATCTTCATTCTTGAATTTTGCTCCACAATGGTTTATTATGGAGTATTTTTGAACATGGATGAACTAAAATACGAATCCTTAATCATTGTTCTTTTATCTCACGGGATTCGTTTTCTTTAAAATATTTTCATTATTCTCAGTCCTAAATGATGATATTACTGAATATCTTTGGCCTGTAGTGCAAACATGAATGATTAACTGATGAATATCGTTGGCCCGTAGTGCAAAGATGAATAGGTGTTGAGATGAACATGACCAACTGGTGATACAAATGAATATCTTTGGTCTATAGTGCAAAGATAAATATTTGATTCAAGATGTATATTGATTGATGTTACATGGATAAAATATTGAGGATGAACTTTTAAATCCTAAAAGATAGTAGAATTCATTCCCTACTTGACTCTTCTAATGGATTGGTATTTCCACTATAATTATTGATCTAAAACTTGTTGTATATTGTATTCTATCAGATTTTTCCCTGTTGAGCACTAACGATAATTTATTCTATATTATATTAGTCATAATGTTCTTTACAGGGCTAGTTGAGCTCACCCTTTTTCTTTTTTTTCCATTTTTCTTCTCAAGAGGCGAGAATATAGCGAGAACTAGTCGGGGTATGGAATGATGGTTCAAGATAGTTGTTTTAGTAGTTCTCACTATTTTGTAAGATAGTGTATCAATAATTGTAATGAGGACTCCATTTGAGTTTGAATACGGTCTAGATGACAATAGTTGTATTTAAACTCATAGTATATGTGTTGTCGTATTTTGCACGACAATTGTAATAATAAAGTTGTAGTTATTTTTTGTACCATGTATTTGGCGACCCAGAATGGGTTGGGTGGAATTGACCTATTTTGGGAGCGTCACAATATTAAACAAAAAAACAAGAAATCTAACATGGCTTTAAAGATCAGATTTGGGTTTTAGGGTTATACCTCTTCCTTAAACAAGCTTTGATTTTGGCTTTCTATTCTGTTCTTAATGTTCTAAGAACTTGTTTGGGGACTGATTTGCTAAGAGAATTCGTGGGTTAGAGAGAGAAAAGAGTTGGTTGAGTGTTTGGGTAAGAATGAGCTATAATGTGGCTTTTCTCTCTCTTGATCTTTATACATTACTAGTGTGCAATGTATTTGGCTGGTGAAATGGCTGATTTGCTGAGATTTATAGCACATGTGTAATCTAGTTTGGTCACCAACTAATTATCTTAGCTAGATTTACAAGCAACTAGTAAAAAAATGTGCAAATAGGGTAATTTAGACATTTGGCTTACAAATTTAATGGCACATTGGTAACTTAGTTAACCCTTAGGGTTTGACTCTTAGGGTTACCCTTAGGGTTTAACTTTAAGGTTTTAAAAGTTAATTTTTTTAGGTTTTTGCAATTAGGGTTTACTAAAAATGGAGATTAGGATTTCTTAATTAGTTAGGTTTTCTAATTACTTTTAACTTAAAAATTAGGTTTAAAAATTCACTAATTAGCATTAGGGCTTAAAATTAGCAATTAGGGTTATTAGTTTAGTAATTAGGATTTTTAATTACTAATTTGGGTTTCTAATAATTAGTGTTTTTCTTAATTAGCATTAAATTCTATAGTACACATCATTTTTCACATAACACAGTTACTAAACAGTCTTGAACTCGTATTTGAGTTTCAAATTAGGGTTTTAACAGTTTAACACTAGGATTTTCTACTGTTACACCATAATTGACCAACCATTAACTGTCTTCACATGTAGTACATATTTATAGCACTGTAATATAATTAATATTATATTAATATTCTCATTCCTTACTCAAAATCCAGAATTAGGGTTTTGAATCCATATCCGACTTAACTTTCATATATATACCATTATTAATTAAGTTAAAATAATTAACTTAACTAATCTGAATAAATTCATATAATAAAATAATTATTATAATAAGTTTAATAATCATATCATATATTATTGAAATAATATAATATTCATATTTTCATAAAAAATAAATAATAAAAATATTTTTATTACAAAATTAATTTATTATAAAAATATAATTTATAATGATCAATAATTCTTTTAAAAAAATTTAATATTTGCAATTATTCATGTAATAAATAAATTTTATTTATCACATATATACATATACTTTACCTTGTACATATTCCCAGCCATGACTCACTCATAGGGGCCCACATGGGTTGCCCCATGGGTTTTTCTCACCCGGTTACCCATCGGTTCGATCTACGGGTCCGTTTCTTGGTTTGGGCTTTAGGTTTAATTACTTTGGGCCTAACGTTGGGCTTGCATTATTAATCTTTGGGCCTTAACAAGATTGTACTTGGGCTTGCCCAATTCTTACACAAATCCTACAAGTCCATTGCAATAGGATTAAAGCGTTTAACGTATAAATCTCGTATTCTTTACGTATACAAGTTCGTATAATCATTCGCCATATACATTATACTATCTTTGGTAATATACTAGTACGATACTTCGTATCATACTCGTATTCATTGGTTCGTATAATACTTTCATTATACGATCATCATTTATTCAACTCTTTACTTTCCTTCACATTCTCAAACTTAGTACACAAGCGAAAAACTGCGTTTGTCATAACTGAATTATTATTACATAATCCATCCTTCCTTATCATGCTATCGTTATATATTTCTCAGAAGTTCAAAAATAATTCCCGAGCAGAAATGGATGAATAATATTTTTTGAAAAATTTATTGAAAAGCTTTTATTTTCGTCTTGGAAATTCAAACATCTTAATTCTACCACGTAGTCAGAATACTACGATATTACGACACTTTTAGGTTATAGAACAACCTTCATCTTGCTTAATTAATATAATAACATATATTATAATTTTATTTATTATTTAATCAAATAAAATTATTTTACAAATAATCTGATTTCCTCGGTCGTTACATTCTTCCCCCCTTATAAGGATTCTATCCCCAGAATCTCGCCATAAATTAAACAAATAACTGAGTGTAATTTTTCTTCATCTTTTATTCAAGTTCCCACGTTGCTTCTTCGGCATCGTGGTTCTTCCATAACACCTTTACTGAAGGTATAACTTTGTTCCTCAGAACTTGCTCTTTTCTATCAATGATTTGAATAGGCATTTCTTCATACGTCAAGTCCTTCTCAATATGAATAGGTTCATATTCTATTACGTGCTTATAATCTGACTTATAAGGACGTAACAGAGATACATGAAACACATTGTGTATTCGTACTAGGTCTGGAGGTAATGCTAACACGTAAGCTACCTCTCCTATCCTTTTTAATATCTCAAAAGGTCCTATAAACCTTGGACTTAACTTTCCCTTCTTTCCAAAGTGTATCTTTCCTTTCCAAGGAGATACCTTTAGAAATACATATGAGCCTACCTCAAACTCTCTGTTCATTCGATGTGAATCTGCATACTTCTTTTGTCTGTCTTGAGCTGCTTCCAGATGGATTCGTATCAGCTTAACTATATCCGTTGTTTACTGCACCAATTCGGGTCCTAGCATTCGGCGTTCTCCTACTTCGTCCCAACATAATGGTGTTCTGCGCTTCCTTCCGTATAAAGTTTCGTAAGGCGGCATGCCTATGCTTGCATGATAAATGTTGTTATACGCAAACTCTACTAACGGTAGATGATTATCCCAACTACCTTTAAAATCCATAACGCAAGATCTTAGCATATCTTCTAGCGTCTGAATTGTCCTTTCGAACTGCCCATCAGTTTGTGGATGATACTCTGTACTTAACTTCAGTTGCGTTCCCATCTGTTCTTGCAAACTTCTCCAAAAGTTTGACGTGAATCGTGGATCATGATCTGACACAATCGAAACTGGTACTCCATGTCTGGAAATATGTAACAATCTCGAATTTTATTTATAATTTCAAATATTTATTAAATTAAATAAATATTTTTAATTGATGTGTTTTTTGTTTAGTAGATATTTGTTGGATTATTTATTAGTAAGTAAATAATTCATGAGTTATAAAAATTAACCTAATTAAGATAAAAGAGTGATGAATTAAATTTAAGAGACAATACTCTAATTTAACTTAATAACTAAATTAGAGAGTTATTAAGGATTATATGGTTTGTTAGAATGTTGTTTTAATTTAATTTAGTAATTAAAGGGATATGTTAATTTATTAAGTAAAATTATAATTTTGTGGTAATTTGTTTTGTTTATTTAATTAATATTGAATATCAAAATCCAAGTAAATAATGTTGGACTATAAACTATAGTATAAATGATTTATTGAAATAAATTAGTTTTAAATGGGCTTACCAAATAAGGCTTAAAGATATTAAGTCTTTATTTTACAAGTGTTTTGCCAAACAAAGCCTTATGGCTTTTGAATTTGAATTTGAATTAAAAATAACTAATATTTAATATTATAATTATTAAAGCGTCGGTTTTTAGACGTTTGGGTTCTGGAGCGTTGGTTTGATGTTACGTAAAAAGGTTTGGCCAAAGAGAGAAGGGAGAGTTTACAAAGAAAGATTGAGAGAGATGAGAGTTCTCTATGAAGTTTGAGAAAAACTTTGAGAATTCAATGGAGAATAAGAGGATTAATCAAGCAATTGCTATCTTTAAACTAGTACAAGAAGAAATTAAAAGGTAAAAACCCTTATTTGAGTTTTCTTGATTTTTGTAAGTTTTTTAATGAAGTTAAGTTGGGAAATTTGATTGTGATGGTTATATATATATATATATATATATATATATATATATATATATATATATATATATATATATATATAATCTGTTATGAGTAATCTATAATTGGTTTTGGGGTTATCAAAATAATGAGAACATGTTAAAGATGAGAAATTAGAGTTTTGTTGAAATACATATATGTTTTGGTCAATTTTAAGACTAATATTGCTATGAAATCATGATGGAAACCTTATATTGATGATGGATGTTGTTAAAACGTTTAAAAAAGAAAAGAACGCAAGTTGAATGAATCAATTTGGTTAAGAAACGAATTTACAGTGAGGAATTTCGCTATGAATGTCAAAAGAAGAAGAAATAATAGAAATAGTGAAATTAAAGATTATAATTTTGATGTTTATGTTATTTATATGGTTAGAAACGTGTTAGAAATATTAGTTTATGTTTCTATAAACCTATTACACCTTGGTTAGGTTGGTATGGTTGTTAGAAAAGAGTTTGTAGGCCTAATTTGACTTTCTGTAGTGTTTATGGTGTTCATTCGCCAATTTGGAGAAGGTACCCCAGCCCCAGCTGGCTATTGTAGTACAAAAACCCTAGCCCCGGCAGGGGGGTAGTCTGACTTGTCAAATTTTGAAGAAAAAAAAATCTGACCGGACATGTTTTACTAAAATGAGCATAACATTTTCATACGAACTCCGATTGATGCGATTTAAGATGACCTAAAACGAGAACGAATAGACCTACAACTTTTATTCTTTAAGTATTTCAGTTTGAAGTCAGGAATAGGGGTTAAAATGGTCATCTTTAGGACTATTGTGTTTTCAGGGACAATCGGAGGGCGTCGGGCATGCACGTATGTAAGTATAGTGCTTCTAACGATAAAAGATGTTGTTGTAAGTTATAAAACATGAATGTTAGTAAATATAATGATGTTTAACATTAATATGATGTATTAGATAATTTTTATAAGCATACTAAGCACACACAAGAGAGACAAATCGGGCGTGTGACGAATGAACGTCGAAACACCATGTCAAGTGTTAATGAACGTAAAAAGTGTTTTAAGTCAAATAAAATGAATATTATAAGATATGAAATGAGTTTAATATAAAACCAATAAGTAGTCCTAGCAAGACTTAAATACTTAAATGAACTTCGAGTATGACCTAAGAAGTAATATAGTGAGATGTAAGTCAAAAGTTAACACAATCAAATTGAACATTGTGTATTGATAATAAGAAGGGTTATCAGATATAGAGTAAAGTTTACATTACAACTACTAAGCATTGCTATGTGACTAATAGTTGATGTGTATGATTATATAATTGTGTAAGGCACGTGAAGTGCTGATAACTGTAAGCTGTTAAATTGTTATTGGTAAACAACGATCAAGGCAAGTCTTTTAGTTCCTATTTGCTATGTGAATTTGATGATGAACTATTTTAAATCTTTATTGCAAATAGCATGGTGTGTTATATGTATGTTAAAAGAATGAAATGTTAAAGTCAATTTATGACTACGTTGATTGAGTAATGAATGTTGATTGAGTAAGGAACTCAATCTTTATACTTGTTATATGAACTACCGCATGTATGTTATGTTAGTCCAATGTTTACGAGATGTATGTTTAGCATGTTATTATGTGCTATGTGATGCATGAAAACTGTTAGATTTTGATGGGCTGTCGAGCTCAACCTTGCAAATAACCACTTTTGCAGGTTAAGGATCCAAGGTAAAGTTATGTGTTACTTGAAAGACATGAATTAGATGTGATACTTGAAGATTTATACATTATGGCTGAGTTATTATTATTTGAACCATGTTTAAGATTCCGAATAATGTATTAATGTTGAATTGTAATATCGTTTGCGATGTAAACTCTTGTAGTATTAAAATGATTCTGACATATTTAGATGTAAAGGTTGAAAGTTTTGGGAACGAGAATAGTTTGTAATAGAAAATTTTAATTATTTCGCAAATTTTAATGGTTGTATTATCGTTTAATGATGTAAAATTAGAGGTTGAATGTATTGTTAACGACCGAGGTCGAGAATTAAATTATTTAAATTTTGGGGTCGTTACAGTTGGTATCAAAGCTGATAGGTTAGAAACCTTAGGAAAAAGTACCTTAGGCTATAACCTTAGAGAAGAAAGGTGAAGACAATGAAAGAATAAGTTCAGATAGAGTTTGAACAATAAGATGTAATTTAAAAAATTTATAAAGATGGGATTAAAACATGCGTGAGAGGATTTAAAGAAGAATCTTGCAGAGTTATAAGAAATATGGATGTGGGGTTACCCAACTCCAACAATAAATAGACAATGTCTATAAGAAGAGAATGATAAAGAAGTTAAGAATAAAAAGTTATATTTAAGTATTGTACAATCGTACTCTTTAATAGTTGATGTATGGTATCTGGGCAAAACGATTCCTTTATAGAGCGAAAGTATATACTAACTAGTAACTCAGAACCTAGTTTGTTGGTTGTTTGTGGGAAACCACTCAGCGTACCATATTGAAACTATTAGAGACTCGATGTGTACCAAGTATAGAAAATGGATATGTATGATGAAAATGTGGAATTCGAATGAAATGTTGAGCAATGTAAACGAAGTTAGAAATTTTTAAAGGAAGAATTGTTATATAAACAAGAGAATTCAAAGAAGAATCTTGAAGAGATATAAAAATAAGAAATGGGAGTTACCTAACTACAATAGCCATGATAACGAATAATGATGAATAGATAAAGTTTGTAAGATTAAAAGCATAAATGAGATCGTAAATGATGAAAAAGGAAAGAAAGAGGATCGTAAAACAAAACAATCACGAGTTAAGAAAAGACTTTTAAGGGAGATGAGAATAAGATCATGACGTGATTTGTTTAAGTTATAAAAGAAAGGTGGTCTATAGTGTTTGAATAATTATAGTTTGATGCTATGAAGATAATGTACTATGATATAGTACGAGATAAACTCACGAGGGATTATAGATAATGTGATATGAGGAATTCGTATTGAGCAAGGTAAGGTAATGTTAGGTAGGGATTTCAATTGAGGACTCATATGGTGACTAAGTTGTACAAACCTTTGTATAGGCAAAGATTTGGTGCATGTACTTGGTTTATCACATTGATAATCATTGGAATGTCGGTGTCGCGCTATCAATGTATATGTGGTGGAAATGTGATTCTTTTCTCATGTGTATATTTGATAGTTAGAGGCTTTTAAGGATATGATAGATGATATTAAGATTAGGTACTGTTCTTAAAACTAATGGATATGGTAAGTTTGTGACTCATAATAATATGGTATGTTTTGAACCCCTCAGCGAATGAATGCCTATGGTCTGACTAGGATAAGTTCTTAAACTTATATTATTGTGGCAAGTTCCTGAACTTCCAAAGTGTGGTAAGTTTGATGAACTATACTGGGGTATAGATAAGTTGTGAATGAGGAATTGAGGATTATAGAAATAGATAAAATTGTTAAGTAATGGATCAATATAGAAAGTGGAGTTGGTGGTGGAGACATAGGTTTTCCAAATCTTCTATCTTTGCTAGATTTTTGAAATTTATTGACTTCGTGCTGATTTTTGCACTTCTATTTTTCTTGAAAAACATTGAATCAAATGATGGAACCAATGAGTTTTAAAAACAATACCGTTATTCGTATGTCTATGCTAATTGTTTCGGCTAGAAAAAAAATGATTTAAAAATATCAAAATGTATTTTGTTCTTTTTTCGTAGTCAATAAGGCATCACTAAATATGATGCTGATTTGACAAATGAGGAAGTTATCAATGCAATTAAACCTGGTGTTGGATGTGATCATAATATCGTCAGCCCACTATGGTATGATGTAGCATGACAAAGTCATATAATGACTGAATCCTCAACGTAATATCGAGACAGTACGGTATCACGTAAAAAAAATTTAGTTTTCTTTAAACTAAGAAAGATATGCAATATGAATTGGATAAAATTATTTCGATTGATGTCCGAATTGTTGATATAAGTCTATGCTATTTGATTCAGCTGGACAAATATTAAAAGATATCTATGTAGTTCAAGCATTTCTTGAGAAGTTATGTCAAACTAAATTGTTTTGGTACGAATTCAGATGTTGAAAAGCTGAGATGAACAACCATGTTATAGGAGATTACGCATAAGAGTTTAGATGTTTGCACACAATACATCGTACGAAGGGCTGAAGACCCTAAGTACGGGAGTCCCTACAGTTATGACTGTTAGGTTAAAGTTGAAAGATTACTTGTAACCTTGGACATATTTTACGCAATGTGTTTAGATATTTGTGCACAATACATCGTACGAAGGGCTTAACACCCTAAGTATGAGAGTCCCTACAGTCTAATGACTATTTAGGTTTAAGTTGAAATTGTAACCTGAAAAATCGGATTTTTCAGAAATTAAGATTTAAAGAATTAGTTATTAATAAAAAGAATTTTTATTAATAATATTTTGTGCTATGTGTTTATTAATCGTTCGATAACCTAGGATGATTATAATACGGGAGTATTCTGGCTATGAGCTAGATTGAACAAGTAAGATTTTTCGAGACGAAAATAAAAAATTTCGGGAACAAAAATATTTCCGGGGAAAAAGACAAAATAGACCCTATTCACCTGACAAAAACCCTAAGGGTTAGGGTTTGAATAACCTAAGCCTTTTTGAGAGCACATGAGGAGAGAATCGAGGAGGAAGCAGCAGCGGAGGTAGCAATTTAGGAAAGAGAAAGTGGGAGAACAACAACAATAACAACAACAAGAATTTTAACAATCAAGTGGGGAAGTTTCGAGGAGAGTTTAAGAAGAAAGCGGAGGGATGCCCAAAGTGTGGAAGGTATCACCAGGGCGAGTGTTGGGATGGGTGCAGTGTTTGTTACAACTATGGCCAAGAGGGGCATATTGCGCCAAACTAGCCAAAACCGAAGAAGATCAGGTTGAAGATAATCAATTGAGCGGGAACAAAGAACGTGAAGGTTAAGTAAGTAAACCGTGAATGGTATTCAACGTTGGTACTTCGCCAATGACGATCAAGTAAGCTAATTAAACCTTAAGCCCAAAATAAGTAAGCTAATTAAACCTTAAGTCCAAAATATTAATTCAATGGGTTAGGGTGACATATGGGGCAACCCATTATCACATGGTTGAATGTGATGACCAAGTAAAATAAGTAAGGACCAAGTAAACTTAATGATTAAGTAAAGGAAGTAAGGAGCAAGTAACTTAATAGCTAAGTAAATGTGATGAGCCAGTAGACTTAAAGGCTAAGTAAAGTGCTTAAACTTAATGGCTAAGTAAGTGTGGTGAGCAAGCAAAGTGCTTTTATGTGATGAATAAGCAAAGGATAAGCTATGTGATTAACAAGTATACTTAATGGTTAAGTAAATATGGAGGCCAAGTTAACTTAGTGCTTAAGGTAGGAATAGTAAGGAGGTGGAATGGCTTATTGACCATTAAGCCCTCATCTAGGATTTCCTATAAATAGAAGAGGCGATAGCTCATTTGTTGGTTGTTTTCTTTTCATCCAATACATTACAACTTATAAGGTGCTTATTGGCTTGAGAGAAAAAGCAAGAAAAGTAAGAGTTAGTCTTTTTTATTTAAGAAGCAAGAAGGAAGAACAAAGCTTAAACCAAGTGATTTTCAAGGGTAAGAAGTTAAACCATGAATCACTTTCTCTTCATTTGTTAGAGAAGTGGGTAGTGATAGGATTTGTATGCTAAGAAGAGGTAGGAATGGTTAATCAATGGACTTAAGTCTTGAAAAGCCGTGAATAGGTATTTTGTTCATACATAAGCTATGAACAAAAGAACTTGTAAGAATTTATAACATGTTTACATTAATTAAGTAAGTATGATAAAGAGATGTGAGAATGGTGGTTAGAAGACTTAATCCATTATAAGTCATGAGAAATAAAAATCGTAAGTAGCTTATACTTTTATAAGTTATAAACTTATGAAGAACAAGTAATAACTTATCATATAAATAAGTTAATGTAATCTGTATGTTAAGATGTTAGTATGATGGATTGAATCTATTTGAAATGATGAACAAATCATAAGAAATGAAGTTAAGGCTGAATTCATGAGTTTGGACGATAAACGTCGAATTCGGGAAATTCTCGGAATGGAAGTCGAATTTTGATATTGAGCTTGGAAATATTGGTTTTCAATGGAGTCAAGTCTTATTTGGCATTATAGAGTTGCGAACTCGAAAATGACCGAATTCTGACCTAAAACAAAGAGACGAGCGTTGAACGTTCACAAACGTTTATCGTTTTCATTAAAATAAACTAAAAGGTGAATTTTGAGTTAACAGATTCGAAATTATAAAAATCCTGTATAAATACATAGAACATGTAATTTGTGAACTAACGGCGTTTGAACGAGTCAATTCGGACTTATAACGAAGAAGTTATGTGCCCGGGAATCTCACCTAAAAGAAAATCTATCAAATTTTTCAAAGGCACAGAGTCTGCGCTGCAGCGCGACTCAAGGAAGAAAGGCCAGCGCTGCAGCACGAGGCCAGAACCATAGTGCACTGTTAGTTGGCGCTACAACACGGCTAATAAAGAAGGAGATGGCATCGCAGAGCGAGTTGTAGAGCAAAAACTGGCGCCGCAATGCCAGCACTAAGTGAAGCACAGAGAGGAATGTTTTTGAATGTAAAGTAAAGGAGAAGTGAATGAAGGGTACATTAAATCTGTAATTAACTTAATGCAACATCATTAAGGATGTTATAAACCTTAAGTATAACTAAAGGCTGAAGATAATCAATTGAGCGGGAACGAAGAACGTGAAGGTTAAGTAAGTAAACCGTAAATGGTATTCAACATTGGAACTTCGCCAATGACGATCGAGTAATGGTTTAATGATGTAAGAATGTTAGTAAATTCGTGAGGAAGGATGATTAACTCAAAACGAGTTGTATTACTGAAGTAAATTCACTTAAGATATAGAAGAGAAAGGAGTTGGTAAGAACGATGTAAAAGAAAGACGGCAAGCCGGAACCAATAATAACAAATCTAATACATGATTAGATTGAGAAGAAGGGTAATATTCATTAGGAACCATGTATGTTCATTGATGACCTAATGTGGTATGTAATGTGGTTATGTGTTGTAGAGACCGTAAAGACTCAAAGGAAAATTAATTTTACTATAGCAGACGCTGAAGGTAAGTTTTTCTTATCGCTTGTCTAACCTTCGTATTAGCCAGGTTTTTAGTGATTCATGTTATGAGATGCATGAATGGTTTTAAAGAAAGGGTAGATGCCAGTTTTAACTGGGCTAGACTAATCTTGAAGAGTTGATTTATTTCATTACAAGTTTTTCAATATAGAATTGATAACGCTATCCTACGCCAATTATTTAGAATGAATTCAAGGTAAGCCTGAATATGAATAAGCAAATATTTTATACATCAATTATTCCATGGGCACGTAAGGTTACCAAAACTTAAATGTGCATACGTTTAAAGGATGTAGTGTTTATCAACATAGAGTACTATAGGTTGATCACCTATAAGTGCTCGTAAGATATGCTGAACTTACGAACTTAGTGTCGGGTTGTCCTTTTCAAAAAAATTATGAAATGCTCATGGTCTTGGACCAGAATTGATGTTTTACTGAATATTGTCATTGTAAAATGTTTTAAAGGAAAAGAAGTGTTATTTTGAATTATCGATAGTACTTCGTAACTATTGTTCAGTTATCGAAGATATATGATTCTTATGTTCCAAGCATGTCGTTTAAAATGAAATTGTTATACTTGTTGAGCTTGTTATGCTCAAGCTTGCTTGAACCATATGAATGTAGCTAAGACCGAACAGACCAAAGGATCCGACAAGGATAAATGAAAGGCTAAGGCAAACCCGTAGATTACCTATGTAATAGTATAGGTTTGTAATGCTAATATTTGATATTATGACAAGAACAAATGTAACAGTTATAAAGAACCTGGGAAATGGTAATATTGTTTTGGAATATATATAAGACATATTCATTCTTTTGAGGCATTTCGATTAAATGTTTGTGTGAATTGTAGCACCGTGTAGCACCATCTATCGGGTTAGAAGATACCAGGATTTGGGGGCGTCACAGGTTGGTATCAAAACATTAGGTTATAAAACTTAAGGGGGGGAAAGCCTTAGTCTAATAACCTCATTAAGGAAGGAAAAGTTCGAAGGAAGTAAACTCGAGCTTTACTTAATTAGAATGAGTTAATAAGGTATTGAGGAAACTCAGTACCGAAAGATTCAAAAGATGAAAAGTAACCCTAAATAAATTAAATGTGATGTGTGCTTATATTATTGTGTGTTAGGTACTAATCAACATGTTATGTGTTATTGTGGGATGTCAATCGATAGCTTGATGTATAGAGATATACACGCGGTGAGCGAAGAAATGGTGAACAGAGTAGAGCCTGTACCCATGCCAGTGGCGGAGGTACCATTTGTGATTCAAGAGGAGTCAGAACCAGATGAGTATTTTTCTAAGGAAGACTACTCTGAGGGAGATATGAATATAGCATCATTTCTTAATATGATGAGCGATGAGGAGGAGGAAATAGAGGCAACATTGGTAACTATAGTGGTACCTACACTAGAGTCATCACCTCCAGATGCAATGAGAGCATTGTATTTGGCAATGCTTGACAGGAATGTGCAACTGAGTACAGTTGTGCAAAATCAGAGTGAAGAGATTAATTATCTCCATGAAGCTAAGGTGTCTGTAGAAGCAACTTTTGAGCCAGAGCATGATAAGTAGGTGCTTATGACAGAGCAGGCTAGGGACTATAAGGAAGAGGCCGATGAGCTTAGTAAGAAACTGATTAAGAGAGACCAGAAGATAGCACGGATGTCTCACATCCATATGAGTGCTCATGAGAATTTCAAGATGAAAGTTGCTTATTATTCCATTGAGTCAGGACAGACTCGACACACTATTAGTCGGGGTACTGTAGCGATGATTGCAAATGAGAAACATGAGGATGTTGTTATGCATTATTAGAAGTCTAGAGTTATAAATATGTGTGTAGTAACGTAAAACCCTCTTTTGTATAAAAGGGTAGTCTTTTTATAAATCCCAACTTTTGTAAAGTTCAATCGCGGGATAGGAATGTAATAGCTTTTGGCTATATAAGCAAATTGTAAATAGTTTCAAACTATGAAGAAGCATATTAATATAATGAAGTTTTTATTTAATGTGCTTTGATGTGGTATGAGTTATTATTGTGGTATGATAACCAAGCAAGTAAATAGATAATAATGAAACTTTATTTATTTAATCAGAAAATGTCGCTAAGAAGAAGACAACGTAATCAGGAAGCGGAGTCTCAAAATGATAACCAAGGGGGTCAGAATAACCCTATGTAAGAGTTCGTTAATTTATTAACGGCTGTATTAAACCAAACCAGGGGAAGAGTACCCGCGGGACCTAGGGTATCCAGAATGACTACCTTTAAAGAATTTAAAAGCATAGGTCCGCTGGAGTTCAAAGAAACGACTGACCCAATAGAGGCCCAGACCTGGGTGAAAGAAATAGAGAAGGCGTTTGTTATTACAAACGTAGTTGAGACGCAAAAGACTTTTTTTGCGACCTAGATGATAAAGGGAGAAGCCAATTTTTTGTGGGAGGCTCACCAGGGTGGGGCTAGAACCGATGCGGTAACGTGGGAACAATTCAAGAAGGTTTTCTTCGAGAATTATTTCCCTACAAGCATGCAAGGGAGGATGGAGATTAAGTTGTTGGAACTTAAACAAGGGGACATGACGGTTCCCCAGTACGTGGCCAAATTTAATGAATTTGGCAAGGTTTGCTCCACACCAAGTGGACACTAAGGAGAGGAAGGCTCATAGGTTTGAGCAGGGCCTGAAACCCTGGCTTTATAGTAGGATTTCTGTGTTTCAAAGTGCTTCCTATGGGACCATTCTAGAAAAGGCGATTATAGCAGAAGGTGGTAGTGAGGTGTTAACCCAATACCACAAAGAGAGAAAGAATAAAAATAAGGGAGAGGGAGGAACCAAGGCAGAGAGTGCCAGCGGTAGTGGCAGTATGCCAAAAAGGAAGAACTTTAACTCTAGAAATACTGGAGTGGGACAAGGGGATCATAAACATAGGATCGAAGCATGTAAGACATATGAAAAGACTCATCTAGGAGTCTGTCTGAAAAAGAAATCGGTTTGTTATAATTATGGACACGAGGGTCATATATCACCCAATTGTCCTAATCCTAATAAAAACCATGGTTGTGTTATATGTGGGTCGTGGGACCACATGGCAAGAAATTGACCAAAGAAGGGATCGGAGGAAAGTAAAGGTGTTAGTAGTGGTAAGTTGGCCATTACTGGACCACCATCGTCTGGTAGACCTATGGCCCGTACTTTTAATATGATTGTCCAAGACGCGGTTGCATCAGCGAATTTAGTAGCAGGTATCATTCCAGGCAATACAATGAATGCTTATGTGCTCTTTGATTGGAGTGCTACTTTCTTTTATAACATGTGAATTTGCTAAGTGATTAAGTTCATTCCCGAAGGAATTATAAATACCTTTAAACGTTAAGGTAGAGAATGAGGAAATAACTTCTGTTGAACATATTCGTGGGAATTTTTTTCATGGATAAGAGAGGTAAACAATTATCGGTAGATAAGTACCGATAAAGTTGAGGGAATTTGAAGTAGTTCTCGGTTTGAATGAGTTAATTAACCATAGAACTTTAATAAATTGTTAGAATAAAAGTATGAATCTTCAGGTTTCTAAGAAACCCAAGGTAGTAATTTACGGTAATAAATCACCAGAACATTATTGTTGTCTAACCATGACGCAAGTTAGGAGGATGTTAAGGAAGAGGATGAGTCGTTACGTTTGCGTATCGACTGTCGTAAGAGGAGTAAGTTAGATGTTATGTGATGCCCCCAAATTCAGGTACTTGTAACCCGAACTCGGTACTTCACGATACCATTTCTATGAGTGAAATAATACTAATGATAATAACAATAATATAAACATCAAACTTAAATTACATATATTAGAGTCTAATCCCAGGTACGCGACCTTTAAACATTCATTACATGATAATTAATAGATATCATTGTCATAATAAAATCAAACTATTACATAATATTTCATAAGTTTATTCTATTTGCTTACCTTTTCCCTTGTCCTGGCCTGAACCTTCCGGTTGATCACGCTTAACTAAAAACATTTAAATTTAAAGAAAAGATGAGCATTTGATTGCCCAGCAAGTAATAGCAACAATAAATATAAGTTAAAAGGATTAAATATTTTTTTAAACGACACTTCTACAACGAATTAACAGTTGTGAAGTAAGTTGAACCAATAATAACAACATATCAATTCTATAACAAATTTTAAAACTACGTACTGACTATAAATGGAGAGCAGTCGACAGACTATGAACTTTGTTTTCAATTTTCGCTAAGGTTTAGCAGAACTTCATCTGCAAACAATCATAACTTATGAGCGCGAGGGTGATCATCCCAATGTGTCCTGTATTGATCAATACTACATGCAAGAACGATATTATCATTCATCTTATCCGCCTTAGGCGTATAAAAGTTTTTCCATATTCGGGATGTTCATACTTAGTCGGGAATCCGAACCAAAATAATTTGATTGGATACAATAAAGTTCTAATATATTCAACGATATTTCTAAATCTGTGTCTAGCTGGGTCAAATAACTTAGACGACTTTTAATTAAGGTATACATGCCAAAAATCAATAGGTATGTATCAACATGTGATTAAATACAATGATTATCTAAGTGAGGACACGTGTATAACCATACTTAGAAATTAACGAACAGAATAAATATTTGGATTGTACAATAGTACTGTATTGATAAACCATGATCGGATAATTTAAGAACTTGTATGAATACAAAAGATTGGATACATAATCGATAATAATAGAGTTAATAATCTAGCATAATAATATAATTCTAAAACTTTCTTACTCATGTCCATTGCATAAAGTAAATGCAAAGGTAGGATACTTGCCTGATTTGCTGCTTACACAACTTAGTTTTATCTTTTATATAGCAACCTATCATTAATAAGATCATTCGGTTGATTAGAACAATATATCGTAACACATAGTACTACTATTTGTAGTCAACACCTAACATAATCACATTGTCACATAGGGTTAACTGTCATTGGATCACAAACAAACACTTAAACAGTCAATCTATCTAAGTCCAGATCAATTTCTGAAATATTTCGGTGTACCGATGGCTTTATCGGGTAAATATCGAGTTTAAGACTCTATCGTGTAGTTCAATATTCGTTTTAAATAACTTAAATATCAGTCATATTATTTTTCATAGCCTTATAATAGTTTTTTAAATAATTATTATAATTTATCATGATTTTTCAAACACTGAAATCATCTTTAAATGATTTAAATACTAACTAATTATATTATCCTTAATAATTAATTAATATTAAATTATTAATGAAACCATTGCCAAAATATTAAAGTTATTCATAATAACTCAAAATATTTTTAAAACATTTTTATTACCCTTAAATAATTTTTAAATAATTAAAATTATTTTTAAATAATTATCATTAATATTTAAATATTAACGTATTTTTCACTAAAATATTAAAAGTCAATTATTATTACTTAAAATATTTTTAAATCTACTATTTCTTTTTTTAAATGATTTTTAAATCAATAAAACCATTTTAAAACTATTTATTTAATATAATTATTCAATAAAACTAATATCATTAATATTAAACTATTAATGAAATTTACCTTTAAATATTAAAAGTTATATTTTATAACTTAAAATATTTTTAAACTATTTATTTTTATTTAAAATGATTTTTATAATACTAAAATTATTTTTAATTAATTTATTTAGTACAATTATTAAATAAATCTAATATCATTAATATTAAATAATTAATGAAATTTGTCTTAAAATATTAAAAGTTATATTTTATAACTTAAAATATTATCAAATAACTTTTTATCATTTAAAATGATTTTTAATATAATAAAATTATTTTTAATTAATTTATTTAATACATTTATTAAATAAACTAAATATCAATAATATCCAAATAAATATTAATATTTATGAAAAATATGTCAAATTATTAAAAGTTAATTTTTATCACTTAAAATAATTTTTAAAACTATTTTTTGAATTTTTAATAATTAATTTAACTTTTTAAATGATTTTTAGAAAACAAATTAAATAAAATTAAAAAGTCTGTCGTTATAGCCTTTAGCGACAGAATCTGTCGCCTTAGGTGTTATTGAGTCATCAAGAACATTCATAAGCAGTTGACGAGGTAGCATGTTTGACCATCAATAATTCTTAACTCAAAGTGTTTCTGGGAAATCTAATGATCAAATGTTGTAGTATTGATGTAATACTACAAGTGTAAAACAAGTTCTGGGTCAATTCATATCATAGATGCAATATATAAGGATTTGAAATCATTGTCAGACCTGTTCTTGGTTTTCTGGGTTTCCCAGAAACCCAAGACAGTCCTTAGGTACTACTTTTGGGCTTCCCCAACTTAATTTCCAGGTAAGGTTTTGGTGGTTTAGTGGTTTCAGACTGTAGTACTCATGACAAGGAAGAGATATAATACACTTAATATGTCTAACTACATCACAATAACCAGATATAAGCCGGTCAAACTCTGTCAAAACCGTGTTCTTGATTTTCTGGAAATTCTAGAAAACACATTTCATGTTCATACCGCCTACTTTGACCGTCTATTACTTTGATCCTGCTTGTCATTTAGGTGATCTAAAGGATTGAATATGTATCCCATATAACATATTATAACACGGATACAACAACATATACAAATCACATAACACAAGAGAGATCGAGACTCATGAACAAACTATCAGACCCATCTGGGTAACTTATGGGTTATCTAGAAACAGAAACTTAATGGTCAACTCCTTTTGACCGATTATTACATCCGATCCATTATTTTCTAAGGTCCGAGAGTGTGCTGGACTTGTAGTTCTCATGTCATACTATAATCTAGATATCATTATTCATCCTAACAGCTTGACAGAAATGAGATTAAAGCCGGTCAAAGTCATTGACAGAACACGTTCTTCAGTTTTCTGGGTTACGCAGAAAACTAAATTCTTGTTCGGTCAACGGACTTTGACCGTGGATAACTTTTGACATACATATTCAATGATCTTTCTTCCACTTTCAGAAAACTAACAACATTACCAGCTACAACTTTAAACCTTTAAAACACTAAAACACATAACAGACTGGGATCTATGGGACCTGACATTCATTGTCAGACCCTCATTTTCAAAAAAATTCAAATTTGGAAAATCATCAAATCCGAGCCTCTAGATGTTATAGATCTAACATCTAGCAACCCAGATCATTGATTAACACCTCATACAACATATTACAACATAAAAACACCAGATCTAACACATCATACATGATTAAAATTTTGGCTTAGGGTTATACCTTTCTATGAACAAAATCTTAAATCTGGCTTCTTGATCTATTATGGGTGATCTAGGAGCTTGATGTGGGACTGAAATACTAATGATTTTCATGGGTGTGGAGAGAGAGAGAGTCTTGGTTATGTGTTTGGAAATAAATGAGCTAGCTTTTGGACATTCTCTCTCTTTAATCTTATATATCCCTTTTATGCAATGTATGTAGCTGATGAATTGGCTGAATTGTAGAGTTTGTAGGCACGTGGCTATGCTTAGGGTTGTTCACCAACTAAAGCATTAGCCACTTTGACAAGTTAGCTACAATAATGTAAGAGGGGTATAATAGTCATTATGCTTGTAATTTTAATGGCTAGAATGTAAATTGCCAAAACCTTAGGGTTTAACCCTAAGGTAAAAAAATTAATTAATTTCTAAGATTTTTTTCAAATTAGGTAAAAATGAAAATTAAAGTTTCTAAAATTCAAAATTAGGGTTTCTTAATCATTCTTAGTTTCCTAATTACATGGAACATGAAAATTAGGTTTAGGCTCTACTAATTATAAATAAGATTGCTAATTTAGTAATTAGGGCTTACAATAGCAATTAGGATTTTATTTTAGCAAATTAGGGTTACTAATTTAATAATTAGGGTTCTAATCACTACAAGAAATCAAACATTTTATGACGATTTTTTTGCCACGCACAAATTTTTATCATAATTTGTTAATTAATAATTACGAAATTCATAATCGTCACTAAAACTTTTACTTTTGTGACGACCTTTAATTTTGTTACTATTAGTAATTTATATCGTCACTAATTTACACATTTGATGACGATTAACAATATTTCGTCACAAGCTGTTTTGGAGGTAGAATTTCGAACCAAAATTTTGGAAGGAAACCTTTTAGTGACATTTTGTAATAATTGATGACAATATTTATTGTCACACAATATTTCTTTCGATGACTACATAATAGTTTGTTATTAATTATTTGTAAATTTTAGTGACAATGTGCTTTCGTCACTAATGTTCACATTTAGTGACGTCAAATACAAATTCATCACAATTTTATTTGGAGGCAAAAATTTTATGAAAAATTTTGGAGGGGAATTTTTTAAAGCCGGAGAAATAATAATTTATGACAATTTGAATTGTCATAAATACCAATTTTATATGACGAGATAATAGTTTGTCACTAATTAGATGAGTGGATAAGTGACAAAAATGGTTCATCATAAATTCTTATATTTAGTCACAACGTACGTAATATCCTCACAATTTTATTTGGAGGCAAAAATTTTCTCAAAAATTTTGGAGGAAAATTTTTTAAAGACGAAAAAATAATAATTTATGACAATTTGTATTGTCATAAATACCAATTTTATATGACGAGATAATAATGCGTCACTAATTAGATGCGTGGATAAGTGACAAAAATGGTTCGTCATAAATTCTTATATTTAGTGACAAAGTATGTAATATCGTCACAATTTGATTTGGAGGTAAAAAAAATTAAGAAATTTTGTAAAGACGAAAAATTAATAAATTATGACAATTTTTATTGTCACAAATATCAATTTTATATGACGAGATAATAGTGCGTCACTAATTAGATGAGTGGATAAGTGACAACATTAGTTCGTCATAAATCCTTATATTTAGTGACAAAGTATGCAATGACGTCACAATTTTATATGGAGGCAAATTTTTTTTCAAACAAACTTATATTCAAGCGATGTCACCGGTCTTCCTTTATCATTTACAGCCTCCATTTAGTCAACAACCTCCATTATCAATTTTTAATAATCCCAATTTGAAGGCAGAAATTATTTGACATTTTAGGTATGTTTCTAGATTTTGATTTGGATTGATTAGTAGTTGTTCTAATTGAACAACTATGATTTTGAAACGATTTCATGTCATTGTTGTTGATGGTTGCTATTGTTGTTGATGATCTTGTACAATTTTGATAATTTAAATCACTATTTGGTTTAAATTTTTGATGAAGCAACTTCATAAATTTGATTATTGAGTGTAGTGAATCGACATCATAGAATGATTCTGTTTTTTTGAAGAAAAAAATGAGAGTAGTGATTTCGCATATCAGGAGATTTAAATTCATTAGGCTGCTTTATAAGTTATGTATGCATTTATAGTGTTGACAAAAGATAATGTAATAGTCCAAATGTTCAGTGTATATTAAAATAAGAATTTACTAAAATATTTTTTTTATTTTAATATATATTGTATTGAATATGTGATACAAAATAAGTGACTATGTGCGGTATAATGCATATGTGTGATAAATATATATATATGAATATATTTTTATTGCATGATTTGTTACGAACTAAATCTTTCGCAAAAGAGACGATCAATTAAGAATAATTTTTAATATTAAATTCTAATATTAATTTTTAGAAATTTTTATTTAAGAAAGGGGTATTAAAATAATTTTAATATAGAATTATTTTAATACAAAGCATTACTATGAAAAATATAATTTTCATACAAAGATGTAAGTAATATATTTTTTTAATATTATGTAAAATAAGCATAATATAATAAACAATATATATTATATTTGAATATTATACGTATGGATGATAATAATTCATACAATGTGATATGAGTTGTTAAGTTAAAATAAAACTTTAACTATGAAAACTAATTGAGAAATTATTTAAAAATAAATAAAACAAAACTTAAAGATTAAGAAAGAAATTAAATTAAAATCAAATAAAGCACTAGTTTTTTTTTAACAACCAAATATGGCCTAAGACTTGGTTAAATCCTCCTTCCCCAGCCCAATGCATACCCCTTTTCTTCTTCCCCAGTCCCGACTCCCCTCGCCTGTCCTCCCATCATAAATAAATAAATCTACACTTGATCAATTCAAAGGTTTAGCTTACTATATAATTGATCGAATGAACCTATAATATATAATCGGCAAAACTAAGGATTTAGCCTCTGTAGTCGGCAAATTTTACTTATTTCACCACTATAGAAGGTCGATACCCACCCCTTCTCCCCAAACTCATCTTCTTCAGTCATCCCTAACCTAACTCTCTCCCCGTCTCACTCAACCCAGACCTGAAAGCACGAAACTATGGGTTAGATTTGCATAGTGGTTTTGAATATCTCCTTCGTCGGTTTTCTTTCATCTCAGCCCATTGTCCCATCCTCTACCTCTACACCCTCCCACATCAGATTGTTCCTCTTCCCTACAAAGTCCGAATCAGTTGGTACTCCTCGACCCAAAATCAGAGTCTTGGTTCTCCGATGCGCTGAAGAGCACGTGTTGATCTAGAGAGGGCGGTCTGTTGGTGCAGGTATTAGTAATGGGTTGAAGGGTTTTGGGCGTTTCGGATTCTTCAATGGAAGCTCAGGGTGAGAGTTTGAGTATTGACGAGGAGGCTAAGAATACGTTGTTAGATTTTGGGTCGGAGTCCATGGTTTTGGAGACCAATTCGTTGTTTGGGTCTACGAATTCTTCAATATCTATGTCGAATATGCATCCAATTGGGGTTTATGGTGAGGATGGTGGCATTAATATCAAGTCGGTCTCATCAGGTTCAATTGAGAGGTACCTTTTGATTTATTATTGCTGAATATTTTGTATACGCTTGGTGGTTCAGTGAGTGTAGGGAAGTTAAAAATTGGATCTTTATTTTGATGTTAGAACGAATTACTCCCTTAATTGTAAAATAGGAGAAGCGTTTTTAAAAACTAACTTTGAAGACACTTACTCATTCTCCACTTAACTCTCACTCGTGAATTCAAGATTATAATATATTGGTGTCGTGTTCTATTTATGGATTGTATCAATTTGTGGGTGTTACTGTTATTTTGAGCTTTTGATGTTCTATGAAGTTTCTATGCTGCTATTTTTCATACTAGGTAAAAGGAAATATGAGATAAGGTTGGATATAAAAACTTGTGGATGACTTTATTTTGGTTTCAAGTTTGTTAGTATTCCACGGTTGATTTAGATTTGGTTAGTTCTTTTATAATGTTATTATTTTGGTCTTGTTAAATTACAGTCACTATCCCCTTTATCAGGTTCATATTAAATGTGCAACTTACTATCAGTTTGAAAATTACAGTGAGGATACCTTTGAGTTTGTAGGACAGCATTTCGCCACCCTGTTAAGTATGTTGTGATAAATAGCTTTCCTTTTATAGGACAGGCATTTCGAATAACTTTTTTAAACCAAATTCATTTAATGAAGGAGATATAAGACTTACACTATGAAGTGTTTTCCTCGGAAGACCATTTAAGGATGGGAATGCTTCCCTATCAAGAGAGTAGACCTTGTTGATTGCCTACAAGTATAGATTTCTAAAATTAAGCAGAATGAAAGTAAGGGCACAAGTACTAGAACATTATAGATCTCCAAAATTGTTAAATACCTTGGTGGCATTCCTAACTTTCTTCTGGGACATGTTAAGACTTTTTGCAATTTTCTGAAAAATTAAAGTGGAACACAAGTAAATAACATGTGAGAGGTTATGAAATGGATACAAGTTAAGATCTTGATCAGACACTGAATTGGGGAAATAAGAAAGCCCCTAATGTTTATATAAAAGCAACAAAGACTAAACTTAGTCAGATAAGCATTAGGTAACTTACATCGATAGAAGGAGTTATTCCTCTTTCTTCCAATTTGGTCTTGGCATTCCGGATTAAACTTAGTCTTTCGTGCAAATAAGTGGGCAATCTTAAAGTTCTTGAATTCTCAACTGATGCTTTTGAAACACCCTAGCAAGCAAGTTAATTGGCTCATCAGCTTGAGTTTCAAAAACACTGATAAAAGCATGGACAAAAAATAATGACTGATGCAATAACATATTGAAGGGAGGAACTGAAGAACAGTTGATTATGGTTTTCTTGGAAATTGTGGATGCTAACAAAGACGATAACAGAAACTTGCTTTTGGTTTAGTAATATGGAAGTCATCTAATTTATTTTTTATCTTCTTGAATAGAAACCTTAAGTAAGATGAAAGCTATAACAAGAAATCATTTAAAAACTTTAAGCAGTTAAGTAGAACCTGCCAATTTCACAAATTCAGGTTCACCAGTTGATGACACTGTATGGTTTCATTTCAGTGGTTATTAATTGAGTAATCTTGTAACCCTATAACCTAAATCCCAAACACAAAAAAAAAACTAAGAAACCAGAAACATCATGAACCCCTAAGTATAGGTAAGGATGAGATCTAGAAGATGACCCTGTGCTCAAGCTGTTCACATATTTAAGTCAGATGCCAACTCACCTGACGTATCCACCAATAGACATAAGTTGAAATTTTGAATCCCTTTGAATAATCAAATTTCTCAATCCCACGGAGTATTATCATCCTTTTTAGTGAGTATATGTAGCACAGTGCATTGAGATCTTTATTCTCTATAGACAAAAGACATTGGGAATCCTTATTACATTGTGATCAACTGTTATCTGTTCAATCTTATCTCAAGGTTTTCATGTTTTTGTACAGTAGATTCTAGCATAATTCATTAGATTGTGAATAATATTGTCTAAATGGTATTCCCTCCGTCCCATAATAAAAGTCCTTGTTACTATTTTGGTAGTCCCATGTTAAATGTCTATTTTTCTTTAATAACCAAACTTTTACACATATTTTCCTATTATACCCGTAACATTAAATATCCCATACTTTAGTTATTCTAATTCTCTCTCCATATTTAATGACATTATTATAGACAATTTTGTCATTTCATTCATCTTCTTAATATGCGTGAAAAGTCTATCAGAATTTTTATCCTGGGACGGAGGGAGTATAATATTGTTGGCTCCCCCCCCCACCCCCTCCTCTTCCTCCTCCTCCTCCTCCTAGTTTCATTATTCAAGATCTTTGAATTTCTATTGACGATAGTCAACATTGTCTCTCAAGATTTCTTTTTCAGTCCTGATCATAGTTACAGGGGAAAAAAGTGCAGTTTTTCTTTGTATAGTTGGTAATTAAGAAGATTAATAAGGGAAATGAATCCAATCTTTCTAGGCAAATAAGATTTTAGTCATAGAAATATGTATCTAGTTTATGATATCAGTACTATTAAGCATGTAGTAAGTAAAGATTGTGTATGTGTTTGTGTGTGTGAGTGAGTCAGGAGGGGTTCCTCCACTGCTAGTCAGCTTTGGGTGGGTTTATATGTAGCAATAGCACCATATTTTCTCATTTTTGTTCTGCTGGGTATGCGTGGATCAATGGTAGATTTCTTGGCCTGTGGTATGGTATTAAATAAGGTGGAGAAAAATAAAGAGAAAAGTTAGAAGTTGGTATTAGTAACATGCATTTGGAAATATCTCATGTTGGTGTCTTTTTCCAGGAAGTAAAATTAATATTTTACTTGATATTGAGAAATTCTAGGGAGATTGAGAAGGCAACTTCCCACTCCAAAATATCTTCATTAGGAAAGTCAAGATCCTGAAAGCACCTAATTTGATATTGGCAAATTGATAGAGGTATGCTTCTCATAGCAGTTACATACAACTTGGATTGATATTGGTAAGTGATGTTGAAATCATGGCTTCATGGATTTTGTTTTTTAAATATGTAGTGCGCCTTTTTGAGATTACAGGTGTATGTTATTGGGTCATCACTTAAGAGGCTTGGAGAATAGAGTGCATGTAAGTTATATCAGTTACTTGGAAAGTTTAGTGGATGATCATCCAAGAACTATCCTACATTCCTACTATTGCTGCATATTCATTAATAAAATTGCTGATATTGTTGATTACCAGATTATGAGTTTGTTATTTTGTTATGATTGCAGAGGAAAAAACTGGAATTGAGATTGTATCTTTGTTCCTCTCAGTTGATCCGAAACGAGATAATGTTGAGCAAATTTGTGAATATGTCAAAGGTGCTTCTTAGAATTAGACTTGCATACAATTATTTGTAAAAGGTGTCTGTGTATCTATCTTATTTTATTTTTTCACTGTCCAGAGTTCCACCCAAATTTGATTGGGCTAACTGGTAGCCCTAATGAGATAAAGAAGGTTGCTCGTGGATATCGAGTTTACTATATGAAAACAGAAGAGGAAGATTCAGATTACCTTGTCGACCACTCGATAATCATGTATGTATTACATTTCATGTCTTAATGCCATTATGTCATAAACTTCATTTTTGTTTTGGGCATGGTCAATGACTATTTCATGCTTGATTGTATACATGTGCTTTCTCTTTTTCATCAACTTATTACATTGAAGTTTTCTTCTTCTTTTTTTCTTTTTTTTGTTGTCGTCTCAATTAAATGTTTATTCTCCAACAAACTTGTTCCCTCTCCCTCTCCCTCTCCCACTCGCTCATTAAAATTCTTTATTATAATTTTATCTGTTCAAGTAAATCTGTATGTAGCAACTCTATTTATTATTTAAACATTTCTTTCTTTATATACATTTCTTTTTTAATTTCATAACTATTTGACTAATTTATGTCTATATGTTTTTTTGATTTGCAGATAGAGTTTTTCTGGAAGGTCAATAACCACAAGGTTGAAGGTTTTAATTAAGCATTTTCTTAGGATATGGATTTCAGAATTTCAATTTTTTGGATTATATAATTTGGTTTTGTGGTACTTAGATTATTTAAGCAACTGTTTATTGCATAGCTAGTTGGGTATTTTGTTGAATCAGTGAATCTACTATTTTTTTATAAGATAATTATTTTTTATTTTAAATGTTTATTGCCTTTTGTCTCGTATATTATATGCAGGTGTAAAGTTGATTTAAAAAGCTTACTAAATATATTATATTTTTTTATTGAAAATTGTTGATGTAACAATACATTTTGAATGTCAAACAACTTAATTTGACCACCACATCATCACGATTTATAATCATTTATTGACAAATAATATTTGGTCAATAAAAATTAAAATTTAATGACGAATAATATTAACTCTTTAAAATTAATAGTATTGTCATTATATATATTCATTTAGTTATGGCAACTGATCTTGTCACTAATATTAACTATTTGGTGACAAGTTATGTCGTCACTATTATATATCATTTAGTGATGACTTTTAATTTTGTAACTATTAATAGCTTTTTATGTGACGAGTTCTATCGTCACCATAAGTATTCAATTAGCGACAGAGAAAAATGTGTCATAGAAATGAACTCTTTGGTGACAAACTATATCGCGTCACTGTTATATATTTATTTAGTCACAACAACTAATTTTGTCACTATTAGTAACTTTTTTTGTGACGAGATGTATCGTCACTATAAGTATTCAATTAGTGACATTGAAAAATGTGTCCTAAAAAATAACTCTTTGGTGACACTATTTTGTAATATTATTTAAAATATGAAATGACAACGACATAATTGTCATGTTAAATATATTATTAGGTGACGAATTGTTCTGTCGTCATTTATTTTCTTATTTTTGATGACGATAAACACAATAACATGACGAAAGAATAATCATAAATATGACAATATTGTCGTCATTAAAATTAGATGATTTAAATAGAGTAACATATTTTCGTCACTAAAACAATTTCATTTAATGACGAAAAATGATTTTCGTCATTTAATGCACCAAGTTTTGATGACGAAACATAATATAGAGTGACGAAAGTTTCATTTAAATAGTGACGCTATTAACGTTACTAAAAGTAATTAATTATAGTGACAATGATATAGATCGTCACCATAAGTTAAAACATTTAGTGACGACATCAAATATTGTCAAATAAACCTAACACCACGCTCATACGGTGACGGTCTCTGTGAAGATTAACACTCGTTACCAAATATTTTAGTGACAAAATAAATTTTATGTGACAAATTTTAGAGTCATTTTTTGTGTGATTTCTTGTAGTGAATCATTAGGGTTTTATAAGTAACAAATAGGGTTTCCCTAAGTATCATTAAATTTCATAATACTTACCCTTAATTATAATAACACAGTTACATAACAGTCTCGAACTCATAATTGAGTTTGGTTTAACTAATTAATATTAGGGTTTCTAATAATTAATAATAAATTCTATAATACGCAACATAATTCATATAACACAATTTCTTACCGATCTTAAACTTCAGTTTTGAGTTTCCAATTAGGATTTATTACAATAATACTACGGTTTGTCATGATACACCATAGTTGACCAACTATTATCAGTCTACACATATACAGTACATATTTATAGCATTGAAATATAATTAATATTATATTATTATTCTTATTCATTGATCAAAATCTAAAATTAGGGTTTGAATTCCATATCTGATTTATCTTGCATATATACCATTAATAATTAAGTTAAAATAATTAACTTAACTAATTTGAATAATTTCATATAATAAAATATTTATTATAATAATTATAATAATCATTTCATATATTATTTAAATAATATATAATCATATTTTCATGAAAAATAAATAATAAAAATATTTTTACTACAAAATTAATTATAAAAATATAAATTATAAGGGTCAATAATTCTAAGAAAATTATTTGAAATTATTCATGTAATAAATAATTTTTTTATTTATCACAAAAAATACATACGCTTTATCTTATAAATATTACCACCTTTAAAACAATAATAATAAAAAAAATTATATGCAAATTTTTTGATATAATTATATAGAAAATATCGGGTTATTATAGGTTAAGAATAAATACCCATTGCCCAAGATCGATGATTTATTTTGATCAGTTGAAAGGGGCAAAGAATTTTTCTTTTAAAAATATATTTGTGTACGGGGTATCGTCGGTTGAAAGTAAGGAAGGAGGAGATGCATATGACGACGTTCAGAACTCGTTATGGTTATTACGAGTTTCTGGTTATGTAGTATGGGTTGACTGATGTACTGAAGTTAGACTTTCCGTAAGGGGCGCCGAGCAAGCCGGTGGCAAATTGATAGGTGTGTTGGGAATGAGAAGTGAGAAAAATAGTTTGAGGAACTAAAAAGGGAAGTTAAGTGAGGTACCTATATTGTCTTTATCAGATGATACGAGGAATTTTGTAGTGTATCTCAATGCTTCGCATAGATGACAAGATTGCGTGCTCATATAGCGTGGCAAGGTCATTGTGTATATATCACACCAGTTAAAGGATTATGAGAATGTTTATCCTATTTATGTTATATAATTGGCAGCTGTAGTTTTTGAATTAAAAATCTGAAGATAGTATTTATACGGGGAAAAATGTAAGACATACACGGACTCTAAGAGTCTGAAATATATTTTCACACAGAAGGAGTTGAATATGAAGTAGAGAAGGTGACTAGAATGGATATGAGATTACGACTGTGATATGTTATATCAGTTAAGGAAGGTAAGCACAGTAGTCGACGCGTTAAGTAAGAAAGGTGGGGAAAAGCTATCGATGTTAACGACTCAAAATAAGTTAATAACGGAGATGGCAAGAACTGAGTTAGAAGTTAAATTACGGAATGAAGCTGTAGAAATGTTATTCACAATGTAGACTCAATCCACGAAAACAGAATGAGTTAAGGAAATACAACTAGGTAATAAGGAATGTAAGTAAATGAAGAAGAGGATGTAGGATGAAGAGAAGATCAAGTATAATCTTGTTTTGAAGGAGGAATTTGAGTTCCAAATAATTCTAAGTTAAAAAAACTAATAAGAGGGAGATAGCGTAATATGTTATTAAGTGTTTAACTTCCAACTCAAATTATTGATAGGAAGTGACCAGTCATGTGAATTAAGATAATACCTTCGGTGAAGGTGAATTGGAGGAACCACAATGCCGAAGAAGCATTGTGGGAACTTGAAATTAAAATGATGGAAAATTGTCCTCATTTGGTTATGTAATTGGAGCGAGATTCTGGGGACAGAATCCTTAGAAGGGGAGAAGAGTGTAACGCCCTAGAAAATCGAACAATTTGAAAAATAATTTTATTTGATTTTATAATGAATAAAATTATTTTATATGATATTATTATGTGTTAGCAAGATGAATGCCATTCTATAACCTAGATATGTCGAAACGTCGTAGTATTTTGGCTACGTGATAGAATTAAAGTGTTTGAATTTCCAAGACGAAAATAAAAGCTTTCCGAGAAATTTTTTGAAAAATATTATTCACGCATTTCTGCTCGGAAATTATTTTTGAACTTCCGAGAAATACGTAATGATAGAATTCTAAGACGAGATGGAATATCTAATAATATTTTAGTTATGGCAAACGCAGTTTTTCGCCCGCGGACTTAAAACCTAACGGTTATGGAAAGGGAGTTACGAGAAGTAATTTAAATGTGTATAATGAATTAAAGCGATGATCATATAATATGTAGGTATTGTACGAGGTAATGAATACTAGTATGATACGAGGTATTATACGAGTATGTATGAATAATGGTATGTCATATATGAATAAGTATACGAGTTAGAATACGAGATTAATACCAAAATTATACGTTATAAGGCTTTAAGCCAAATGAAATGGACATGTGGATTTGTGTAGGGAGTGTAAGTCCAATAAGGAGTAATGTGCAAGCCCAATGTTAAAGCCCAAGTGTTTGTAATGTATAATCCAATGTGGATTAATGTAAGCTAATTAAACCTTAAGCCCAAAATATTAATTCAATGGGTTGACTTCACAACAACGAAAGAAGTTCCTCCACGATGTGAAGCAATACTATTGGGACGAACCATTTCTGTTTAAGGCTTGTGCAGATCAAATGATAAGACGTTGTGTGCCTAATGAAGAAATGGACAGCATATTACGTCATTGCCACTCATCAGACTATGGAGGTCATTATTTCGGTGATCGAACGGCGGCCAAGGTGTTACAATCAGGATTTTATTGGCCTTCATTATTCAAGGATGCGTATCTCTATGTGCTAAAGTGTGATCGATGCCAACGCGTAGGTAATATCTCCAAGCGAAATGAAATGCTACTCAACTCTATATTGGAGGTAGAACAGTTCGATGTTTGGGGAATTGATTTCATGGGACCGTTCCCCTCATCTTTTAATAATCAGTATATTTTGTTGGCGGTGGATTATGTGTCCAAATAGGTAGAAGCCGCAGCTTTACCCATAAATGATGCCAAAGTTGTTCTTCGATTCTTAAAGAAGAACATCTTCACACGATTCTGGAGTCCCCGGGCAATAATAAGTGATGAGGGAACACATTTCTGTAATAAGCAGTTCACAAAATTGTTGGTGAAGTATGAGGTTCGTCATAAAATCGCAGCGGCGTATCATCCCCAAACCAATGGCCAAGCTGAGGTCTCGAATAGGGAGGTCAAGAGAATTCTGAAAAAGGTGGTCAATCCGTCATGAAAAGATTGGTCATTACGTCTTGACGATGCTCTATGGGCATATCATACATCATACAAGAATCTGATCGGCATGTCACCTTATCGAATGGTTTACAGAAAGGCGTGCCACCTCCCAGTCGAGCTAGAACATAGTGCACATTGGGCCATTCGGAAGCTCAATTTTGATGTACAAGCAGCGGGTGAGAGAAGGTTGCTGCAGCTCAACGAGATGGATGAATTTCGATTCCACGCCTATGAAAACGCAAAACTCTACAAGGAGAAAGTCAAAGCTTGGCATGATAAGAAAATTCTCAATAGGACATTTGAACCAGGCCAACAAGTCTTGCTTTTCAATTCTCGACTGCGGTTATTCCCTGGAAAACTGAAATCTCATTGGTCGGGACCTTTTAAAGTCGTGTCTGTTGCACCACATGGTAACATCGAGATCGAAAAACCAAATTCAAATTGCATATTCAAGGTAAACGGTCCGCGACTCAAACATTACTAGAGTGGACCCGTCGAGCGTCAAGCTACGGTCATGTATTTCTCCGATCCAGCTACCAATTGAGCAACACCGAAAAGTCGGGCTGACGACTGTAAACCAAGCGCTTATTGGGAGGCAACCCCTTTAGTTCTATTTTTATTTGATTTTGAATTCTTTTATTTTCTTATTTTAATCTTTTAGTATTGCTCGAATAAGATTTTGCTGCCTTAAAGTCACATAGTTTTCATTCGTACAGGTCAAACTTAAGAATCATGGTGAAGCGAAACAAGAGTAGCGCCCCGGCGCCCAATCAGCAGAGGATTTCAGCGCCCCGACGCTTTAAGGCAGAACCTGTAGAATTAGACCAGCGCCCGGGCGCTGCAGCGATTACCAGACTCCTACATGCATTCAAACTCCTGAACAGTTACTAATCTTGTGCCTTTTAATTAGCACGTCTTCCCCCCTTCTCTTACACGCCTCTCTCACTCTCAATATCACAAGGTATCAAAGAATTCTCTACATGGCATCCAAACGTCAGCGTGGTGAAGGTTCAAGAACCGCGTCAACTCCACAACCCAGATTTGATAGCCGTCGATTTGTCTCCGCCGCGGCACAAGAACGCTATAACCGCATGGCTACCTGTTCACTAGTCCCCGAACGTGGTATGAGACCCGATCAATCAAAGGATGGGGAAATAGTGGTAATGATTGCTGAGCGAAACTGGTTTGCCCTCACCGAACAGCCTGACCCAGCAGTGATTGTAATTGTCAAGGAATTCTACGCTAATGTTTCAGAACATGATCACTACGGAGTGTTTGTGAGGGGAAAGACAGTGGAAATTGGCGACGAAGATATCAATGGGTGCTATCAACTGAATTTGGAATTTCTTAACGACGAATATGCCGGTCTTCTGGGCCAAGGTCCAGATTATGAGAACATAATCCGCGAGCTGTGTCAACCGGGCACCACATGGAAAGTGCATGAACGGGGTAGCATGACCTTCCCCCATTCTATCCTCAGTCTATATGGGAAGGCGTGGTATGCTTTCATCTGTGCCAAACTCATGTCGTGCACACATGTGAGCCATGTCACTAAAGAACGAGCGGTGCTGCTATATTCAATTATCCAAGGCTTGCAAATAGATGCTGGTCACGTGATCCAGCAGTCCATTCTTCGAGCATCTCGAGGTGGGACCACAGGAGGTTTACCCCATCCTTCGTTGATTTGTGTTCTATGTGCCAAGTTTAGGGTGAAATGGAAATCGGATGAGATGATCCAAACGCCTATGCCAGTTTTGGACCACAAGTTGATCAACCGGTTTAAAGTGTGGACAGGTGGGGCAAATCACCCTATGGGATTGGGTTTTATAATTCCCCAAGTTGCACCTACACAAGCCCCACCACCTTAGGCTCCACCTACTGATGGCCCATCTACAGCAGCTCATCGTGGTGTGGTCCCCGAAGCTGTCAAGCGGGAGATAGACGGATGGTTTTACAATATGGAATCCCAGAATGCGCGCTTGTCGGAATGACAAGATGTGATTTTCAAATTCTTAGTTGACCAATTTGCTGCACAGAATGCATTGACCGTCCAATCACATCTGGGCGTTCAACTTAGCCATTTTCCAACTGCTCCTGTTCTCCCTGTATTTCCCCCTTCCGATCAAGAGATGAGCGAGGACGATGATGCTCCACCCAAGGAATAAGCTCGTCAGGGAAGTCCTCTGTTTTATTTTGCCTTATTTTTCGCATGAGGACATTGCTCTGGATTAGTTTGGGGGTAGTTAAGTTTTATTTTCAAATTTGTAGTTTGTTATTAGTTTGTGGATTTGGATTGTTATTGTTAGTTAAACATTGCATTTAGAATTGCATGAGAATTTTAGCGTTTGATAGTGCGTTTATTCGGGGTCCAATGATGAAATTAGAATTGCATGAACAAGTCTAGTAAGAATTGTTGGGTTAGTGATATGATTTTCTTGACATGATTTGAATCTTTATCTGTTTGACACTGGTATTATAGGATAGCACTTTGAAAAATGACCATGTTGGGTATGATCGTTTAAATGGTTAGATAATAGAGTTCTAAAGGGTGATTGCTAGTGAAATGAAAAGACAATTTGAATAGCTAGTGAAGACTGAATTTATACATAAACTCTAGTTTGGGGGAAAAATATTTGGAATATATAAGCTATAAAAAAAATAAAAAAAACACCGTGGCATGCTTGTCTAGTTTTGTGGTCTTTGTTACTTGAGCAAGTAAGCCCGAGGGGACTGTCACTACACCTAGCGCCCTAAGGTCTTAATGGCTTGGGAGTCGCTGGTCGAAAGCTCGTTAAGGTAGCATTGAAAAGCCTAAGGAAATAAGACAATGCATAGTCATGGGAGAAAAAATATATAAATAATAATAATAATAAAGCGGAAAAAATGCAAAATGCCCCCGTCTGAAAAAAAATAATAAGCATAAGTATTTCATGTTGACCCCTGAATTTTGGTGATTGTTTAATTTCAGTTGAATTTAGTTTATTTGATGAACTCTTGAGTAGAACTGTATGAAGCTTTTTATGAACTTTATTATTTTTCAGCTTTTTGCTTTTCATTAGTTAGCATGGTTGTTGAAGCCCAAGATAGGCCTAATAAGAATTAGGGTTAAGGCCCAAACGAATAAAAGAAACCGCGGATCGAATCGATGGGTAAACGGATGGGTAAGAACCATTAGGGCAACCCATGGGATGACCCATAGGCATGTGGGCAGGCCACTTGGCCACCAAGTAAGGGTGGAGGCCAAGTTTACTTGGTGGCTAAGTGTTGGAGGAGGTGGGAATAGTTAGGAGGTAGGGGGCAAAATGACCAATTTGCCCTAAGCCTTGGTTTTCTATAAATAGAAAGCTTAAGTTCATTTTTTTTGAGCTTTTGAAAATCCTACACTATGAGAGATAGAGAGAGAGAGAGAGTTCGAATGGGAGAAGAAGAGGAAGAGGAAGAGGAAAGGCTTGTCCGAGTGCATGCTTTGTCCGACGGAAAAAGATTAAAGAAGAACGGTAATCCGAACCCTAGTTTCTTCTAATATTTTCTTTAAGTTTTTATGTTCAAAAACATAACTTAATGAGAATAGGGAGAAGATGATGTTAGAAATGATTTCGTATGGTTGAAATCATGAGAAAACAAAGAAATAAGAATTAGAAATTTAATTTATAAATTTCTTAAGGAGGTATAAGATTCATAAGAATTTTGAGCGATCCGAATGAATCTTATGAAAGAGTAGGTGAAATAAGTAAGGAATGAAATTCTATAACATCAAATTTCAAGAAAAAGTGAAATTATAATCCAAAATATCGATTAAAATGAAGAACGAACGAAGAACGCGAAGAACACGCGAAGAACACGAAGAACGTTGTTGATGGACAAATTTAAAACCATCGTAGGATAATTGTTGTTGATGAACAAGTTTAAAACTATCGTAGGATAATTGTTGTTGATGTACAAGTTTAAAACCATCTCATTTAAGTTAGTTGTATATTGCTTTGTTAGGAACGGTAGAAACGTTCATGAAGAACGGATTAAAACGTAGCTATAACAAAGCTATGACGAAATTTTACAAAAGACGAACGAGAATTAGAAAGTTAGTAAATGGACCCGAACGTGTAGGGTTTCATAAGAAAGTAAGAGAATGTAGAAAACGTGAGTCGTGGGCTCAAGAACGAACGAGTTCCGAGTTCAGATGACCGAATTACGGACGAACGAACAAAAAACGTTAAAAGCATAAAAAATGAACGAAGGGTGAAGATCAAGCTAATAGAATGGTATGTTAACGGATTCAGAATGAAGTTCTGTCCAAGGGGTATTGAAGTACGTAAGATAAGGAAGAGAATGGCTTTGGAACGATCTCATTCTGAATTATAACGAATAAGTTACGAAATTTCGAAGTAAGAAATTCAAGCTTGTAAAAGACATAGGAAAAATTTTCTAGGGTTTAGGCTCGGCGCCGCAGCGCCGGCTAAGCTTTGAGAAGTGACGCCGCAGCGCGAGCTCGGAGCCTCAGGTACTGTTAGTTGGCGCCGCAGCGCGAGTGATAACAAAGGGTTCGGTGCCGCAGCGCCAGACCAAGGGAAGAGGGTGAAGTAGGTCGCGCCACAACGCGAGAGAAAGGAAGGGGCACGGCGCCGCAGCGCCGGTGTAGGGCAATGCCCAATGTTGAGCTTTTAAGTGCTCAATTGTTGGGGGATGTGCAAGAAAGAAATATGAAGATATAGTTCACCTAAAATAACACTTAAGCAAGTGAGTTAAACCTTTAGTGAAGGTTGAATGAAAGGATTAAAGGAGATTAAAAGACAGAGAATTTAAGCGCTAGATTACGTAAACGATATCCGTGGACCGTAGTCATAATGAACGAATGTGAGGGATTGCTATGATTGTGATTCCTTAGACGTTGAGTGATGAAGGTAATGAATAATATTTCGATGGTATGTCATGGTGATGAGAGATAAGTGTAAAGCGTATAGACGCTGTGAATGCAACGTTGTTGCGATGAACGATCGGTCTTAGCATACAACGAACCGTATGGCTTCGACATTAAGAAAGAAGAATGAACATGGGGTTCATTGGTTGGATAACGAATGAAAGCAATTAAAACCTTGGGTAAAGGTTGAATGAGAGAGTAAAAGTCGAGCAGCATAAACGTCGAATACGTAAATGATTCTCGTGAATCGTATTCACGTCGGACGAACGTTTTAATTGTACAATGGTTGTATCACTTAGACGTTGATGAATGTAGTAAGTAAGATATGATTTATCAAGTAAAAAGTCGTAGCAAACGGTAATAAGAGTAGTGAAAGTCCGAGTATGAGTCGGATAGAGAATGGGAGAATGAAAGGTAAGCGTTAAACACTTTAACTAACGTAAGGGTTGAGTGTACGTGAATATTAAACATGCAGAACCTACACTCCGTGTATGGTTTGACCGTAAGGTAATGAAGAATGTTGTTTAACTGTGAACGGTGAAGAAACTGAGTTAAAGATAATAACGTATAACGTTAAGAAGCCAAGTTAATAAGTATAACTTGTATAACGTTCCGAGTCGAATGAACCCGACGTGGTAAGATATGAATAAGTTAATATAAAATGTTTAACGTTATGACCTCATAGTATTGACATTGAATGATCGTTCGGAGTATACAAAAGATTGTATGACTTGGACGATAAAGAATGAATCCTGAGGTATGTCATTTAGTTGCCAGAAAGCCATAAGGAATAAGAAGTTGACTTAACGAACATTATAGTTTAATGGTTCGGACAAGTTAAGAGAAGTTAGGTTGTGGTACAATTGTAACCTTTGATGGTTGACATATGGGAGCTGGACTAAACAATTCCTTTAGAGAGCGAAGGCATATACGAAACTGGCAACCGATCTAACTCACTGTGTAGGCAGTGTAGATGAGACAGGAACTTGTTTATTGGTTGTTTGTGGGAAACTACCCAGAGTACTATATGGACTACTAGTAGAGAAGCGATGTGTGCTAAGTCCTAGGGAAGTTATAAGAAGAAGATAAGAATGAAAATCATCAAAGATGATGAACGTTATGAGTAAGACATCTCCGTATGTCATAAAGCCGTAAAGTGGAAGAAGAAAGTTGGTCGCGTAAACTTATATTGCAAGAACGCGAAACTTAAGAAGTAATGTTAAGTAAACCAATGCGTAAGTCAAGTATATGACTAATTGGTGCTTATGTTTTCCTGAGGTGCTACCTAGGAAGTTGAATGAGCAGTTCAGCGTAAGCTGTAGCTGTGCGTAAGGCAAGTTTCTTAACTTCATTCATTTTACATGAATGCTAGTTTCTTAAACTTCTCAGATGTTAAACTTGAGAAGTCTTGTCTATGTGCAAATGTGTGATATTTGTACAAGGTGGTTGTATGTATGAGGCCTTGTGCCACAATTTGAACACTTCGGTGTTTCTTTGAGATGAACTATTTTGTGATTGAACTGTTCAATACAAGTATGTTCTGTTTATACGTGAACCGTTATTCTTAAGTCTGTGCTAAAGATTCTAGCTAGACATAATGTGTATGAAAAAGGTAGAGGAATGAAAGTATTTCAAAGTGAAAGTGACTGATGTTTTAAGATGATAGGAATCGAGACTATTCCTATTATTCAAGCTGATTCATAACCTTTGTTTGATTATTAAAGTTCTGAAGAATGTTTAAACTCTTGAAGTTATTTGTTCAACTGTTATGACTTGCTGGGCAATTGAATGCTCACACTTGCTTTAAATGAAAAATATTTTCAGTGAACAATTTTAGAAAGAATTAAGGATCCCGTAAAGATCAAGATGAGTGATTTCCAGACGAAGTGCCATTCATTATGTGAATGTGCGTGAAGAACAAGTGAAGACTTGTAATATAGAATGATAGAATTTAACTATAGACTAATTTAATGAACAGTTATGTATCCTTGGTGGCGGATAAAAGTCACTCGTGTAAGATGAAAACAATAATGTAACTATCATTATTTGTAATGAAAGAGATATTATGGTTTCGAGAGCCTGGGATTTGAGAATGTATGTCATTATATTGAGTATATAATGATGGGTGTTTGGAAGGTAAGGGAATTGTGACGCACGGAGTCCGGGTTTGAAAGTAGACTGGATTTCGGGGTGTTGCAGTAATAGTTATAGAGTTAGCATACCAGGATTTGTGGTGATTTGGGACCCAAATTTGGGGATGCTATAGTTAGTATCAGAGCTGTTGGTTATGAACCTAGGGTAGTGATACGTTAGTATAATAACCACAGTGATTAGGATAAGTACTAACTCAAATAGAGTTAGTGTGTCGGTAAGATTCAAAGACAAATCTCGGCGAGTTATAAGATATAGAGTTTCCTAACTCTGATAATAAAAGTGAACAATAGTGATGAGTAGATCGAGTCTAAAAGACTAAAAGTTTAGCGATAGGAGATCGTAAAACAAAACGATCAAGACATAGAAATGAATCGTAATGAAATAACCCCGTGATCTGATATGGATCAAGCAAATGATTGACAGGTTTATGGCAAGAATGTTCTGTGACAGTTGTACTATGAATTGGTACAGATTCAGGAAAGGATTATGAATATGGATTAAATAAAATTCGTATTGAGAAGGGAGTTAAGATTAGGTGGGGATTTCAATTGAGGACTCATGTCAACAGCTGAGTTGTATAATTCCTTGTTATGAGCGGGGAATTGTACTTAGTGTAACAACCACTTAGTTTCTAGCACTGATAATCATTGAAATATTTATGTTGCGCTATTCGCTATATGCATGTTGAGAGGGTGATTCCTTTCTCATGTGTATAACAGATAGATAGACTATAGGCAGAGAATATACGGTTAAGTACGAGTTCTTAAAACTCATAATTATGGTACGTTCGTGACTCATAATTATATGAAATGTTTATGAACCCCTCAGCGAATGGACGCCAAAGGTCTGTCTAGGACAAGTTCTTAAACTCATATGATTGTGGCAAGTTCCTGAACTCATAAGTGTGGTAAGTTTGACGAACTAGGTATAGTTTTGTGTGAATAGAATATTGAGAATAATAGGAACAGATAGCATTATTAAGAAATTGATTATTAGTGGGGACATAGGTTTTCCAAATCTCCTAGTTATGCTAGACTCAAAATTTTTGACATCAAGCTAAAAACGCACTATGTGCTTTTTAAAATAAATTTATATTCTCAACTCCGGGTGACCATTGTGTATGAGTGGACTTCGGGCCACCGACACGTCGTTACCAGTTGAGTAATAAAACAGATTTGGAAAGACTTTTGGAACGGTTTAAAGTACAGTTTATGCTAATTATTTTGGCTAGACAATAATGATTTGAAATATCAAAATATATTTTTATTTATCATTTATGTACCATGTAACCTGGTGCAGAGATGATAAAAAGTTGATGGAATTGTAAATGCAGGAATACTTAGTGTTGAATTGATCTAAAATCGTTGTTCCACTATTGTATGATGTATTATGACAAAGCCATACAATGACGACATCTTTAAACAGGCTGTTAATACAGTACGACATAATGACGTCATTTTCGAACTAATTTTAAAAGTTTTAATTTGCCAACGGAGTTTGGCTACACCTAAATAATTCGATTGAATTGAATTATTGATATGAGTCTATGCTATTCGATTCAGCTAGACTAATATTTATGAAAACTCTAAGTGTTCATTGAAAGAAATTTCCCGAACCAAATTGTTTTGGTGCGGAATCTAATAAGACTGAGGTAAAATTTTGTGCCTATGGCAGAGATGAGAAACAGATTCGACCAGCAATACTTAATAAGTACAGGGCATATCGGGCTAATTACCCACTATGTCCGTAAGTTATGACGGTTTGCGGATGAATTTTCATATAACCTTTGCAAAAATGATAGACAATAGTCTATATAACCCCTCAGCACAATTTCAAAATTTTTATTCTTGTAAGGAATGTATTGGGTAGCATGTGATGATGAGAAGGAACGGTGTATGGTGTATGGTGTATGGTGTAGGGTGTAAGGTAAATTTCGGGGACGAAATTTTTAGAAAAATGGGTGAATGTGACAACCCGAGAATTTAGAAAATTATTTAAATCTTAAAATATTGAATTAAGGTTAAATAATAAACCTAGACATAAAATAAGTGAATGGATTTGGCATTTCTGGAAAGAAATTTTATAGATTTAAAAATTTTTGTGGTGAATTATTCACGATTAAGGGTATAAGTGTATATGCATCTGTGTATGTGGATTTATGTGTACAGTTTGTGGTATAAAGGTCAAGGGTTAACCAAATAAGCTATATCAGTGGCAAACCCTAATATTATATTAATAACGTCAACGTTTAGTTATAAAATTCTTACGATTTATAAAAAACCCTAAAACCGGTTCTGAAAACCCTAATTTCAGTTTCGAGAATTTGAAACCCTAATTCGGATATTAAAATCTTAATTTGGGAATTTAAATGCTATGTATAAGGTTATATATTTTAATTACAAACCTAATTAGGGATAACCCTAATGATTAATTAGATTTTTAATAATTTAGAAACCCTAATTCTTGGGTTATAAACCCTAATGCATGATTATGAAACCTAATTGCTAAATTAGTAATTTTAATTAGGAAATATTAAATCCTAATTAGCAAGCTTGAATAATGATTAGTAAATTTTAATATAATTAGAAAATCCTAATTATAATTTTGAAATATTAATTTTCTTCTTCGAAAATCGAAAATTGGAAATCCTAAAAATTAAATTTCAAATATTTTAGGGTTAAACCCTAAATCCTAAGGGTCAAACCCTAAACCCTAAGGATAAAATTCTAAACCCTAAAGATTTGGACAATTTATTAAAATGCCATTAAATTTGTATGCAAAAAGACTACAATGCCCTTTTTGTTTTTTGTAATAAATGGGTGTATAGGCTTTGATTTTAGGAGAGTTGTTCACCAACACCTAACCCTTGCCATGTGATAAAATCTCCCAAGATCAGATCTTATGTGCCAACTTGCAATATTAGATACATTGTATACAAAAATCAAATATTTAAAAAAAAGAAATCTTACTTTACTTCTCATTTGCTCCAAGTCTCTTCTCTCTCTATAATTTTCGAAATCTAGAGTGAGAGAGAGTGAAAAGTTTAGCCAATTTCAGTTTATAGCTTTCCAAAAACAGATTAAGGATCAGAAAATCAAAGATCATGGCATCAAAGGTGTAAAGCCTAAAATTTCGAAAATCAGTGATCTTATGTTAGATGTTATGATCTATTGTTTAAAGTTGTGTTAGAAGGTGTCTTTTATTGATCTGGGTTGCTAGAACACAGATCCATAGCATCAAAATGCTCGAAATTTATGATTTTAGAAATCTGGAAAAATGTTGAAATATGGCCTGACAGCCATATGTCATGACCCATAGATCTTTATCTATTTTTGATTTGTAATGTTTTATGTTATAAATGTGTTCTATGTTAGGTGGACTATGATCTGGAACTAGAAACAGGTTCAGATCATGTGTAGATTAGAAGTTATGAGTGTTCAAAGTCAATTGATCGACTACGAAAACTGAAATCTGGGCAACCCATAATTTCCATATTTCGTTTGACAAGTTTTTATTTGCCATGAATCTTGTTGTTGTTTGTTAGTTGGGCCAAGTTGTTGTTGTTATGTTATATCCTGGTATGAGAACTACACAATCAAACCTTTAGATCACTCAGAAAGTACATAGAATCAAAAATAATTAAGGTCAAATGTGAGTTGACCACCAGCCTGGGGACGGAATCTGGGAAACCCAGATTTCTCAAGAACAGCCCCTGACCCCAACTTTGACCTGCCATTATCCGTCATATGTTATGTTGTTGTTATGATCTTATGTCATAGAAATGGACTCTGACATGTTCTTTACACGATTGAACCATTATATCACACAAACAAAGTTGGGAAGGCAAATATTTAAAGGCTCAAAGTAGCTACCTCGATTATGAAAAACCTAGAATCTTAAGAACAGGGTTTGACAACGATTGGGATAGCTTAGATCTCTCTGATCTACTGCTGAATGGCCAGGAAATTTGATTGTAGTTATAGTGTTACACTTATACTACATGTTTAACAACATTAGTAGCCCAGAAAACCTTATGATCACAGATCTATCTATGGTCAAACCAAGCCCCTCGAAGTCTGACATGAATTCTGGGTTTCCTCAAGAACAACTCAAGAACACCTATATCGACGGTTCTGTCGCTATAGGGCCCTTTAGTGACACTTATTTTTCAGAAATTAATTATTTTAATAAATAATTAGAGAAAAATAGTTTTTAATTATTCAAAATACAAAATAAATTTCTTAAAAATTATTTTAAAGTCCGAAAAATAGTTTTTAATTATTTTGAGTATATTTCATAAATATTTAATATTTTTGGAATATAAATGGTATTTAATTTATTTAATTATAATATCAAATAAATTATTTAAAAATAATTTTATGAAAAATCATGAAAAATTATATTATGGTATAGAAAAATATTTTAAGTTATTTTTAATGACTTTTAATATTTACTAAGGAATTTCATTAATAAATTAATATTAATGGTATTTAATTTATTTAATAAATATATTAAATAAATTATAAAAAAAATAGAATTAATGATTTAAAAATCATATAAAAATGATTTAAGTGTTTTAAAAATATTTTAAGTTATAAAAGATAACTTTTGATATTTTTCCATTAAAATATTAATATTTTAATATTAATAGCAATTATCAGATAATAGATTTAATTGTTTAAAAAGCTTATAAAAATAATTTTAAAGTATTAAAAATACTTTGTGATATTATAAATAAATTATAATATTATGACATGTATTTCATTAATATTTAATATTAAATAAATATTAATGATAATGGAATTAAGTAGTATTTAATTCATATTAATGTGTTATTAATGATTAAAAAATCATGATAAATAGTAATAATTACTTGAAAATTATTATGAGCTTAGAAAAATTATTTTGACTGATATTAAAATTATCTGAGATAATTGTTAAGTGTTAGACAGAGTTTAATTGAACTTAAACTCGATGATTATTCGACTAGACCATCGAGATGTTAGAATTACACCGAACTTGACCCAGACTGTCAAAGTTTGACTTGAGGTTAGGTCTTATGTGTGTTATAGACTGATAGGATTATGTGATAATGTATTAGGTTATTTTAAATACTGTGATGCTATTATTCTAATGTGTAGATCGGTATTATTTATATTAGGTGTTCAGACAAAGCTTATTAAATTGTGTAACGATAATCAGCGGTTCAGGCAAGTTCTTCTTAACTCGACCACGAGTTGTTTCATTCAGATATACTTGTGGTTAATCATTACCAATTGCCATGTCCATGATTAATTATTCGCACTCTGTGCCTAATGCATGTATTCATCAGGTATGAAAGGTTGATCACCTTCATTACCATTCGGTCAAGATATAATTGCTATGTTCATGTTGAATGTTCATTCAGCTATGAAAGTTTGTTCATGCTAGTTCTCAATTATATTATAGAATTATAGCCAACTTATTATTAAATTCTTTCTATCATGATATATCCTTAAATAAATTTATACTTGCTGGGCAAACTTATGCTCACCTTTGTTATATCATTATTAACATTACAGATTAAGAAGCATACATCAGATACAAGAAAGGATAAAGCCAAGTTCAGCTTGGGATTTTATGTGTAGCTAAATTGTAATAATATAGTATGATAATAATGTTGTATGTCAGTTACGATAATGAATTGTGTTTATTTGAAGGTTACTCGACCTTGGAGAAAATAATATGTAAAGTTTATTGTATAAACAATTTATGTTTATATCTTCCGCAAATAGTAATAGTTATAGAGTTAGCATACCAAGATTTGTGGTGATTTGGGACTCGGATTTGGGGATGCTACAGCGAGGCCGGAACCATAACACAGCGTTAGTTGGCGCCGCAACGCCGTGACCGAGTCCTAAGTACAGAACACCCGCGTCGCAGCGCGAGTTGTAGAGCAAAAGCTGGCACCGCAGCGCTAGCATTAGGTAAAGCACAGAGAGAAAAGATTATGAATGTAAAGGGAAAGTAAATTGATAATGGTGAACCATATCAATGCTAAACCTAAAGTAAAATCAATTAAGATGTTGAAGACCTTAAGATTAACGACTAAGGGTTGAAGGAAAGATTAATTGAACGTAAGTTAGTAATAATAAAACGATTAATGATTATAAGCCATAAGGGCAGATAAATACTCGAAACGAGTTTTGTTAAAGAAATAAGCATGATTAAGTATATGGAATGAAAGATAGTTAATTAATGATTAATTAATTAACTTAAAGTAATATCTTCGATGATAACAATAACATTTAGAATTATAACTAAAAGTTGTTAAAGGTTACGTGAACATGAACGATATGCAATAAGTGTACTGAATCAATGACGATCAAGTTTCGATTAATAACGTAAGAACGTTAGTAAGCTAGAAGGATGATTAAGAAGTCGAACTAACCTTTATTAATGAAGTAAATTTAGTTAAGGCATAAAGAGAAAGAAGTTGGTAAGAACGATGTAAAAGGAACGATGGCAAGCCGGAACCAATAATAATAAATCTAATACATGATTAGATTGAGAAAAAGGGTAAGATTCATTAGGAACCATGTATGCTCATTCATGACCTAATGTGGTATGTTATGTGGTTATGTGTTGTAGAGACCGTAAAGACTCAAAGGAAAAGTAATTTTACTGTAGCAGACGATGAATGCAAGTTTTCTTAAATGCTTGTCTAACCTTCGTGTTAGCCAAGTTTCCTGTGATTCATGTTATGAGATGCATAAATTGTTTTACTAAAGGGTTAATGTCAGTTTTAACTCGGCTAGGCTAATCTTGAAGAGTTGATTGAAATATTTATAAGTCTTTCAATATAGAATTGCTAACGCTATCATATGCCAATTATTTGGTACGAATTCAAGGTAAGCCTGAGTATGAATAAATAAATGTATTTTACATCGATTATTCGATGGGCACGCGAGGTTGCCAAACATTAAATGTACATACATTTAAGGTGATCAGCCTATAGTACGTCTATGTAGTACGTCCGACATAGCTTACGTTTAAGGAATGTAGTACGTTTAATACGTTTAAGGAATGTAGTGTTATAGAGTACTATAACGTATGTACATTTAATGTTTGTACAAACATTAAACGTACAAATGTGCTCGTAAGCTATGTCGGACGTACGAACTTAGTGTCGAGTTGTCCTTTTCAAAGAAATTATGAAATGCTCATGGTCTTGGACCAGAATTGATATTTTACTGAATATTGTCATTGTAAAACGTTTTGAAGGAAAAGAAACGGTATTTTATATTATCGATAGTACTTCATAACTATTATCCAGTTATTGAAGATATACGATTCCTATGTTTCAAGAAATGTTGTTTAAGAAGAAATTTTTATACTTGCTGAGCTTGCAATGCTCACTTTTGTTTGAACCATATGAATGCAGCTAAGGATGAGCGAACCGAGGTTTCCAGTAGAGATAAAGGCAAGGCGAAGATAATTGATTAGTTTATCTTGTAATAGACTAGTAAGTTTATGTATTATATTATGATGAACAAAGAATGTAATGGTTTAAGAACCTGGGAACGGGATTTATTATTATTAATGTAATAAGAATGTCGTTGTAACATACATTTTGATGTCATTTTAGTAGAATAAATGTACAGTTATGAGTTCCATGTAGCACCATTTGTCGGGTTGGAAGATACCCGGATTTGGGGGCGTCACAGCTCCCCTCCTTTCTTATTCCCTTATGTCTTGTTACCTGATTGCGTATTCTCGCTCCACTTTCTCTTTTTCAAATTACTACCATCACTACTACCTCCTTCATTTGTCTTCTTCTTCTTCTCCTGATGATATCAGGATACAGCTTCGCTTCCCCCTTCAGCAATTATTGCTTTCTCCAACAAAGCCACAAACGTATTGATCTTCAACACAGCTACTTCGTTGAATATCCCTGGCTTCAATCCATTCTCAAATCTTCTCGACTTTCTTGCCTTTGTGTCCACCTATTGAGGTGCAAATCTCGCTAACTCATTGAATTTGGTAGCATACTCAGAAACCGACATATTCCCATTCTTTAGTTCTAAAAAGTTAACTTCCATCCGAGCTTGCATACTTGGCGAAAAATAGTTCTCAAAGAACAACTCCTTGAATCTGGTCCAAGTTACTATTGCTGTCCCAGCTCTCGCTTGATTAGTCTCCCACCAGTAATTGGTTTCTCTCTTCATCAAGTATGTTGTAAAAGCTGTCTTTTGCTCCTCCGCTACTCTCATAATAATGAATGCTTTCTCCATCTCCTTTACCCAGGTTTGGGCTTCAATAGGATTTGTGGTTCCCTTAAATTTTGGCGGTCCTACCGCTTTAAAGTCCTTGAAATTTGCCAATCTGTTGGCTGGCTGTTCTCTTGCTCATACTGCTGGAGCTCTAATTCCCATAGCTTGAGCTATCATATTCGCAAAATTCTTCACTGGGTCCGCTTGACCTCCTTTATTATTCATTGATTGCTCTTCTCTATGATTTCGATTCTGTCGTCTAGGCGGCATTATCTGATTTAAATAAAAATCTCACATTAATTCTCTTTCTCTACACAAATTTTATTAACAACACAATAAGAATTTAACACAAGGTTATCATATAATCGCATATTTATTCAAATAGCACACAATACTTTTAGTACTTAACATATACAACTATCCCTTTTTGAACAAATATTAGGTTTAACAACACAACTTTACACAAAAGTTGCAATTCTCCAACTTTACATAAAAATTTACAATTCTGTATTCACACATCTATTCCCAGTTTGTCAAACTTACCACACTTATGAGTTCAGGAACTTGCCACAATTATATGAGTTTATGAACTTATCCTAGTCAAACCATTGGCGTCCATTCGCTGAGGGGTTTAGAAACATTTCATATAATTATGAGTCACGAACTTACCATAGGTATGAGTTTTAAGAACACACAAATTTATCTTAATCTTATATTCATATAGAAAATAATGATTTCATTCACAAACATATATATATTTACATATGCTTACACATCGTTCTCGATATTACAACTTTTAATATCACATCCTATTACCAAAACATACTACCGCTTATCTCTAAGTTATCTACCGTCCATTCCCTTCACCAGTCCTCTTCTTGCTGGGACACTTGTTGAATACGTGACCCGTTCTTCCACATGAAAAACACTTTTTCATATTCGGCTTAGGGAAATGTAGGGAAATACGTCCTTTCTGTTTACAGTTGAAACACACGTTCTTTCACATCATGCATTCTTGTTGGTTGATTTCACAATCAAAGCAAACGTGCAAGTATACACGATCAACAAGTAATATAGTGTTAAATTAGAATGTCGATCTCTCAAAGAATTCCAATTAATAAACTCTAACTACTAGTACTGTATCAATTCAATTTTATTTAAACAACCGAAAATTGTGATTCTTAAAACTAAGAAAACTAATTTTAATAAAGCAAGAAATAATTCTAAAAGAAAATAAAGAACAAATCAAGAATTATTTGAATGCAAATAAATGACAATTAAGACTCTAATTTCCCAATTATGATTATTAAATCAATTATCCAATTATCCTAATTATTAAATCTACAGAATTGTTAACAGGAATTCTCAAATGCCAAAAGCCCTCTTTAGAGTGATCAATTGCCTTCTATTTAACCCAAATTAATTTTGCTATATCTCTATGCAAAACAATTGAATTAAACTCGTTACAAACCCAATTCCTTTTATGTTACATGCGGCAAATAGATATTCTCATTCTATTCACAAACCTAATTATTCACTGTGCAAATAACTAAGTCACATGTCACCCTGCCCAGTTCTAACTCTAGAATTCCTCTTTCGATTCCTTCTAGAGTAACACAGTAATTATTGGCCAGATAATTAATCAATAAATACAAGGCATAATGAACAATTCGCTTCAACATAAATAATTGGAATAAATTAGATAATCAATTCATAACCATAAAAGGTTCCATTGGAATCTTAATAAAAGGAATTAGTTCATGACGGAAATAAAAACCAATAATTGTTTGCAAATCATCCTTAAAGAATTACAAATTGAAAATAAAGAGAAGAAGAAAACTCTGTAGCCAATTCTTAGTCTTCAAGTAATCCTTGTGTAGCCTCCAATGAATGAATAAGATTAGATAGATCCCTAATTTCAGCACTTAATCTCTTTTTATAGCTTTTTACAATCCCAATCCAGTTAGGCTTTAAATCACCTTTAATAATCAAGTCAGCCGAAAAGTCAACGCGCGTCCCAGTCAAAGCCAGCTGAGGCTCAGCGCCCCGGCGCTGTCCTTAGTGTAATTTCCAGCGCCCCGGCGTTGGACTTCTTTGAATTTACCATATTGCCACTCTTTGCTCCAAATTCCCAATTCGTCCCTACAGCTCTCGAATCTGCAAAACAACCACTAAACAAAATAAACATATTCCTAAATGACTCGAAAATACAACAATTTAAACACGAGTATATCTGATTTATGGGTATATTACCCACTCATCAAATACCCCCAAACTTAAATCGTTGCATGTCCTCAAGCAACAAACACAAAACAATACTAACAATATGAAAACGACAACTCATGCAAATGCAACTAACTAAATGAACATAATTCCAGCATCCAATAGCTCACATATATCTATAGGCCTCAGAAAAATCACAAAAACATGGTAATACATCATGTGAACACAGATCAATGATATCGCAACAATCAACCAACCCAAATCTATTATTACTGATATTGTGAGTGTGTGTACTAATCGTATTGTACGCATTCCATTATCGTATTCTCGTATTCTCTTCGTATATCATTCGTACGATATTCGTATTATACATCATACTAATCTTCGTACTATACTCATATAATAACTAGTATTATACTCGTATCTCTCACGCATAATAACCCTAATTATTATACGTACTCATAAAATTTTCGAAAATCATTTTTCATAACCCTTAGGTTTTACGTCCGCAGGCGAAAACTTCGTTTTTGCCATAACTGAAATATTATTGAATATTTCATCACGTCTCAAAATTATACGTAATCATTAACTTCTCAGAATTTCAAAATAAATCTCCAAGCAAAAACGGATGAATAATGCCTATTTCGTCTTTTTCCCCGGAAATATTTTTGTTCCCGGAAAACTTTCATTTTCATCTTGAAAATTCTTACTCGTTTAATCTAGCTCATAGCCAGAATACTCCCGACTTATAATCATCCTAGGTTATAGAACGATTAATAAACACATAGCACAAAATAGTATTAATAAAAATTTATTTTATTAATAACAAATTCTTTAAATCTAAATTCTGCATAATCCAAAATTTCGGGTTGTTATATTCTTCCCTCCTCATAAAAATTTCGTCCTCGGAATTTCTTAAAACTAAACCCTTACCCGGGTTCTGACATTCTTCCCTTCTTCACAGAATTTCGTCCTCGAAATTTTTGCTTACCCTTCTTCTCGACTTCTCATCACAGAAGTTATTATCTTTCCATCATCTCCCCTCCCCTCCCTTCATAACTTATCATGAATATAGAGTAGAAGGAATAAAGAGGAATCAAAATTCCTTTAAAATATTTTATACTTTTGTTGAGGGGTCAATTTGACCATGAACTCTTTACTAGGTTAAACAGCCTTTCGCCGTAAACCTTTCTTTAATGGTCAGTTTATAATCATAAAGAAAGTAAACTACCTCTTCCATACGTAGGTGATCAACCTATCGTATATCCCCATTTAGAGGTATGTTCACCTCAGACTTAATACCAAAAATTTTGGATATCACTTGAAACATTCGTCTAGTCAACTCAATTGACATCGACTACTTCTTTAAATTCTTTTAACAATACATCAAAATGTTTCATGACATCATGATACCATACTTTTTATAGTACGTTGAGGACTTCGTCATTATACAACTTACCATAGCGGTTTGTTGATCCTAAAATCACATCCCACCAGGTTCAATTGCATTAACAACTCCATCTTTTTACCATCCTGGCATTAAATGCACTGCTGATATAAAATTCATTTTGATATTTCAAATTAACTTCTGTCTAGCAGAAGTAATTGGCATAGACATAAAAAGAATAGCTCTTTTAAAATTCATTGGTTCCAAAAGTTGAACCAATTCTTTCCTTTTTAAAATGTACACATAAGCACGATTTCAATAAACTTCGAAATCTAGCATGGCTAAAGGATTTGGAATATCCTATTCTCCACCTTCCTATATTGTCTTACTGCGACAATACTTAAACTTCTCTAGCACCTTCAATGCTAAGTCTACTAAAAATACTTCGTTTTCAGTATAAACATTCCTATACCTTAGTATAGTCCATCCACTTACCACACTTTATGTATTTAGGAACTTTCCACAACCATATATGTTTAAGAACTTATCTTCACAATATGTAATCCAAGAATAAATCAAGGACTATCCATACGCTTAGGGCTCATAAATATAGCATATAATTATGAGTCACAAACTTTTCATAAGTATGAGTTTCAAGAACTCGCACCTATCTTATCGTTCTCTACCTATCAAGTATATATATGAGAAAAGATTCACCTTCTCGTTTAATAGCACAACCAATTCCAATTATTATCACTGTAATAAACTGAGTAGTTATTACACCAAGCACAAACCTCTACTCATAACAAAGGTTCATACAACTCAGCTATCACATGAGTCCTCAATTGAAATCTTACAACTTCTAACTTTCTCTTTACTTAATACTAATTTTCTTTAATTCGTATGCTATCCTTCTCAACTCAATTTGAGTTCTTCTTTCCCCGTACTACTTCGTAGTACCATTCCTACATAGCATTAGCTATAAATCATTCATCGTTTAACAGCTCATCTGTTACTACGATTTACTATGATCACGTGGTGATCTTCTTCCTTAATCGTTTAACTCAACGATTTTCTTATCATTCTCTCTACGATTATAGTCTTAGGTACGCATACCTAAGATTTATAACCTATTAGCTTTGATACCAATCTGTAACACCGCAAAATTTGGTATACTTTCAAACCCGGACCCCGTGCGTCACGATTCCCTTACCTTCCAAACACCCATCATTATATACTCAATATAATGACTTACATTCTCAAATCCCAGGTTCTCAAAACCTTAATATCTCTTTTATTACAAATAATGATAGTTACATTATTTTTTTCATCTTACACGAGTGACTTTTATCTGTCACCAAGGATACATAACTGTTCATTAAACTAGTCTATAGTTGAATTCTATAATTCTATATTACAAGTCTTCACTTGTTCTTCACGCACATTCACATACTGAATGGCACTTCGTCTGGAAATCACTCAGCTTGATCTTTACGGGATCCTTAATTCTTTCTAACATCGTTCGCTAAAAATATTTTTTATTTAAAGCAAGTGTGAGCATTCAATTGCCCAGCAAGTCATAATAGTTGAACAAACAACTTTAAGAGTTTAAACATTCTTCAGAACTTTAATAACCGAACAAAGGTTATGAAGCAGCTTGAATAATAGGAATAGTCTCGATTCCTATCATCTTAAAACATCAGTCACTTTCACTTTGAAATACTTTCATTCCTCTACCTTTTTCATACACATTATGTCTAGCTAGAATCTTTAGCACAGACTTAACAATAACGGTTCACGTATAAACATAACATACTTGTATTGAACAGTTCAATCACAAAATAGTTCATCTCAAAGAAACACCGAAGTGTTCAAATTGTGGCACAAGGCCTCATATATACTACCACCTTGTACAAATATCACACATTTGCACATAGACAAGACTTCTCAAGTTTAACATCTGAGAAGTTTAAGAAACTAGCATTCATGTAAAATGAATGAAGTTAGGAAACTTGCCTTACGCACAGCTACAGCTTACGCTGAACTGCTCATTCAACTTCCTAGGTAGCACCTCAGGAAAACATAAGTACCAATTAGTCATATACTTGACTTACGCATTGGTTTACTTAACATTACTTCTTAAGTTTCGCGTTCTTGCAATATAAGTTTACGCGACCAACTTTCTTCTTCCACTTTACGAATTTATGACATACGGAGATGTCTTACTCATAACGTTCATCATCTTTGATGATTTTCATTCTTATCTTCTTCTTATAACTTCCCTAGGACTTAGCACACATCGCTTCTCTACTAGTAGTCCATATAGTACTCTGGGTGATTTCCCACAAACAACCAATAAACAAGTTCCCGTCTCATCTACACTGCCTACACAGTGAGTTAGATCGGTTGCCAGTTTCGTATATGCCTTCGCTCTCTAAAGGAATTGTTTAGTCCAGCTCCCATATGTCAACCATCAAAGGTTACAATTGTACCACAACCTAACATCTCTTAACTTGTCCGAACCATTAAACTATAATGTTCGTTAAGTCAACTTCTTATTCCTTATGGCTTTCTAGCAACTAAATGACATACCTCAGGATTCATTCTTTATCGTCCAAGTTATACAATCTTTTGTATACTCCGAACGATCATTCAATGTCAATACTATGAGGTCATAACGTTAAACATTTTATATTAACTTATTCATATCTTACCACGTCCGGTTCATTCGACTCGGAACGTTATACAAGTTATACTTATTAACTTGGCTTCTTAACGTTATACGTTATTATCTTTAACTCAGTTTCTTCACCGTTCACAGTTAAACAACATTCTTCATTACCTTACGGTCAAACCATACACGGAGTGTAGGTTCTGCATGTTTAATATTCACGTACACTCAACCCTTACATTGGTTAAAGTGTTTAACGCTTACCTTTCATTCTCCCATTCTCTATCCGACTCATACTCGGACTTTCACTACTCTTATTACCGTTTGCTACGACTTTTTACTTGATAAATCATATCTTACTTACTACATTCATCAACGTCTAAGTGATACAACCATTTTACAATTAGAACATTCGTCCGACGTGAATACGATTCACGAGAATCGTTTACATATTCGACGTTTACGCTGCTCGACTTTTACTCTCTCATTCAACCTTTACTCAAGGTTTTAATTGCTTTCATTTGTTATCCAACCCATGAACCCCATGTTCATTCTTCTTTCTTAATGTCGAAGCCATACGGTTTGTTGTATGCTAAGACCGATCGTTCATCGCAATAACGTTGCATTCACAGCGTCTATACGCTTTACACTTATCTCTCATCACCATGACATACCATCGAAATGTTATTCATTACCTTCATCACTCAACGTCTAAAGAATCACAATCATAGCAATCCCTCACATTCGTTCATTATGACTACGGTCCACGGATATCGTTTACGTAATCTAGCGCTTAAATTCTCTGTCTTTTAATCCTTTCATTCAACCTTCACTAAAGGTTTAACTCACTTGCTTAAGTGTTATTTTAGGTGAACTATATCTTCATATTTCTTCTTGCACATCCCCTAATAATTGAGCACTTAAAAGCTCAACACTAGCCATTGCCCTGCATCGGCGCTGCGGCGCCGTGCCCCTTCCTTTCTCTCGCGTTGTGGCGTGACCTACTTCACCCTCTTCCCTTGGTCTGGCGCTGCGGCACCAAACCCTTTGTTATCACTCGCGCTGTGGTGCCAACTAACAGTACCTGAGGCTCCAAGTTCGCGCTGCGGTGCCACTTCTCAAAGCTTAGCCGGCGCTACGGCGCCGTACCTAATACCTAGAAAATTTTTCCTATGTCTTTTACAAGCTTGAATTTCTTACTTCGAAATTTCGTAACTTATTCGTTATAATTCAGAACGAGATCGTTCCAAAGCCATTCTCTTCCTTATCTTACGTACTTCAATACCCCTTGGACAGAACTTCATTCTGAATCCATTAATGGACCATTCTATTAGCTTGATCTTCACCCTTCGTTCATTTTTTATGCTTTTAACGTTTTTTGTTCGTTCGTCCGTAATTCGGTCATCTGAACTCGGAACTCATTCGTTCTTGAGCCCACGACTCACGTTTTCTACATTCTCTTACTTTCTTACGAAATCCTACACGTTTAGGTCCATTTACTAACTTTCTAATTCTCATTCGTCTTTTACGAAATTTTGTCATAACTTCGTTATATCTACGTTTTAATCCGTTCTTCATGAACGTTTCTACCGTTCCAGACCAAGCAATATGCAACTAACTTAAACGCGATGGTTTTAAACTTATCTATCAACAACAATTATCCTACGATGGTTTTAAACTTGTCCATCAACAACAATTATCCTACGATGGTTTTAAATTTGTTCATCAACAACGTTCTTCGTGTTCTTCGCGTTCTTCGTTCGTTCTTCATTTTAATCGATATTTTAGATTACGATTTCACTTTTTATTGGAATTTGATGTTATAGAACATCATTCTTTACTTATTTCACCTACTCTTTCATAAGATTCATTCGGATCGCTCAAAATCCTTACGAATCTTATACCTCCTTAAGAAATTTATAAACTAAATTACTAATTCTTATTTCTTTGTTTTCTCATGATTTCAAGCATATGAAATCATTTCTAATATCATCTTCTCCCTATTCTCATTGAGCTATGTTTTTGAACATAAAAACTTAAAGAAAATATTAGAAGAAACTAGGGTTCGGATTACCGTTCTTCTTTAATCTTCTTCCATCGGACAAAGCGTGCACTCGGGCAAGCCTTTCCTCTTCCTCTTCCTCTTCTTCTCCCATCCGAAGTCTTTCTCTCTATCTCTCATAGTGTAGGATTTTCAAAAGCTCAAAAAAAGAACTTAAGCTTTCTATTTATAGAAAACCAAGGCTTAGGGAAAATTGGTCATTTTGCCCCCCACCTCCTTACTATTCCCACCTCCTCCAACACTTAGCCACCAAGTAAACTTGGCCTCCACCCTTACTTGGTGGCCAAGTGGCCGGCCCACATGCCCATGGGTCATCCCATGGGTTGCCCTAATGGTTCTTACCCATCAATTCGATCCGCGGTTTCTTTTCTTGGTTTAGGCCTTAACCCTAATTCTTATTGGGCCTATCTTGGGCTTGATTATCACAAAGCATTGGGCTTGACATAATCCAAGTCCAATTGAATTCTACAAATCCATGAACTCAAACTCCATTAAGACTAATCGTCTTCTACGCATTCCATTCTCGTATTCTCGTATTCTCTTCGTATATCGTTCGTACGATATTCGTATTATACGTCGTACTAATCTTCGTACTATACTCGTATAATAACTAGTATTATACTCGTATCTCTCACGCATAATAACCCTAATTATTATATGTACTCATAAAATTCTCGAAAATCATTTTTCCTAACCCTTAGGTTTTACGTCCGCAGGCAAAAACTTCGTTTTACCATAACCGAAAATTATATTTAATCATTAACTTCTTGAAATTTAAAAATAAATCTCTGAGTAGAAACGGATGAATAATGCCTATTTCGTCTTTTCCCCATAAATATTTTTGTTCCCGAAAAGCTTTCATTTTCGTCTTGAAAATTCTTACTCGTTTAATCTAGCTCATAGCCAGAATACTCCCGACTTATAATCATCCTAGGTTATAGAATGATTAATAAACACATAGCACATAATAGTATTAATAAAAATTTATTTTATTAATAACTAATTTTTTAAACCTAAATTCTGGATAATCCAAAATTCTGGGTTGTTATAATTACTATTTGCGGAAGATATAAACATAAATTGTTTATACAATAAACTTTACACATTATTTTTCCCAAGGTCGGGTAACCTTCAAATAAACACAATTCATTATCCTAACTGACATATAACATTATTATCATACTATAATATTACAATTTAGCTGCACATAAAATCCCAAGCTGAACTTGGCTTTATCCTTTGCTGTATCCGACGTATGCTTCTTAATCTGCAATATTAATCATGATATAACAAGGGTGAGCTTAAGTTTGCCCAGAAAGTATAAATTTATTTAAGGATATATCATGATGGAAAGAATTGAATAATAAGCTGGCTATAATTCTACAATATAATTGAGAACTAGCATGAATAAACTTTTATAGCTGAATGAACATTGAACATTGAACATGAACAAAGCAATTATATCTGGACCGAATGATAATGAAGGTGATCAACCTTTCATACCTAATGAATACATGCATTAGGCACATAGTGCGAATAATTAATTCATGGACATGGAAATCGGTAATGATTAACCACAAGTATATCTGAATGAAACAACTCGAGGTCGAGTTAAGAAAAACTTTTCTGAACCGTTGATTATCGTTACGCAATTTAATAAGCTTTGTCTAAACACCTAATATAAAAAAATACCGATCTACACATTAGAATAATATTATCATAGTATTTAAAATAACCTAAATACATTATCACATAATCCTATCAGTCTATAACACATATAAGACCTAACCTCAAGTCAAACTTTGACAGTCTGAGTCAAGTTCGGTGTAATTGTAACATATCGTCGGTCTAGTCGGATAATCATCGAGTTTAAGTTCAGTTAAACTCTGCCTAACACTTAACAATTATCTTAAATAATTTTAATATCAGTCAAAATAATTTTCCTAAGCTCGTAATAATTTTCAAGTAATTATTACTATTTATCATAATTTTTCAATCATTAATAACACATTAACATGAATTAAATACTACTTAATTCCATTATCATTAATATTTATTTAATATTAAATATTAATGAAATACATGTCATAATATTATAATTTATTTATAATATCACAAAGTATTTTTAATACTTTAAAATCATTTTATATGCCTTTTAAATAATTAAATCCATTATCTGATAAATACTATTAATATTAAAATATTAATATTTTCATGACAAAATATCAAAAGTTATCTTTTATAACTTAAAATATTTTTATAACACTTAAATCATTTTTATATGATTTTTAAATCATTAATTCTATTTTTTCATAATTTATTTAATATATTTATTAAATAAATTAAATATCATTAATATTAATTTATTAATGAAATTCCTCACAAAATATTAAAAGTCATTAAAAATAACTCAAAATATTTTCTTATACTATAATATAATTTTTCATGAATTTTTATGTATTAAAATCATTTTAAAATAATTTATTTAATATTATAATTAAATAAATTAAATACCATTTATATTTCAAAAAATATTAAATATTTATGAAATATACTCAAAATAATTTTTTAGAAAATTTATTTTGTATTTTGAATAATTAAAAACTATTTTTCTCTAATTATTTATTAAAATAATTAATTTCTGGAAAATAAGTGTCACTAAAGGGCCCTATAGCGACAGAACCGTCGCTATAGGTGTTCTTGAGCTGTTCTTGAGGAAAACCAGAATTCATGTCAGACTTCAAGAGGCTTGGTTTGACCATAGATAGATATGTGATCATAAGGTTTTCTAGGCTACTAATGTTGTTAAACATGTAGTATAAGTGTAACACTATAACTACAATCAAATTTCCTGGCCATTCAACAACAGATCAGAGAGATCTAAGTTATCCAAATCGTTGTTAGACACTATTCTTAAGATTCTGGGTTTTCCAGAATCGAGGTAGCTACTTTGAGCCTTTAAATCTTTGCCTTCCCAGCTTTGTTTGTCTGATATAATGGTTCAATTGTGTAAAGAACATGTCAGAGTCCATTTCTATAACATAAGATCATAACAACATAACATATGACAGATAATAGCAAGTCAAAGTTGGGGTCAGGGGCTGTTCTTGAGAAATCTGGGTTTCCCAGATTTCGTCCCCAGGCCGGTGGTCAACTGTGACGCCCCCAAAATAGGTATACAACACCCATTCTGAGTCGTCAAAATACATGGTACAGAAACAACTACAACTTTATTAATACAACAAAAAAACTGTGAGTTTAAATACAAATATTGTCATTTAGACAATATCCATATTCAAATAAGTCCTCATTACAATTATTGATACATTATTTTACAAAAATAGTGAGGACTACTAAAACGACTTTCTAGAACCTTCATTCCATACCCCGACTAGTACTCGCAATATTCTCGCCTCCTGAGAAGAAAAATGGAATAAAAAGGAAAATGGTGAGCTCAACTAGCTAGTAAAGAATATTATGACTAAGATAATATAGAACAAATTATTGTTAGTATTCAATAGAAAAAAATTTAATAGAATACAATAGACAACAAGTTTTAAATCAATATTTGCAGCGGAAATAATAATTCATTAGAAGAGTTAAGTAGAGAATAAAATTTACTATCTTCTATATATGAATTTAAAAGTTCATTGTCGATATTTTATCCCTGTAACATCAATCAATATATAGCTGGAATTAAATATTCATCTTTGCACTACAGGCCAAAGATATTCATCAGTTGGTCATGTTCATCTAAACACCTGTTAATCTTTGCACTACGGGCCAAAGATATTCATCAGAAATCATTCATCTTTGCACTACATACCAAAGATATTCAGTAATATCATCATTTAGGACTGAGGATGATGAAAAATATTTTAAAGAAAACGAATCCAATGAAATAAAATAACAAATATTAAGGATTCGTAATTCGGTTTATCCATGTCCAAAAATACCTCATAAGTAATCATAGTGGAGTAAAATTCAAGAATAATCAAAACATGGATACAATCAATGCTAGTATCCATAATAGATATTTTGGAGGAAAAACAAAAATTTAATTTTTCTGTGAATAATGTCGTATAAGTGAATAGTGCCGTATACGTGAATAGCGCCGTATACGTGAATAGTAACCCCGACACTAAAAGTTCTAAATTTGATAAAAAAAGTTTAGATCAATATTTCGGCATAATGATATTGAAAGAAATAATATCATCTATAAAAAAAATAACATCCCCTACCTCGAAAAGACAGTACTTTTGACTAGAATATTGGATATAGAGCTGAAGGGAACTTGCACCGTATAGCAACACTCAAAGTCTTAAAATACTCACAAGAATACGCTCGATAATATAGAGAGAGAAAGATTTCAGTTTCTAGTGTGATTTTCAATTCTAACCTAAGCATCCTATTTATAGAAAAATGCTTAGAACACCAAAGCAGAAAATTTAATATAATATTATTATTATTTATTAAAATTCCATACGCCCACTTTTGAAGATCTGAATTCAGCAATTAATAACACATGCTAGACCCACTTAACTCACCAAACACGTTTTTCTTGAAAAAATAATAATTAAACTTCCAAAAATCAATTATTTCGAAACTTCAGAACTTCAATAATTCATAATAAATAGCTTTTTGTCAGAAAAATTCGAAGCACATGTCTTTTTTGTAGGAAATTTCATTATCTACAACTTTGCAGAAGAAAGTTTTTCCAAATTCCAAACAGAAATAGATCGAAATCCACAAGCGGACGATTTTACAGGCTATAATCAAATTTCAGTCAAGAAATGGGGTCCATCGACACAAAAAAATGTGTTAATCATTTAATGCAACAAAAATACTCTTTCTCCTCATATACTCATATATCTCACATTCATTATAAAAATATCATCATTATTATATTATATTAATAAAATATTATTTTATCAGAAAAGATAAAATATCGATTTTCAACAATTGTCACTTTAAAAAAATTTTCTCCATCTATATCCACATAAAATGAATATTTTCCTCATCATATAAATCAATAATTAATTATTCATAAATAATATTACAAAATCACAATACTGACAACCAGGCAGTTCCCAGGAAAGAGGGGGCTTTCCAATAAGGATTTTTTCTTACTAGCGCGCAATTAGGTGACCAAACCTCTCCTTAGACAGAACTTTCTAGACATTGCCAATAATATTATCTAATAATATTATTCAGATAATATGAATTATTGCTTTAATAATGGAAAATATTGTGTAGTGACAATTATTGAAACAACAGTAACATAAAATATCAACGCAATAATTATTGAATCAATAAAATAAAATACTGAACAATAATTACTGTAACAATTATTGAGTAGTGCCTTCTTACGTAAGTATCAATAATTGGTGCAATACCGTGTGCTACTATGCAACAACGCGTATTACTGTGTTTTAACCACCGGGTATTCCAACAGTATTAACGATAACAACTACGCCGTTATTTATAAACAACTTATACTTGTCGTTTTTTTCATCCAATCGCTTTTCGTTATGGGGCCCACAAAATACTGCGCCGTCGTACGAATATTTCCCGACAGGAAGAATATTTCACGACCAACGAATATTCCCCGATAACAATGAATATTTTATAACCACTTACTTATTTAAAATATTTGCGCATTTTATCCATAACTAACCTCATTAATCAATTCAACCCTTACTATTTCAAAATAATAAATAGAGAAAATTAAATTTCATTTATTAATAATTTAGGGTCTTAAAACCTTCCCTCCTTATGAAATTTCGTCCACGAAATTGACGTACGTACCTGGTGTTTCAAAAAGATGAGGATACCTCGCTTTCATTTCTGTTTCCAACTCCCAGGTCATTTCCTCAATAGCATGGTTCCTCCATAAAATTTTAACTTGTGGTATGACCTTTGTGCGTAGGACATGCTCTTTCCTATCCAAGATCTTGACAAGTACCTCCTCGTACGTTAAGTCTTCAGCTATCTCGTCCGGTTCTAACTCAATGACGTGGTTTGGGTCTCTCACACATTTACGAAGCACAAATATATGAAAAATATTATGAACACGAGACATACTTGGAGGTAACGCGAGTCTATAGGCCACATTTTCTACTCGGTCAAGAATCTGAAATGGACCTATAAATCGTGGATTGAGCTTTCCTCTCTTCCCAAATCTTGTAACTCCCTTCCATGGAGCCACACGCAGCAATACATGATCCCCAATACTAAATTCCACGTCCTTTCGATGAAGATCCGCATAACTCTTTTGTCGATCCTCTGCCGTTTGTATTCGTTGTCGAATCATTTGGATCTTTTTGTAGTCATACGTACCAACTCGGGTCCCAACAATATTGCTTCACCCACCTCATCCCAACATATTGGAGAACGACACTTTTGCCTATATAATGCTTCAAATGAAGCCACACCTATACTTGCCTGATAACTATTGTTGTAAGAGAATTTCACTAGCGATAAATACTTATCCCAACTCCCTTTGAAGTCTAGGACATAGAGTCTTAATAGATCTTCAAGAGTTTGAATAGTTCTCTCTGATTGTCCGTCCGTTTGAGGATGGTATGCTGAACTGAATCGTAAATTCGTGCCCATAGCTTTTTGCAAGCTAACCCAAAATCTTGAAGTAAATCTTGGGTCTTGATCCGAAACTATGGATACTGGCATGCCATGCAATCTCACAATCTCACAATCTCATCTACGTACATACGAGCAAGACGTTCAAGGGAATAAGTCTCCCGTATCGGCAAGAAATGAGCAGACTTGGTTAATCCATCAGCAATAACCCAAATAGCATTTATGCCTTGAGAAACCGTGGGAAGACCTGTAACAAAATCCATGGTAATGTGTTCCCACTTCCATTTCGGAATCTCAAGTGGTTGCAATGGGCCCTTAGGCACTTGATGCTCCGCCTTTACACGTTGACAAGTTAAACACCTCGAGATAAACTTTACAATCTCTCTCTTCATATTGTTCCACCAAAATGTATGTCAAAGATCATGATACATTTTGGTACTTCCAGGATGGATTGCAAATGGTGTATTGTGTGCATCCATTATGATCTTGTACTTCAAATCAAAATTATTAGGAACACAAAGTCTGGAGTGGACTCGAAGTATTCCTTCTTCATCGATTCTTGCTTCTGGAATAGCACCTTCTTGCACTTTCTTCTTCATACTCATCAGCTCCGGGTCTGTGGCTTGAGTAATTTTAACTTTTTCGATTAAAGTTGGTTCTATACGTATACTTGACATCATTGCATGGGTCCCCGGAGTCTTGAATTCTATCTTCATCTTTTGTAAATCACACCAAATGGGCCTTTGTGTTGACAACATCTCACTCGTTCCCGCGTAAGATCTTCTACTCAATGCGTCGGCTACCACGTTCGCTTTTCCAGGATGGTATTGAATGGTATGGTCGTAGTCTTTCAACAGCTCGAGCCAATGTCATTGCCGCATGTTGAGTTCTTTTTTAGTGAAGAAATATTTGAGGCTTTTATGGTCTGAATATATCTCCACTTTCTCCCCATATAGATAGTGCCTCCAGATCTTTAGCGCGAAAACGACTCTTACCAACTCTAGATCATGAGTAAGATAATTCCTCTCATATTCTTTAAGTTTTCGCGAGGCATAGGCTATAACTTTCCCACGTTGCATTAGAACACATCCTAGCCCTTTGCCTGAAGCATCGCTGTAGATAACAAATCCATTCGAACCAGATGGTATGGTCAAAACAGGTGCCGAAATGAGTCTCCTCTTAAGCTCTTGGAAACTCTTCTCGCATTCCTCGCTCCATACGAATTTGATATCTTTTCGAGTCAGCTGAGTTAATGGAGTAGCGATTCGAGAAAATCCTTCCACGAATCTCTGATAATAACCAGCTAAGCCCAGAAAGCTACGTACTTCTGTCACCGACTTCGGTTGTTCCCAACTTTTTATTGCTTCAATCTTCGCCGGGTCAACAGATACTCTATGTTTTGACACCACGTGCCCAAGGAATGCTTCTTCCTCAAGCCAGAATTCACATTTCTTCAACTTAGCATATAACTTATTTTCACGAAGCCTTTAGAGTACTAGCTTCAAATGGTGCTCATGATCTTCACGACTTTTGAATATATGAGGATGTCGTCAATAAAAACAACAACGAACTGATCCAAATATTCCTTGAATACTCGGTTCATCATATCCATGAAAGCCGCAGGACCATTAGTCAATCCAAAAGACATGACTAAGAATTCATAATGCCCGTACCGAGTTCTAAAGGCAGTCTTTGGAATATCTTCAGTTCTAATCTTCAGCTGATGATATCCAGAATGAAAATTTATTTTTGAAAAGAATTGTGCTCCTTGTAATTGGTCAAATAAGTCATCAATACGAGGTAGCGGATACCTATTCTTGATAGTGACATGGTTTAATTCCCGGTAGTCGATACAAAGTTGCATACTCCCGTCTTTCTTCTTTATGAATAAAACAGGAGCACCCCAAGGAGATGTACTAGGACGAATGAAACCGAACTCCTGTAATTGGACCTTTAACTCCTGAAGTTCAATAGGAGCCATTCGATATGGGATTTTAGAAATGGGCTTTGTACCAGGTTCAAGATCAATAAAGAATTCAACTTCACGTTCTGGGGGTAGACCGGAAAGTTCTTCAGGAAATACGTCAGGAAAGTAAATAACAACAGGAATATTATTCAAATATGACGTGTCTTTATTCAAATCCATAACATGGGCTAAGAAAGCTTGACATCCGTTTTTTAATAAACGAATAGGATTGATTTTAATGGCTTAGTTGCTTGAATTCGCATAGCAGGTTGGTTAGGAATATGAAAACTAACAACCTTACGAAAATAATCAATTTTAGCATGATGAGTAGTTAGCCAATCAATCCCTAAAATCACGTCAAATGCAAGTATCTTTAAAGAGATAAGGTCAACAGGTAAGGTGATGGTGCCAACTTGGATCAAACAAGATTTATAAACAGTGGATGTGATGAAAGTTTCTCCTAAAGGAGTCTCCACAGATAAATGAAAGTCTAATTTCTCTGGAGTCAAGTTTAAACGTTGAGCACAAGCAGGAGAAATAAATGAATGGGTAGCACCGGTATCTAGTAAGGTATAAATTTCGCATGAATTTATGATTAGCTTACCCGTGATCACCTCGTTTGGGTTCCTCACATGTTGACCAGTCACGACAAACGCTATTCCAGGAACCGTTGACTTTGACTTTTTTGGGACAGCCTTTTGAGTCACCATTCCCGCTGAACTTGGTTTCGCTATAGTGCAATCTCGAGCGATAAGTCCTTCCTTTCCACAATTATAACATACCTTAAACTATTGTGGGCAGTTTGGGCTGATATGTCCTTCTTTTCTGCACTTATAGCATATGACCGGTGGTCGTTCTCCTCACTTGGAACCAGTTGCTGCTGGTGCTGACGTCTTCATATTGTCATTGTTGAATCTCCTCCTGACTCGCTTCTTCTATTCTCATGGCCATGATTACCACCAGAGTGGTTGCCGCTCTTGTCCGTATTTTTCTTTTTCTGCTGGTTATCAGTGTTCTGATGACTACTGTCACCGGTATGATCCTGGTTGTGGTCCATCGGTTGAACGTACTCGTTATCTCGCTCTAATAATTGAGCCCTATTGACAACATCTGAATAGGGAGAAAATTTATGTGAAATGAGATATTGACGTATGTCGGGTTTCAAACCTCTCAGAAACATCCACGTCATACGTTCCTCATTCTCTACCAAATGAGGTGCAAACCTGGACAACTCTGTAAACTTCACTTCGTACTGGGACACCGTCATGTTATTCTGTTACAGTCTAATAAACTCTACCTCCTTCATATGACGAATACTTTTTAGGAAAGTACTTGTCATTAAACAATTTCTGAAACGTTTCCCAAGACATGCTAAGTGCGGCTGGATGGGTACGCTTTACAGATTCCCACCAGTAATCTGTCTCATTACGGAACATAAAGGTGGCGAATGGAACCTTCTGTTCTTTCGTGCATCCCAAGACATCGAATATCTTGGTAATTTGTTTGACCCACGTCTCCGCCTTAATCGGATCTGGCTTTTCCCAAAATTCTTGTGGTCCCAACTCCTTGAACTGCTTGGATGTGATAAACCGTGAATTGCTATCGTTTCCTCCTGTATTTTGAAAATGAGTCTCCCTCGTCTGATTTTGCATGAACTACAAAAAGCTTCTAAACATCCCATCGTTCATCATCTGCTCAGTGGTGTTGTTCACAGGAGGAACATTGCCAGCCTGTTGCACGTTCTCCTCGTTGGTGAGTACAGGCGTCTCCACGGTTTCATTTACTCCATTGTTAACATTCTCAGTTGCCATTCTTAAATACTGCCATAAAATAAGGGTTAATTAAACAAATTAACAAATCACATAATACCCCTATATTATGACTGGCCAACAAATAAGCGTAGGTAGGACACACTAGTGAAGGATTTACTCGTCTCTCCCCTCCTAGTTCTATTCCCCGATCTCCGCCAGAGATCATATCCCTAAGCTCTGATACCAACTGTGACGCCCCCAAAATAGGTATACAACACCCATTCTAAGTCGTCAAAATACATGGTACAGAAACAACTACAACTTTATTAATACAACATAAAAACTGTGAGTTTAAATACAAATATTGTCATCTAGACAATATCCACACTCAAATAAGTCCTCAATACAATTATTGATACATTATTTTACAAAAATGGTGAGGACTACTAAAATGACTTTCTAGAACCTTCATTCCATACCCCGACTAGTACTCGCTACATTCTCGCCTCCTGAGAAGAAAAATGGAACAAAAAGAAAAAGGGTGAGATCAACTAGCCCAGTAAAGAATATTATGACTAAGATAATATAGAACAAATTATCGTTAGTCTTCAACAGGAAAAAGTTTAATAGAATACAATAGAAAACAAGTTTTAAACCAATATTTGCAGCGGAAATAATAATTCATTAGAAGAGTTAAGTAGAGAATAAAATCTACTATCTTCTATATATGAATTTAAAAGTTCATCGTCAATATTTTATCCCTGTAACATTAATTAATATATATCTGGAATTAAATATTCATCTTTACACTACAGGCCAAAGATATTCATCAGTTGGTCATGTTCATCTAAACACCTGTTCATCTTTGCATTACGGGCCAAAGATATTCATCAGAAATCATTCATCTTTACACTACAGGCCAAAGATATTCATTAATATCATCATTTAGGACTGAGGATGATGAAAAATATTTTAAAGAAAACGAATCCAGTGAAACAAAATAATAAATATTAAGGATTCGTATTTCGGTTTATCCATGTCCAAAAATACCTCATAAGTAATCGTAGTGGAGTAAAATTCAAGAATGATCAAAACATGGATACAATTAAAGCTAGTATCCACAATAGATATTTTGGAGGAAAAACAAAAATTTAATTTTTCTATGAATAATGCCGTATACGTGAATAGTGTCGTATACGTGAATAGCGCCGTATACGTGAATAGTAACCCCGACACTAAAAGTTCCAAATTTGATAAAAAGTTCAGATCAATATTTCGGCATAATGATATTGAAAGAAATAATATCATCTATAAAAAAATAACATCCCTTACCTCGAAAAGACAATACTTTTGACTAGAATATTGGATATAAAGCTGAAAGGAACTTGCACCGTATAGCAACACTCAAAGTCTTAAAATACTCACAAGAATACGTTTGATAATATAGAGAGAGAAATATTTCAGGTTCTGGTGTGATTTTCAATTCTAACCTAAGCACCCTATTTATAGGAAAATGCTTAGAATACCAAAGCATAAAATTTAATATAATATTATTATTATTTGTTAAAATTCCATACGCCTACTTTTGAAGATCTGAATTCAGCAATTAATAACACATGCTAGACCCACTTAACTCACCAAACACGTTTTTCTTGAAAAAAAATAATTAAACTTCCAAAAATCAATTATTTCGGAACTTCAATAATTCATAATAAATAGCCCTTTTGTCAGAAAAATTCAAATAACATGGTTTTTTCATAGGAAATTTTATTATCTACAACTTTGCAGAAGAAAGTTTTTCTAAATTCCAAACAGAAATTGACCGAAATCCACAAACGGGCGATTTTACAAGCTATAATCAAATTTCAGTCAAGAAATGGAGTCCACCGACACACAAAACATGTGTTAATCATTTAATGCAACAAAAATACTCTTTCTCCTCATATACTCATATATCTCACATTCATTGTAAAAATATCATCATTATTATATTATAATAATAAAATATTATTTTATCAGAAAAGATAAAATATCGATTTTCAACAATTGTCACTTTAAAAAAATTTTCTCCATCTATATCCACATAAAATGAATATTTTTCTCATCATATAAATCAATAATTAATTATTCACAAATAATATTACAGAATCACAATACTGACAACTAGGCAGTTCCTAGGAAAGAGAGGGCTTTCCAATAAGGATTTTTCCTTACTGGCGTGCAATTAGGTGACCAAACCTCTCCTTAGACAGAACTTTCTAGACATTGCAAATAATGTTATCTAATAATATTATTCAGACAATATGAATTATTACTTCGATAATAGAAAATATTGTGTAGTGACAATTATTGAAACAATAGTAACACAAAATAACAACGCAACAATTATTGAATCAATAAAATAAAATACTGAACAGTAATTACTGTAACAATTATTGAGTAGTGTCTTCTTACGTAAGAATCAATAATTTGTGCAATACCGTGTGCTACTATGCAACAACGCGTATTACTGTATTTTAACCACCGAGTATTCCAACAGTATTAACAGTAACAACTACGCCGTTATTTGTAAACAACTTATACTTATCGTTTTTTTCATCCAATCGCTTTCCGTTATGGGGCCCAAAAAATACTGCGCCGTCGTACGAATATTTTCCGACAGGAAGAATATTCCACGACCAAACGAATATTCCCCGATAACAATGAATATTTTATAACCACTTACTTATTTAAAATATTTGCGCATTTTACCCATAACTAACCTCATTAATCAATTCAACCCTTACTATTTCAAAATAATAAATAGAGGAAATTAAATTTTATTTATTAATAATTTAGGGTCTTACATCAACTCACATTTGACCTTAATTATTTTTGATTCTATGTACTTTTTGGGTGATCTAAAGGTTTGATTGTGTAGCTCTCATACCAGGATACAACATAACAGCAACAACTTGGCCCAACTAACAAACAACAACAAGATTCTTGGCCAAGAAAAACTTGTTAGACGAAATCTGGAAATTTTGGGCTGCCCAGATTTTAGTTTTCGTGGTCAGTCAACTGACTTTGACCACTCACAACTTCTAATCTACACATGATCTGAACCTGTTTCTAGTTCCAGATCATAGTCCACCTAACATAAAACACATTTATAACATAAAACATTACAAATCAAAAATATATAAAGATCTATGGGTCCTGACATATGGTTGTCAAGCCATATTTCAACATTTTTCCAGATTTCTAAAATCATAAATTTCGAGCATTTCAGCAACTCAGATCAATAAAAGACACCTTCTAACATAACTTTAAACAATAGATCTTAACATCTAACATAAGATCACTGATTTTCAAAATTTTAGGTTTTATACCTTTGATGCTATGATCTTTGATTTTTTGATCTTTGATCTGTTTTTGGAAAGTTATAAACTAAACTTGGCTAAACTTTTCACTCTCTCTCACTCTAGATTTTGAAAATTATAGAAAGAGAAGAGACTTGGAGCAAATGAGATGTAAAGTAAGATTTCTTATTTTTAAATCTTTGATTTTTGTATACAATGTATCTAATATTGCAAGTTGGCACATAAGATCTGATCTTGGGAGATTTTATCGCATGGCTAGGGTTAGGTGTTGGTGAACAACTCTCCTAAAGTCAAAGCCTATACACCCATTTATTACAAAAAAATAAAAAGGGCATTCTAGTCTTTTTGCATACAAATTTAATGGCGTATTAGTAAATTGTCCAAAACTTTAGGGTTTAGGGTTTAACCCTTAAGGTTTAGGGTTTAACCCTTAGGATTTAGGGTTTAACCCAAAAATATTTGAAATTTAATTTCTAGGATTTCTAAATTTCGGTTTTCGAAAAAGAAAATTAATATTTCAAAATTATAATTAGGATTTTCTAATTATATTAAAATTTACTAATCATTATTCAAGCTTGCTAATTAGGATTTAATATTTCCTAATTAAAATAACTAATTTAGTAATTAGGTTTCATAATCATGCATTAGGGTTTATAACCCAAGAATTAGGGTTTCTAAATTATTAAAAATCTAATTAATCATTAGGGTTGTCCCTAATTAGGTTTGTAATTAAAATACATAACCTTATAAATAGCATTTAAATTCCCATATTAGGATTTTAATATCCGAATTAGGGTTTCAAATTCCCAAAATTGAAATTAGGGTTTTCAGAATCGATTTTAGGATTTCTTATAAATCGTAAGAATTTTCTAACTGAACATTGACGTTATTAATATAATATTAGGGTTTGCCACTGATATAGCTTATTTGGTTAACCCATGACCCTTATACCACAAACTGTACACATAAATCCACATACACAGATGCATATACACTTATACCCTTAATCGTGAATAATTCAATATAAAAAATTTTAAATCTATAAAATTTCTTTCCAGAAATGCCAAATCCATTCACTTATTTTTTTTCCAGGTTTATTATTTAACCTTAATTCAATATTTTAAGATTTAAATAATTTTCTAAATTCTCGGGTTGTCACACTCGCGCTGCGGCGCCGACCTTTCTTCTATGGGTCACGCTGCGGTGCGGACCCTGAGCCTCAGAAAAATTTGACAGATTTTTGACTTTGTGAAATTGTCGGGCTCGTAACTTCTTCGTTATAAGTCCGAATTGGCTCGTTCAAGAGCCTATGGTTCACAAATTACATACTCTACGTGTTCATACAAGAATTTTATCTATTGGACTCTGTTAACTAAAAATTCATCTATTAGTCTATTTTTAACGAAAACGATAAACGTTCGTGAACGTTCAACACTTGTTTCTTCGTTTTAAGTCAGAATCCGGCCATTTTTGAGTCCGCAACTCTATAATGCCAAATAAGACTTTTCTCCATTGAAAACCAATATTTTCAAGCTCAATATTAAAATTCAACTTCCATTCCGAGAATTTCACGAATTCGACGATTATCGTCTAATCGTGTAAATTACGGATTAACTTCGTTTCTTATGATTTATTCATCATTTCAAATGGATTTTATCCAACATACTAACATCTTAACATACTTACTTCATTAACTTATGATCATGATAAGTTATTACTTGTTCTTTGTGAGTTTGTAACTTATAAAAGTATAAATCACTTATAATTTCATTTCTCATGATTTATTATGGTGTTAATCTTTTAACCACCATCCTTGCTTCTTATTATCATACCACTTCATTCATGCAACATATTACACTTTCTTATAAGTTCTCACTTAGTTCATAACTTCATTTATTACTTATCTTACAACATGGCTTATTTACGGCTTATTAAGACTTAAGCCCTTTGATTCATTATTCCTACTCGTTCTTAGCATACATGTTCTACCACTACCCACTTCTCTAACAATGGAAGAGAAAGAGAATCATGGTTTAGGATTGCTTACCCTTGAATATCACTTGGTTAATCTTTACTCTTCTTCTTGCTTCTTGAACTAAGAAATCTAGCTTTCTAGTTTTTTCTCTCAAGTAAATAAGCTCTCAACTTATAAGTTATAAAGTGTTGAATGAATGAACAACCAACAAAGAGCTATCTCTCCTTCTATTTATAGGAAATCCTAAATGAGGGTAGTTTAGACAATAAACCACTTCTACCTCCTTACTATTTAATACTTCCACCCTAAGTTAACTTGCTCTCCACACTCTTTTCTTGGCCATCACAACATTTATCCAATACCTGAGCACCACATTTACTTAACTACTAAGTAAACTTGCTAATCACATAACTTAGCCATTAAGTTACTTGCTAGGGACTTTGGATCATCCATGGTTTGCCCCATGGGTTTAAACCATCCCATAACCCATTGGTTCTTACTTTGGGCCTTTAGCTTAATTAACTTAACTTAATTATTTAGGCTTGCATTAAATTACTTTAGGACTTTACCTTAACAATCACTTGGGCTTTAATACTACATAATCTTGGGCTTGCTTATTAATTCTTATTGGACTTCACAAATTGCTACACAATCCTACTAATTCAATCCATTTGGCTCAAAACCTTATAACGTATAATTTACGTATTAATCTCATATTCCACCTCGTATACTTACTCATATACGACATACCATTATTCATACCTACTCGCATAATACTCGTATTCATCATCTTGCCTAATACTTACGCATCATACGATTATTGTTTCATTCATTATACACATTTCATTTTCTTCTCGGAAATCACTTTTCCTAACTGTTAGGTTTTAAGTCCGCAGATGAAAAACTGCGTTTGCCATAACTGAAATATTATTGGATATTCCATCTCACCAAGATATTCTATCATTACGTATTTCTCGAATGTTCAAAAATAATTCCCGAGCAGAAATGCGTGAATAATATTTTTTAGAAAATTTCTCGGAAAGCTTTTATTTTCATCTTGGAAATTCAAACACTTTAATTCTACCACGTAGCCAAAATACTACGACGTTCTGACATTTCAAGGTCATAAAATGACCTACAATTAGCTTACTCTCATAAATAATCAATTAAATTCATTTAATACACATAATCAAATAAAAATTTAATTCTCATAAAATCCAATTTTTTTGGGGAGTTACAGGAGCCATGTGCGACTTGTGGGGAGAATCATTCCGGAGTTTGTCTGAAGAAGAAGGGAGTCCGTTATAACTGTGGTCAAGAGGGACACATGTCACCCAATTGTTCCCATCCAAAGAAGATACAAGGTTATTTTGCATGTGGATCGTTGATCATCTAGTTCGAAATTGTCCGAAGAGGAATGTGGAGAAGGAAAGTGTCAACAAGGGACCCGGTAGCGGAACCTTTGTAACGCCGTGAAAAATCGAACCTTTTGTAAATACTTATAATAATGAATAAAATAATATTATTTGTTATTATTTGTTAGTAAGATGAATGTCGTTCTATAATCTAGAAATATCAGAACGTCGTAGTATTTTAACTACGTGAGAGATTTAAAGTGTTTGAATTTCTAAGACGAAAATAAAAATTTTCCGAGAAATTTTCCGAAAAAAACTATTCATCGTTTTCCGCTCGAAAATTATTTTTGAACTTCCGAGAAATACGTAACGTTATAATATCGAGGTGAGATGGATTATGTAATAATAATTTAAGTATGGTAACGTAATTTTTCGCATGCGGACGTAATTTGAGAACAATAAGAATTAAGAAATAAATGAAATGAATTAGAGTAATCTTGTTTGAAGTGTAAAGTCCAATAACATTAAGGGGTATGCCCAATGTGTAAACCATGTGGAGGTAATAATTAAGCCCAAGGGTTTAGCTATGAAAAGTCCAAAGAAAATTAAAGAGAAGCCCAAAGTATAAGTTAAGTTAATTAACATTAAGCCCAAGATTTTGATCCATTAGACAAGGGGGATCCATGGGGTAACCCATGGGTGATCTTGGTACCCATGTTTTGGATATGTTTTGTGGAGACCAAGTAATAAGTGTAATGGCCAAGTAAAGAGAGTAGCTGGCAAGTTTACTTAGTTGTTAAGCAAATGAATAGTAAGGAGGTGGGATGTCTTAATGACTAGAATGCCCTAACCTTAGCCCTTCTATAAATAGCAAGCTCCCAATTCATTTGTTGGTTGTTATTTCATCTAACAAACTTTCTTTACAAAGCAACTTAATTGGTAGAGAGAATAAGCACTTATAAGTCCAACCTTCCATTGTTAGATTTCCAAAAGAAGAAGAAGTTAGCCTTCAAAGGTAATGATCTCATGATCTAATATTCTTACATCTATCCCATACTAGCTTGATAAGAGAAGTATAACTTGATGGTCATGTATGCTAAGAACATATGAGAAGTGAATAATCAATGGACTTAAGTCGAATATGTCATAAGTAAATGAAAATCATGTATTAAGGAAATTATTAAGTTATGAACTTATAAGAAATAAGCCATAACCTAATATGAAAATAAGTTATTATAATATTTAGGTTGAGATGTCTATTCAATGAAATAAATCCATTTAGAATGATGAACAAATTGTTAGTAATGAAGTTTTGCCGGAATTCACACGATTGGACGATAATCGTCGAATTCGTGAAATTCTCGGAATCAAAGTTAAATTTTGTGTTTGAACTTAGAAATGTTGGTTTTCGATGGAGACAAGTTGTATTTGGCATTATAGAGTTGCGGACTCGAAAATGGCCGGATTCCGACTTAGAACGAAGAAACGAGTGTAGAACGTTCACGAACGTTTATCATTTTCGTAAAAATGGACTAATAGGTGAATTTTTAGTTAACGTAGTCAAATAGATAAAATTCTTGCATGAATACGTAGAGTATGTGATTTGTGAAACGTAGGCTCTTGAACGAGCCAATTCGGACTTATAACGAAGAAGTTATGCGTCCGGGAATTTCGCAAACCTGAAAATCTGCCAAAGCAATCTGAGGCACAGAGTTGGCACTACGGCACCAACCCCAGGCTTATTGATGGCGCTGTAGCACCAGGCATAGGGTCATAACCTTCTATAGTTTCACACCGCGGCACGACTGTTAGCACATAAACTCACGCCGCAGCGTCGTGTCCGGTCCTTAGCCACTGCAGAGTGGCGTCGCAGCGCGGCATATAGAAGAAAAGGCGGCGCCACAGCGCCAGTCCTAGGATTTTGACAGAGAAGAAAGTTTACAAGTATAACATGAAGGGTAACTCATTAGTAATGAACTAAGAAACTTAATGAAGCATTGTAAGGTATTGTTAAACCATAATTATGTTGCCTAAAGGTTGAAGATAAGTAATTAAACATAAATATAATGTGAAGGTAAGATCGATGTAACGAAAAGCCGGAACCAATAATAACAAATCTAAGTTATAATTAGATTGAGAAGAAGGGTAAGATTCATTAGGAACCATGTATGTTTATTCATGCCTAATGTATTATGTGATGTTATCATTTACTTTAGAGACTTAAGGACTTAACCAAGAACGTGTTATAACTGTAGCAGACGCTAAAGGCAAGTACTCTAACCCTTGTTCCAGTTCGATCTGGACAAGTCTTTGTGATTCATGTATTCTTCGCATGAGCTAATGTTTGATGAAGTCAAAGCCAATTCTTTTGGCTAGACTTATGCTATGCCGGATTTCATATAATCTATCAAGTGTTGACAATGATTTACCAAACTAATATTGTTGTGGTTTTCAAAAGGAGACTGAGTATGCTAAATTGTTTTGTCGTCAAACGACAGGCACGTGAGGTTGCCACAACTTAAACGTATACACGTTTAATGAACGTAGTGTTGATCAACATAGAGTACTATAGGCTAATCACCTAGACGTGCTCGTAAGCTATGCCGGACTTACAGACTTAGAGCCGGGATGTCCTTTTCAAAGTACTAATGAAATGCTTATGGTCTTGGACCAGAGTTGATGTTTTACTGAATATTGTTGTTGTAAAACGTTTTGAATGAAAAGAAGTGCTATGTTGACTCATCAATAGTACTTCATAACTATTGTTCAGTTATTGAAGCTATACGATTCTTATGTTTCAAGCATGCTAGTTTTATTAGACTTGTTGTACTTGCTGAGCTAGTTAGGCTCACTCTTGCTTGAACCATATGAACACAGTTAAGATCGAACGGATTAAAGGCTCCGGCAAGGATAAGGGCAAGGTGAAAATGAACCCGTAGAGTACTTATGTAATAGTATAGGGTGAATGATTGTAATATAATTGATATTATGACAAGAACAAATGTATTGGTTATCGAGAACCTGGGGAAATGTTAATATTATTTTGATTATATGGAAGACATATTCGTTCTATTGAGGCTTTTCAATTGAATGTATGTGTAAATGGTAGTACCGTGTAGCACCATCTGTCGGGTTAGAAGATACCCGAATTTGGGGGCGTCACAGGTTGGTATCAAAGCATTAGGTTATAAAATTTAAGGGGGGATTTAAACCTTAAGTCATAACCTTAAGAAAAGTCAAAGAAATAAAATATGGAAATTAACCTTATAAAAATGCATTATATATGTTATGTGTTTTATTATTCTACTGACGTATACTAATCAAACTTATTTGTGTTGTTATAGATGTCAGGAGAAAATAGAGATGTACAAATAGTTAACGAAGGGTCGGTTAATCAGATAGAGATTTTACCAAACCCCATAGCAGCAGAGCCTGAAATAGACTATATGTCCGTATTTGACGGCATGTTGGAGGAAGAGGTGGAGGCAGTATCCTTCAACCCAGTAGCTATAGCAGTAGAGATGGCTCCGGGGGAGTCAATGATGTCACTTTTTATGTCAGTATTGGATAGAAATATCCACTACTATTAGGAGGTTAAGGAGCTGAAAGCAGAGCTCCAGGCTGTTATAGAGGATAAGATGGATGTGGAGTCCATGTGGGAACAAGAGCATGATGAGAGGATTTTGGCTAAGGACAAAGTCCATGAGTTGAAACAGGATGTCTTTGAGTTTAGAGGTGAGCTAAAGACTAAGAAATAGAAGATAGGGAGAATGTCCTATATCCATAGGAGTTCTCATGCGGACTTCCAGCTGCAGGTAGCTGGTTATCCCGTAGAGGCAGGGCAGACGCGGCATACTATCAGCCGTGATATTATCGCCGGTATTTCCAAGGCGAATTTTGAGAATGCCTTAAGGCAGATGTGATCTAGTAGTGGCTAGAGTAGTTTAGATATGTAAATATTTGGTATCTAGTAGGGACGTAAAACCCTCTTTTGTATAGCAAAGGTTAGTCTTTTGTAAATCCCAATTTTTGAAAAGCAATTGCGGGAAAGTAATGTAATCAGCTTAGGTTGTGTAATGCAACCTATGTAGTATTATACTACAATGAATCAATCTAAGTTTTTTTTTCAAATTATGTTTAGTAATGAATGTTGGAGTTATTGTTTAAGATTAAATAATAACTAACTAACAGGAAATGAAAAATAACGAAATGTGTTGTTTATTGTAACAAAATGCCGCCAAGAAGAATGCCACGTAATCAAGGCGGGAACGTAAATTAACCAGAGAGAGGTCTGGTTAACCCCATGCAGGAGTTTGTAAACCTTTTAACCGCAGCGTTTAATAGAACCGGGGCTAATATCCCCATAAATCCTAGAGTAGTACGAGCTACTACGTTTAAGGATTTTAAAAGTGTGGGTCCGCCAGAGTTCAAAAGAACTACGGACCCTATCGATGCCCAAAAGTGGGTGAAGGAAATTGAGAAGGCATTTGTCATTGCAAATGTCGACGAGGCCCAAAAGGTTGCCATTGCAACCTACATGATGAAGGGAGATGCCAACTTTTGGTGGGAGGCCAACCAGGCTAAGGCTAGGATTGAGAATGTAACGCCCCAAAATCCGATCTACCTTCAGACTCGAACTCCGTGCATCACAGTCCCATTTCTTACCAAACATACCTCATTATATAGTTAAATATAATAACATACATTCTCAAAATCCAGGTTCTCGAAACCTTAAAATCTCTTTCATTACAAATAATGGTAATTACATTATTCTTTGCATCTTGCACAAGTGACTTTCATCCGCCACCAAGGATACATAACTGTTCATTAAACTAGTCTATAGCTTAATTCTAGCATTCTATATTACAAGTCTTCACTTGATCTTCATGCACATTCATATACAGAATGGCACTTCGTCTGGATACCGATCAGCTTGATCTTTAAGGGATCCTTAAGTTCTTTCTAACGTCGTTCGCTAAAAATATTTTTCATGTAAAGCAAGTGTGAACATTCAATTGCCCAGAAAGTCATAACAGTTAAACAAACAACTTCAAGAGTTTAAATATTCTTCAGAACTTCGATAACCGAACAAATGTTATGAAGCTGCTTGAATAATAGGAATAGTCTTGATTCTTATTATTTTACAACATCCATCACATACTCTTTACACTACATTCATTCTTCTACCTTTTTCCATACATATCATGTCTGGCTAGAATCATTAGCACAGACTTAACAATAACAGTTCATGTATAAACAGAGCATGCTCATATTGAACAGTTTAATCACAGAATAGTTCATATCATAGAAACACCGAAGTGTTCAAATTGTGGCACAATGCCTCATACATTCTAACACCTTGTACAAATATCACATATTCGCACATAGACAGAACTTCTCAAGTTCAACATCTGAGAAGTTTAAGAAACTAGCATTCATATAAAATGAATGAAGTTAGGAAAACTTGCCTTACGCACAGCTACAACTTATAGTTTATGCTGAACCGCTCATTCAAACTCCTATGCAGCACATAAGGAAATAATATGTATACCAATTAGTCATATACTTGACTTACGTATTGGTTTACTTAACTTCACTTCTTAAGGTTCACGTTCTTATAAACTAAGTTTACGTGACCAACTTCCTTTACTACCGGTTTACGGCTTCATGACATACGAAGATGTCTTACTCAGTACATTCATCATCTTTGATGATTTACATTCTTATCTTCTTCTTATAACTCTCCTAGGACTCAGCACACATCGTGTCTCTACTAGTAATCCATATGGTACTTTGAGTGGTTTACCACAAATAACCAACAAACAAGTTCCCGTCTCATCTACACTGCCCATAACAGTGAGTTAGATCGGTTGCCAGTTTTGTATATACCTTCGCTCTCTGAAGGAATTGTTTAACCAAGCTCCCATATGTCAACCATCAAAGGTTACGATTGTACCACAACCTAACTTCTCTTAACTTGTCTGAACCATTAAACTACAATGTTCGTTAAGTCAACTTGTTATTCCTTATGGCTTTCTGGCAACTAAATGTCATACCTCAGGATTCATTTATTTATCATCTAAGTCATACAGTCTTTCGTATAATCAGAACGATCATTCAATGTCAATACTATGAGATCATAGTGTTAAACATTTCATATTAACTTATTCATACCTTACAACGTCCGATTCCTTCAACTCGGAATCTTGTCCAAGTTATACTTGTTAACTCGGCTTCTTAACGTTATACGTTATTATCTTTAACTTAGTTTTTTCACCGTTCACGGTTAACCAGCATTCTTCATTACCTTACGGTCAAACCATACACGGAGTGTAGGTTCTGCTCGTTTAATATTAACGTACACCCAACCCTTACGTTGATTAAAGTGTTTAACGTTTGCCTTTCATTCTAACATTCTCTATCCGACTCACCCTCGAAATTTCATTAATCTTATAACCGTTTGCTATGGCTTTTTACGATAATTCCTATCTTACTTACTACTTTCATCAACATCTAAGTCATACAACTATTGTATACTTAGAACGTTCATTTGACACGAATACGATTCACGAGGATCGTTTACGTATTTAGTGTTCACGTTGCTCATCTCTTAATCTCTCATTCAACCTTTACTCAAGGTTTCAATTGCATTCAATCATTATCTAACCCATGAACCCCATGTTCATTCTTCTTTTTTAATGTCGAAGCCATACCGTTCCTTGTATGCTAAGACCGATTGTTCATCGTAACAACGTTGCATTCACAGCGTCTATACGCTTTATACTTATCACTCATTACCATGACATAACATCGGAATGTTATTCATTACCTTCATCACTCAACGTCTAAGGAATCACAATCACAGCAATCCCTCACGTTCGTTCATTACGACTACGGTCCCCGGATATCTGTTACGTAATCTAGCGCTTATGTTCTCTATCTTTTAATCTTGTTTAATCCTTTCGTTCAACCTTTATCAAAGGTTTAATACACTTGATTATGTGTTATTTTAGGTGAACTATATGTTCCTATTTCTTTCTTGCACATCCCCCAATAATTGAGCAGTTAAAATCTCATTTATGGGCATTACCCTGCATCGGCGCTGTGGCGCCACTCTCTGCACTAAGACTCATGTTGCGGCGCGAGTTAGCAGTAGCTGGTGGCCCGAGCTCGCACTGCGGCGCCGGCCTCTAAGGCACGACTCGCGCTGCGGCGCCAAGCATGAAACCTAGAAAAATTTTCTAAGTCTTTTACAAGCTTGAGACGCTGACTTCGAAATATCATATCTCATTCGTTATAACTCGGAATGAGGTCGTTCCAAAGCCATTTTCTTCCTTATCTTACATACTTTGATTAACCATGGACAGAACTTTGTTCTAAATCCATTAACATGACATTCAATTGGCTTAATCTTCACTATTTGTTCGTGTTTATGTTATTAACGTTCTTCATTCGTTCGTCCGTAATTCGGTCATCCGAACTCCGAACTCGTTCGTTCTTGAGTCTACGACTCACATTTTCTATGTTCTCTTATATTCTTATAAAACCCTACACATTCAGGTTCATTTACTAACCTTTCTAATTCTCATTCATCTTTTACAAAAATTTCGCCATAACTTCGTTATAGCTACGTTTTAATCCGTTCTTCATGAACGTTTCTAACGTTCCTAACCAAGCAATAAGCAACTAACTTATACGCGATGGTTTTAAGCTTGTCCATCAACAACAATTATCCTACGATGGTTTTAAACTTGTCCATCAACAACAATTATCCTACGATGATTTTAAATTTGTCCATCAACAACGTTCTTCGTGTTCTTCGTTCGTTCTTCGTTTTAATCGATATTTTGGATTACGATTCTACTTTTTCTCGGAATTTGATGTTATAGAACATTATTCCTTACTTATTTGACCTACTCATTCATAAGATTCATTCGGATCGCTCAAAATCTTTACGAATCATATACTTTCTTAAGAAATTTATAAACTAAATTCCTAATTCTTATTTCTTCATTTTCTCATGATTTCAACCATATGAAATCATTCTTAACTTTATCTACTTCTTATCTTCATTAAGTTATGTTTTTGAACGTATTAAACTTAAATAAAATTAGAAGAAACTAGGGTTCGGATTACCATTCTTCTTTAATCTCCTTCCGTCGGACAAAGCGTGCATTCGAGATAGCTTTTCCTCATTCTCTCCCTCTTCTTATCCCTTCCAAACTCTCTCTTTCTCTCTAAGGTGTAGGATTTTCAAAATCCAAAAATAATGAAATGAGCTTACTATTTATAGAATTTCAGGGCTAGGGGTATTTTAGTCATTTTGCCCCCCACCTCCTTATTATTCCCACCTCCTCCAACACTTAGCCACCAAGTAAACTTGGCCTCCACCCTTACTTGGTGGCCAAGTGGCCGGCCCACATGCCCATGGGTCATCCCATGGGTTGCCCCAATGGTTATTACCCATCCGTTTACCCATCGGTTCGATCCGCGGTTTCTTTTCTTGGTCTGGGCCTTAACCCTAATTCTTATTGGGCCTATCTTGGGCTTGATTATCACAAAGCGTTGGGCTTGACATAATCCAAGTCCAATTGGATTCTATAAAGTCCATGAACTCAAAGTCCATTAAGACTAATCGTATTCTACGCATTCCATTCTCGTATTCTCTTCGTATATCGTTCGTACGATATTCGTATTATACGTCGTACTAATCTCCGTACTATACTCGTATAATAACTAGTATTATACTTGAATCTCTCACGCATAATAACCCTAATTATTATGCGTACTCATTAAAATTCTCAGAAATTACTTTTCCTAACCCTTAGGTTTTACGTCCGCAGGCGAAAACTTCGTTTTTGCCATAACTGAAATATTATTGAATATTCCATCACGTCTCAACATTTTACGTAATCAATAACTTCTCAAAATTTCAAAATAAATCTCCGAGCAGAAACGGATGAATAGTGCCTATTTCATATTTTCCCCAAAAATATTTTTGTTCCCGGAAAAATTTTATTTTCGTCTTGAAAATTCTTACTCGTTCAATCTAGCTCATAGCCAGAATCCTCCTGACTTATAATCACCCTAGGTTATTGAACGATTAATAAACACATAGCACAGAATAGTATTAATAAAAATTCATTTTATTAATAACTAATTCTTTAAACTAAAATATTCTGGATAATCCGATTTTCCGGGTTGTCACAGAGAATTTAACATGGGCGAGATTCAAAGAGATATTTTTGGAGAACTACTTTCCCACGAGCATGCAAGGAAGAATGGAGATGCAGTTTTTGGAATTGAAGCAAGGGGACATGACGGTTCCCCAATACGCCGCCAAGTTTAATGAACTGGTGTGGTTCGCTCCAGACCAAGTGGACACCGAGGTTAGGAAGGCGAGACAGTTCGAGCAGGGCTTGAAACCTTGGCTCTATAACCGTATTTTTGTGTTCCAGAGTACTTCGTTTGGGACAATTTTAGAGAAGGTGATAATCGCCTAAGGTGGTAGTGAGGCTCTGAGCCAATACCACAAAGATAAGAAGAACAAAGGGAAAGTGGATGGTGGAGTGAAGGTCGAAGGAGCCAGTGGTAGTGGCGAGGGACAAAAGAGGAAAACGTTTAGCTCTAGGAATACCGGAGTGAAATTAAGAGACCTGAAGAAGAGGATGGAGGCTTGCAAGACCTGTGGGAAGACTCATTTAGGAGTCTGTCTTAAGAGTAAGGCTGTGTGTTACAATTGTGGACAGGAGGGCCACATTGCGCCTAACTGTCCAAGTCCGAAGAAGAATCATAGATGCTTTGTGTGTGGGTCAACTGACCACATGGCAAAGAACTGCCCAAAGAAGGGTACGGAAGGGAATAAGGGCGCCAGTAGTGGTAAGTTAACTATTGGGGGTCCAGCACAGCCAGTTAGGCCGATGGCCCTAACCTTTAATATGATCGTCCAAGACGCGATGGCCTCAGGGGACGTAGTCGCAAGTATTATTCTGATCAACGACCTAAATGCATACGTGCTATTTGACTCGGGTGCTACTTGTTCGTTTATCACATGTGATTTTGCTAGACGATTAGGATTACTTCTCGAAAAGATGTCAATACCTTTAAATATTAAGGTAGTAAACAAAGAGATATTTCCTGTTGAAAATGTTCATAGGAGTTGTTGTGTAGACATATGAGGTTATAAGTTATTGGTAGATTTGATACCGATAAAGTTAGGAGAATTTGACGTAATTCTCAAAATGGATTGGTTGGTTAATCATGGGGTAATTATAGATTGTCAAAAGAAATGCGTAAATCTTAGAACCTTAAGACAACCTCATGTAATATTTTACGAAAATAAATCGTCGGGACGTTCGTGTTGTCTTACCAAGACACAAACTAGGAAACTATTAACGAAGGGGTGTGTAGGTTATTTATGCCATGTAGTTGATACCCAGAGAGTGGGAGCGACCATGGAACAAATACCTATAGTGAATGAATTCATGGTTGTATTTCCAAGTGAGTTGTTGGGTCTTCCGCCGGATAGGGAGACCGAGTTCATAATAGACATTGTACCAGGAGCGGCACCAGTTTCCAGGGCACCGTATCGTATAGCGCAAGTGGAAATGAAGGAGTTGATGGTGCAGTTGCAAGAACTGTTGGAAAGGAAGTACATTCAACCGAGTGTTTCACCGTGGGGAGCATCGGTACTTTTTGTCAAGAAGAAGGACGAATCATTAAAACTTTGTATTGACTATCGAGAGTTGAACAAGTCGACGATAAAGAATAAGTACCCATTGCACAGGATCGATGATCTGTTTGATCAATTGAAAGGGGAAAAGTATTTTTCTAAAATAGATTTGCGGACGGGGTATCATCAGCTAAAGGTTAGGAATGAAGACGTGCCAAAGACAACATTCAGGACTAGTTATAGTCATTACGAGTTTCTGGTGATGTCATTTGGGTTAACTAATGCACCAGCTGCATTTATGGATATGATGAACAGGGTGTTCAAATAATATTTGGACAAGTTCATCGTGGTGTTTATCGATGATATTCTAGTCTATTCTAAGATGCCAGAAGATCATGTTGAACACCTAAGGATAGTGTAGGAAACACTAAGGAAGGAGAAGTTATATGCGAAGTTCACTAAGTGTGAATTTTAGCTACAGAGGGTACAATTTTTAGGACATGTCATTGACCATGAGGGAATTTCAGTAGATCCAGCAAAAGTGGAAGCCGTGATGAATTGGGAACAACCAAAAACGCCGACTAAGGTGCGGAGTTTCCTAGGGTTAGCGGGTTACTATCAGAGATTCATTCAGGATTTTTCGAAGATAGCTACTTCGTTGACTAACTTGACAAGGAAGATGGTGAAATATGAGCGGTCCGAGAAGTACGAGGACAATTTTCAAGAACTGAGGAAGAGATTGAGTAAAGCGCCTGTTTTGTCATTACCCGATGACATAGAAAATTTCGTAGTTTATAGAGATGCTTCGCATAGAGGAGTTGGTTGCGTGCTCATGCAGCATGGCAAGGTCATTGCGTATGCATCTAGGCAGTTGAAGGGTTATGGGAAAGTTTACCCTACTCATGATCTGGAACTGGCCGCTGTAGTTTTTGCCTTAAAGATATGGCGACATTATCTTTACGGGAAAAAATGTGAGATATACACGGACCACAAGAGTCTAAAATATATCTTCACACAGAAGGAGTTGAATATGAGGCAGAGGAGATGGCTGGAGTTGATAAAGGATTACGACGGTGAAATCATGTATCATCCTGGAAAAGCCAATGTAGTGGCTAATGCCTTAAGTAGGAAGGGTCGGGAAATGTTGTCTATGTTAATGGCTCAAACTGAGTTAATAATAGAGATGGCTAGGATGGAGATAGAGGTGAAGTTACCAAGTGAAGCGGGACACAGACTGTTTGCGACGGAGATCCAATCTACCATCATAGAGAGAGTTAAGGAGGTGCAGTTCAAAACTGATGAGTGTGACCAAATGAAGAAGCGGTTAACCAATGAAAAAGATATTAAATATAGTCTTGATAATGAAGGATTATTAAGATTTGAGGGAAGAATTTGGGTTCCAAATGAGACAGAATTAAAAGAGCAAGTGTTACACGAGGCTCACAGTTCAAGGTACTCGATTCATCCTGGTAGCACCAAGATGTATCAAGACCTTTGACAGAGTTTTTGGTGGCCGAACATGAAGAGAGAAATAACCGAATATGTGAGTAGATGCTTGACTTTTTAGAAAGTTAAGGCGAAACATCAACGACCAAGTGGCTTGTTACAGTCATTAGAGATTTCGGAGTGGAAATGAGAGCATATCATGATGGACTTTGTGGTGGGACTTCCGACTACTCAGAAGGGATATGATGCGATTTGGGTAATAGTGGACCGGTTGACAAAGTTGGCTCACTTTTTGGCAATTCGGGTCAAATACAACTTAGATCAATTAGCTAAACTTTATGTTAAGAAAATTATTTCTAGACATGAAGCACCAGTTTCGATTGTGTCAGATTGTGACCCACGATTCACATCGAACTTTTGGAGAAGTCTGCAAGAGCAGTTGGGAATGCAGTTGAAGTTAAGTATGGCATATCATCCACAAACTGATGGACAGAGCGAGAGGACAATTCAGATGTTAGAAGATATGTTAAGATCTTGCGTCATGGATTTCAAGGGTAGTTGGGATGATCATCTACCATTAGTAGAGTTTGCGTATAACAACAGTTATCATGCAAACATAGGTATACCGCCTTACGAAGCTTTGTATGGGAGAAAATATAGAACACCATTGTATTGGGATGAAGTGGGAGAACGCCGAATGCTAGGACCAGAATTGGTGCAGCAAACAGCGGATATTGTGAAGCTAATACGAATGTGATTGGTAGCAGCTCAAAACAGACAAAGGAAGTTTATGGATTCACATCGAATAAATAGGGAGTTCGAGGTAGGCTCGTATGTATTTCTAAAGGTTTCTCCCTGGAAAGGAAAGATATGCTTCGAAAAGAAAGAAAAATTAAGTCCCAGGTTTATAGGACCTTTTAAAATATTAGAAAAGGTGGGAGGGGTAGCTTACGTGGTAGCGTTATCTCCAGACCTAGAACGAATACATAACGTGTTTAACATATCTGTATTACGACCCTATAAGCCTGATTACAAACACATAATAGAGTATGAACCGATTCATATCGAGAAGGACTTAACCTATAAGGAGATGCCAATTCAAATCATCGATCGAAAAGAACAAGTTCTGCGGAACAAAGTTGTACCGTCTATAAAGGTGTTATGGAAGAACCACGATGTCGAAGAAGCAACGTGGGAATTGGAAGAAAAGATGAGAAAGAATTATCCTCATTTGTTTGTGTAATTTTTTTTTTTGCGAGATTCTGGGGACAGAATCCTTATAAGGGGGAGACAGTGTAACGCCCCGGAAAATCGAACCTTTTGTAAATACTTTTAATAATGAATAAAATAATATTATTTGTTAGTAAGATGAATGTCGTTCTATAACCTAGAAACGTTGGAACGTCGTAGTATTTTAACTACGTGAGAGAATTAAAGTGTTTGAATTTCCAAGACGAAAATAAAAGTTTTCTGAGAAATTTTCTGAAAAATAGTATTCATCGTTTTCTGCTTGGAAATTATTTTTGAACTTCCGAGAAATACGTAACGTTATAATATCGAGGTGAGATGAATTATGTAATAATAATTCAAGTAAGAAAAACGTAATTTTTCGTATGCGGACGTAATTTGAGAACGATAAGAATTAAGAAATAAATGAAATGAATTAGAGTAATCTTGTGTAAAGTGTAAAGTCCAATAACATTAAGGGGTAAACCCAATGTGTAAACCATGTGGAGATAAAAATTAAGCCAAGGGTTTATCTATGTAAAGTCCAAAGTTAATTAAAGAGAAGCCCAAAGTATAAGTTAAGTTAATTAACATTAAACCCAAGGTTTTGATCCATTGGACAAGGGGGCTCCATGGGGCAACCCATGGGTGATCTTGGTACCCAAGTTTTGGATATGTTTTGTGGAGACCAAGTAATAAGTGTAATGGCCAAGTAAAGAGAGTAGCTAGCAAGTTTACTTAGTTGTTAAGAGAATGAATAGTAAGGAGGTTTAGTAATGAGGTGTGATGTCTTAATGACTAGAATAACCTAACCTTAACCCTTCTATAAATAGTAAGCTCTCAATTCATTTGTTGGTTGTTATTTCATCCAACAAACTTTCTTTACAAAGCAACTTAATTGGTAGAGAGAATAAGCACTTATAAGTCCAACCTTCCATTGTTAGATTTCCAAAAGAAGAAGAAGTTAGCCTTCAAAGGTAATGATCTGATGATCTAATATTCTTACATCTCTCCCATACTAGCTTGATAAGAGAAGTATAACTTGATGGTCATGTATGCTAAGAACATATGAGAAGTGAATAATCAATGGACTTAAGCCGAATAAGTCATAAGTAAATGAAAATCATGTATTGAGGAAATCATTAAGTTATGAACTTATAAGAAATGAGCCATAACCTAATGTGAAAATAAGTTATTATAATATTTAAGTTGAGATGTCTATTCAATGAAATAAATCCATTTAGAATGATGAACAAATTGTTAGTAATGAAGTTTTGTCGGAATTCACACGATTGGACGATAATCGTCGAATTCGTGAAATTCTGTGAATCAAAGTCAGATTTTGTGTTTGAACTCGAAAACGTTAGTTTTCGATGGAGACAAGTCGTATTTGGCATTATAGAGTTACGGACTCAAAAACGGCAGGATTCCGACTTAGAATGAAGAAACGAGCGTTGAACGTTCACGAACGTTTATCGTTTTCGTTAAAAATAGACTAATAGGTGAATTTTTAGTTAACATAGTCAAATAGATAAAATTCTTGCATGAATACGTAAAGTTTATAATTTGTGAACCATAGGCTCTTGAACGAGCCAATTCAGACTTATAACAAAGCAGTTATACGTCCGAGAATTTCGCAAAGTTGAAAATCTGTCAAAGCAATCTGAGGTACAGAGTTGGCGCCACGGCGCCAACCCCAGGCTTATTGATGGCGCTGCTGCACCAGGCATAGGGTCATAACCTTCTATAGTTTCACGTCGCGGCATGACTGTTAGCACACAAACTCACGCCGCAGTACCGTGTTCGGTCCTTAGCCACTGAAGAGCGGCACCGTAGCGCGACATAGAGAAGAAAAGGCAGCGCTGCAGTGCCAGCCCTAGGATTTTGACAGAGAAGAAAGTTTACAAGTATAACATGAATGGTAACTCATTAGTAATGAACTAAGGAACTTAATGAAGCATTGTAAGGTATTGTTAAACCGTAATTATGTTGCCTAAAGGTTGAAGATAAGTAATCAAGCATGACCATAATGTGAAGGTAAGATCGATGTAACGAAAAGTCGGAGCCAATAATAACAAATCTAAGTAATAATTAGATTGAGAAGAAGGGTAAGATTCATTAGGAACCATGTATGTTTATTCATGACCTAATGTATTATGTGATATTATCATTTACAGTAGAGACTTAAGGACTTAACCGAGAACGTGTTATAACTGTAGCAGACACTATAGGCAAGTACTCTAACCCTTATTCCAGTTCGATCTAGACAAGTCTTTGTGATTCATGTATTCTTCGCATGAGTTAATGTCTGATGAAGTCAAAGCCAATTCTTTCAGCTAGACTTATGCTATGCTTAATTTCTTATAATCTATCAAGTGTTGACAATGATTTACCAAACTAATATTGTTGTGGTTTTCAAAAGGAGACTGAGTATGCTAAATTGCTTTGTCGTCAAACGACAGGCATGTGAGGTTGCCACAACTTAAACGTATAAATGTTTAATGAATGCAGTGTTGATCAACATAGAGTACTATAGGCTGATCACCTAGACGTGCTCGTAAGCTATGCCGGACTTACAGACTTAGAGCCGGGATGTCCTTTTCAAAGTACTAATGAAATGCTCATGGTCTTGGACCGAAATTGATGTTTTACTGAATATTGTTATTGTAAAACGTTTTGAATGAAAAGAAGTGCTATGTTGAATCATCAATAGTATTTCATAACTATTGTTCAGTTATTGAAGCTATACGATTCCTATGTTTCAAGCATGCTACTTTTATTAGACTTGTTGTACTTGCTGAGCTAGTTAGGCTCACTCTTGCTTGAACCATATGAACACAGCTAAGATCGAACAGACCGAAGGCTCCGGCAAGGATAAGGGCAAGGCAAAGATGAACCAGTAGAGTACTTATGTAATAGTATAGGGTGAATGATTGTAATATAATTGATACTATGACAAGAACAAATGTATTGGTTATTGAGAACCTGGGGAAATATTAATATTATTTTTATTATATAGAAGACAAATTCGTTCTGTTGAGGCTTTTCAATTGAATGTATGTGTAAATGGTAGTACCGTGTAGCACCATCTGCCGGGTTGGAAGATACCCAAATTTGAGGGCGTCACAACCTTGGCGATTCGAGGACCTGCACAGCTAGGAAGACCAATTGCCAGTGCATTTAACATGACCGTGCAAGATGCAGTGGCTGCCCAGGAGGTGGTGACAGGTAACGATTTCGTTTAGAAATTTAATTACGTGAGAAATATGAGTTATATATCGCTGTGAATTGCTTTCTTTTATAGATACAAATCACAGGTTAGAAAATGAGACACAAATTAATATTGTGATGATAAGAATGAATTGATGATACAACTTTAAAAGATTGTAGAGAATAAGAAAGCGGTGATTCCGAGGACGGAATCCTTATAAGGAGGGGAGAATGTGATAACCCGAGATTTTGAATAATTCAAATTTTACGAATAAATTTTTTATTTAATATTGATATTGACTATCAATATTGTGTTGAGTATCTAATATACGAGTCTAGAGAAGTGGTCAGTTTGTGTATTAATTGAGAAATACGAGTAGAGTTGTGCTTAATAGAGAATAGAAACTTTAATCCTAGTTATGAATAGAGATTCGATAGAAGATACCGTTATAATAATTGTATTGATGAATATGTGAGTGTTTATAACTTATTAAGTCTATTAGGGCTATTAAGTTAATACACTAGAGGGATATGTCATGACATATGTGAATTATGTATGTGATTGAATAGATATGTATTAAGAATGTGTATACATTTATTTGGTAAAGAGAATTAAGATTAAAGTTATGAAACATAATACATATATTAGGTATGATAATTAATAACCTAATGGGTTATAATATAATAGAATGGTAGTATATAAAAAAATTAAAAAGTATAAACTATGTTGAATTGCAATCCCAAAGAATTAGAATTTATAGCCTAAATAATTAATTGATTGGCCCAACTCTTAGCCCAATTGGGAGGGGACATTTTGGACCATTAAGTAAGCTAAATGGAGCTTAAAAGATAATAAAAAGGGGCCCAAGAAGGCCATCATGACCAAAAATTACATAGAGGAGAGAAAGGGGGGAGGCATGTAATCATTACATTGCTTTAGTAGGTGAGCTAACCTGCTAGGTGTCAAGCATTGGTCTTATTCTTATCTTTTCATCAAACCCACAACTTAAACCAACAGTGTAAGCAATCTTATAATGATAAGGAGAGAGAGGAAGAGTGGGACATTGGATGATGATTATAGATACACTAAATATATCTATACAAAATAACTAACATCAAATTTCCTTTCTCTTACATCTTTTTATCTCATTTCATGTTCTTAAGTTATCAAAGCAAGACCAATAGAGAGAATAGAGGGGGACGGACAAGAGGGTTAGGAGAGCGAGTGATTTTTTTTCGAAGTTCACAGTTCTCTACTCTAAGATTAGGAAGAAGAAGAGAAAGAATCAAGAGAAGGTATAAGAAATCCCTACTTTTATAGTTTAATTTCTCTTTGTGATGATTTGAGTTTTGATTTATGTAACACTATGATCTTGAGACTTAAAACCTTAGATCTTAGTGTTTAAAAGTGTGTTATGTTTAGATCCAACTCTTTTATGAATCAAAAGTTGGATCTAAACTAAGAAATATGAGTTAGGTTTTTCAAAAGATAGAAAATAAAATTTTTCTTAGCTTTTGTTGTGTTTGATCTTGTGTTTGTTGACTTATTGGTGAATTAGATAATAGATCATATTAGATCCATGAGTATATGACTTATTTTGAGTTAATATGATGAGTTATGTTAGTTTTATGGGAGATCATAAAAGTTTTCATACAAAACATAAAGAGTTGAAAAATAGATTTTTGAGAAAACAAAGTATGATATGGAAATGACCATATCTCTCATTCTACTTTGAATTTTTGAGTGTGGTCAATTTTTGGAGTTAGATATATGAGTTTTCTAACATCTTCAAGTGGAATCACTGGGAAATGTGTTGTAGATTTTGAGTAGACTGATTTTAGCAAAGGAGTCAAAAACAAAAAAATGACAAAAGTAAACTGTCCAAAAATTTGTAAGGGCCGTTTTGGCCACTTATTTGTGAGAAAATTTCCGGCCTTTTGGGGAATGAAAATATATGGTATTAAGTAGCTCCTGTCCAAAAATGAGCTCATTCCGACTTAAAATGAGCAAGTTATGACTATTTCAATATTTTGGTTTTTCTAACGAAAAATGCTATAACCGGAGTTCTATAACTCCGATGACCATAAAATTTAAACTGGAAGCTCACGTTAATATGTGTAAAATTCCGCCAAGAGTTGGGAATTTCTGGAGTTAAACGTGAGGTAGCTAATTTCTTAAGGAATTAACTAGAAATTGATTTTTGAAAAATACTTAAGCGAGTTGAAAAATTCCAGAAAAATACTTTTTGAGTATGGAATACATGTGTATATGATTGGCCAAAAGATTGAAAAATTATAAGCTAATTTCATATTTTCGTGAATAGTGTATTTTAACTTCCTGAAATGAACATTTCAGGTTACTGAAATGAGCAACCGAAATGTCAGAAGAGATGTAGAGAATAAGAAAATGGTGATTCCAAGGACGGAATCCTTTTAAGGAGGGGTGAATGTGATAACCCGGGATTTCGAATAATCCAAAATTTGCGAATAATTTTTTTTAAATTAATATTAATATTAATTATCATTTATGTGACAAATATCGGTGATACGTGTTTCGAGAAGGTCAATTTGTGTATTGACTAATAAAAATAAAGTAGAGTTGTGCTTAACGGAGAATAGAAACCCTAACCCTAAGTCCGGATAGGGATTCGATATAAAATATAATTAAAATAATTATATTATTGATTACGTGTTTGTACTGTGTGGTAGTATTGATCAATGATTGATCGGGTAAGGTTTAACATTTATAAACCCTAAGAAGAGATTAGAAAACCTAATCTCAGGCTGAGAAACCCTAATGTACCGTTAGAAATCCTAATCGAAAGTTGGAAAACCCTAATTTCATATTCAGGAATCCTAAACCCTAAATTAGGAAACCCTAATCCTAATTGGTAAGCCTAAAGTGTGTATTAAACTTAAATATGATTAGAAACCCCTAATTATATTTTAGTTATATTAATTTCTATTTTACAAACCCTAATTGTAATTTAGAAAAATTATTTTTCTAATTAAAACCCTAATTCGTGGGTTATAAACCCTAATGACCATTTTGACCCTAATTGCTAAATTAAGCAATTTTAATTAGGAATATTAATCCTAATTAGCAAGATTGAATTTTATGATTAGGAAATATTATATAATTATCGAATCCTAATTGTAATTTGGAATTATTAATTTTCTATTTTGGAAATCGAAATTTGAAAATTTTGGAAATTAAATTGCAAGCCTAAAGGGTTTAAACCCTAAACCCTAAAGGGTTTAAACCCTAAACCCAAAAGGGTCCAAACCCTAAACCCTAAGCCCTAAGGGTTTGTGAATTGGACATGTATGCCATTAAAATTAATTTACAAATGACCAAAATGCCCTTTTTACATTTTAAATGAGCTAACTTGTAAAATTGGTAAAGCCTTTAGTTGTTCAACTAACCTTTTGACTTGGTGACTCTAGAAATCCAGCAAATCAGCCTCTATGTAACAGCAAAACATCAGATCTAGCATTATATGATTATATATATAGATTAAAGAGAGAGAAATGCATGTATTTGGCTCATTTTCTTTCTAGCTCACCACCAACTCTTCCTCTCAACAAACCTCCGAAAATCCATAGTATTTCAGTCACATTATAGTCCTCTAAAACATCTAGATCAGATTTAGAAGGACAAGATCAAAGATCTAGCGAGAAAGGTATAAAACCCTACTTTATTTTGATCTTGTATGCTAAGATAAATTTTGTGTTAAAGTGTTTAATCATGTGTTATATGATGTTTTTAGTTGTTCTATGTTGATCTATCATGGATCCATAACATCAAATGGCTTTAAAATAGTGTTTTTCAAAATCTGTTATTGAGCAATTTTTGTGGTCTGACAAGAAATGTCAGTCACCACAGATCCTTGATCGTTTAATATTTTTGTTGTTTTAAGTTTTGGTTTTGTAGCCTGGTATGTGTGGTGTAAGCTGCAAGAGGTAGTATAGTCATTAGGCATCTGGATTTGAAGATATAGTCGGTTAAAACCCGTTGACCGGGCATGACCAGACTAATTCTGGGTAACCCAGAAAGTATTTTTCAGTCTCTGACAAGATTTTCTAAGACAGATATCTGACAGGTTTTGTGTTTGTTTTTGATGTTGTTGTAATAACTGTGTAGCCTGTTGTCTGGACTATAGATCCATGTTTTTAGATCCTTTATATCACAAATAGGATCGAATTAATATGTGGTCAAAGTAGACCACTCGGTCTGTTTTTGACGTTTCTAGAAAACCTAGAAAAAGTAAGAACATGCTTTCTGACAGTTGTTGACCGACTTATAGATCGTGATTCTGTTGTTTGTAGACTGAGTTGTTGTTATATACTTGTTCCTTGTTATATATACTACGAGACTGAACCAATGGATCACCAAAAGAATGATCAGAACACCAAAATAATCGAGCATGAAATTGGACCCTCGAACTGCCTGGGTTTCTGGAAAACCCAGAAACCGTCTGACAGCAAGTTTGGAGGCTTTGTTCTCCTTGTTGCGATGTCATGTGACCATGTTGGTGATTGATAAGTGTAGTATTACGTGTTTACTACAATACCTAAGTCTTAGATGGCTGAGAAACAATTAAAACCGAAAGTTAAAGCCGGTCAAACACGACCCTTGAACATTGACTTTGTCAGTGTTCTTGAGCCAAAAACACCTAAGGCTACAGACAAGTGTCGCTAAAGGCTTTAGCGACGGTTCCTATTTATTTTATTTTCTGTTTTCCAGAAAATGATTAAAAAATAGAAATAAATTATAAAAATTACCAAAAATGATTTTAAAAATTATTTTAAATTATGAAAAATAATTTTTGACCAATTGGAATATTTTTCTTTAATATTTATAATTATTTAAATATTATAGGTATTTAATTTATTTAATTAGTGTATTAAATAAATTAGAGAAAAATGATTTAATATTGTGAAAAATCATTTTAAATAAGAATAATGTATTTAAAAATATTTTGAGTTATAAAATGTAACTTTTAATATTTTTGGAGAATTTTTATTAATAATTTAATATTAATAATATTAGATTTATTTGACTATTAAATTATATAAATAAGATAAAAATGATTTTTAATGATTTAAAAATCATTTTAAATAAGAATAAAGTGTTAAAAAATATTTTGAATTATAAAATATATATTTCAATATTTTTGGAGAATTCTCATTAATATATTAATATTAATGATGTTTATTTAATTATTATATTAAATAAATGAATTAAAAATAATATTATTGATTTAAAAATTATTTAAAAATGAGATAAATGTTTTAAAAATATTTGAAGTTATAATTAATGACTTTTAATATTTGAATAATAATTTCATTAATATTTAGATATTAATGGTGATGATTTAAAAATAATTTCAATTATTGTAAAAATCATTTAAGTAAAATATTAATGATTTAAAAATATTTTAAGTTATTAATAATAACTTTAATATTTTGACAAGTATGTTATTAATATTTTAATATTAATAATGATAAGATTATTTGATAAATAAATCATTTAGAAATGATTTAAGTGTTTGAAAAATTATTATAAATTATAATAATTGTTTATAAATTATTAAAAGCTTCCGAAAAATATTATAAACGATATTTGATTTATCTAAAATAATATTGAAGCTTAGAGACTAAGATTGTTAGACAATCAATGTGTTAATTGTCGGATAGGGTGACCAGAACACCGAGATGAGACCAAAGTCCAACCAGACGGAACTAGTTAGACTTGATAAGTGTTTATATAGGTTATAAACACTAATGTGGCTATGTGGTAATGTACCTAGGAGAAGTTTGACTGTAAATTATAGTATTGTGTGTTATAAATTATTGTGCTAATTGTGAGGCCGATATTATTGGTTATAGGTCTTACGAACGCAGATAAGTTTATTGTGTAGCTATAATCAACGCGGAAGGCAAGTTTCCTAACTCAACTTTGAGTTATATTCATTCAATTATTATGGTTAATTATTTCTAATTATACCATGTCTAGGGAAGTTATTGTTGATTATTCGCAGTTAGTGCATGATTAATAATTCAAATTGAATTACTGATTCGAAAAATATATATTCGTAAAATTACTGTTATTGGATATTTATATCTATAGAATCTAATATTGACAGTACAGATAATTCCTGTTTATTGTCAAATTATATTGAGAAATGTCTTAGCTAATTATTATGGCTAGACGAACATTTGTTAGAACTTGATAAATACGAGAAGAGAAATCAATTGTTATTGATAGATCAATGCCAATTGTTTCGGCTAGATCAATAAGTAGATAGAATTTGAAATCACGTTATTTCGTTGTTAAATCAAAAATCTTGATTCTTAGACTGAGAAGAACAACCTTTTATATAAAGGGAACACTTTGGGTCGTATATTCGACCATTGCGCGCTGTTAAGTATTATGCATAATATAGGGTATAATAAAGCTGATTACTTGTTATACTTGCAGAGGGGTATGATTTAATCTTTATGGTTATCTGATACGCCTGCGTATGTATCAAAGTAAATCTTTGATAGATACCTGAGAAAATAAGTTTAAAGATCTGGTGAGATCACTCAACATAAATCTAGAAAATATTCCACTTTGTTATTGCGTAGAATTGATTCTTGTTTATTCAATAGAATATCGTAGAAACTTTGAAAGCGTTGTACTCTTTCATTATCAGATTATTGCGTTGCCTAAAATACGAGAAGACTTGTTGTTGATTAACGATTTGTTCAGCTATTTCAAAGTTCCCCGAACTTTGGTTTTATTCTATCAACATAGATAGCTTATTATTCTGATACTTATACATTCATTGTATATCTTAACTTGTGGGGCAAATTTGTTGCTCACCCTTGCTAAATAAAACTTTTCAGCTAGGGACGAAGTTGCAGAAGATGCTGTGAAGAACAAAGGCAAAGACATAGTGATTAATTAGTTATGAATAACATTATTATTATGTTGTATTTGTGAACCCTTTTTGTATAACTAAAGCGTATGTTTGTAATGTTAAGGTTAGAGAACCTGGGGTAATGTATTAACTATATCAGTTAATGAAGTGTATGTTCCTATTTATAAATAAAGGGGTAGTTAAATGTTATTTATATTGTGGATCGTGAACACCAAACTCGGGGGTCAGGTAACTCGAATTTGGGGGTGTCACAGGTTGGTATCAGAGCTGTAGTGACCAAGGTGTCACCAGTTAGTAGAAGAGCTGTAGGTTATAAACCTTAAGTGGGGTGGGGAAAAACCCTAGGATTATAACCATAAGTGAAATAGAGAAAACTCATTTAGAGTTCTAGGTGAGGGATTGCCGAAATATATCGATAGAGAGATATGTGGACACATAGTGTGAGAAGTTCGTACATGAGAAGTATTAATCAAGTCATTTAGACTGATTGTAAGATGTCTGGAGAAGATGAAATGAGTACGGAGATGCTAGCGGCTGTTGCACTAGTGCCAGTAGCCGAGGTGCCAGCGCAAAGCGAGTTAGTTGAAGAGGTAGGAAAAGATGAACCTATGGTCAATCTGGGGAGTGATCATAATGATTATCCCGAGATATACCGGAGTGGTGATGAGAAAGCGGAGTCCGAAGAAGCTAAGGTGAAAAAAGAGAATAAGATCAAAGTTAGAGAACAAGATCAACTATCTACAGAAGATCAAGAACTCCAGAGTAAAGTGTTTCTGTTGGAGGAGTTATGGAAGACGGAACGAGTGTTACGCGAAATGACTAAAGAACGGAACGAGCTGAAGGCGCAGGTGGACAGAATAAAAACCGAAGGTGGTAGATCGTCTGAAGAAACAATCAAGCAGTAGAAGGGCAAGAAAAAGAGAAAGAGGGACAACGACAGTGATGATTCTAAAAGTTCAAACCTGAAGAAGAAGCAAGTCTGCAGCAAGTGTGGAAAGACTCATGTGGGAGAGCGGGTCACGGATTCAACAAGTGTCCCAGTAAGAAGAAGATGGGTGAAGGGAGTTAACGGTAGATAGCTTAAGTTTAAGCGATAGTATCTTTTGATAGTGTAGTGAGAACGATGTGTGAACATATGTAAATATATATGTTTGTATGAGTGAAATCTTTATTTTCTATATAAATATAAGATTAAGATTAATTTTGAGTTCTTAAAACTCATACTTATGGTAAGTTCATGACTCATAATTATGTGAAATGTTTTGAACCCCTCAGCTAATGGATGCCAAAGGTCTGAGTAGGATAAGTTCATACACTCATATAATTGTGGCAAGTTCCTGAACCCCTAGGTGTGGTAAGTTTGATGAACTGGGAATAGTTATGTGTGAATGGAGAATTAAAACTTTTTGTATAAAGTTGGAGAATTACAACTTTTGTTTAAAGTTGTGTTGTTAATCCTGATATTATTTAAAAAGGGATAGTGCTATGTGTTAAGAACTAAATGTACTATGTGCTATATGCGATTATATGTGGAATTTTTAATTCTTATTGTACTATTAATAAGAATTTGTATAAAGAAGGAGAATTAATGTAAGATTTTTATCAGATAATGCCGCCAAGGAAGGGAAGTCTAAAGAGAAATATGAAAGAACAATTTTTGAATCTGAAGCAGGAAGATATGACGGTGACAGAATATTTTGTCAAGTTTAACGAGTTAGCAAAATTTGCTCCACATCGAGTGGACACTGAGGAGCTTAAAGCACAATGTTTTAGGAACGAATTGAAATCGTTGATACTCGAGAAGTTAGATGTGCTGCAAATTAGTTCATTTTCAACGTTATTAGAAAAAGCCATTATCACTGAAGGAGAAATTGAAGCTGTATTGAAGAATAGTCAAGAACAAAGAAAGGAAGCTGAAGGAAATATTATGATAGGTGGTAGTGGAGGTAGTAATCTTAATAAACGTAAGAGGAATGGTGACATTAATAATCCAGTAGAGATTAGGAAGAAAGGCGTGCCGTGTGTAGTTTGCAGGAAGCGTCATCAAGGAGTTTGTTTGAAGAACAAAGGAGTCTGTTACAACTGTGGTCAAGAAGGACACATGTCACCCCAGTGTCCCATTACAAAGAAGACACAAGGTTGTTTTGCGTGTGGATCGACCGATCATCTGGTTCGGAATTGTACGAAGAGAAATGTAGAGAGGAGAAGTGCCAACAAGGAACCCGGTAGCGGAACCTTGGCGATTCGAGGACCTGCACAGCCAAGAAGACCAACAACATTCACTTTTAGCATGACAGTTCTAAATGCAGCAGCTACCCATGAAGAGGCGACAGGTAACGAGTTCGGTTAGAAATTAAATTACGAGAGAAATACGAGTTAGATATTGTTGTGATTTGTTTTCTTTTATATGATTCAAGTTACAAGTTAGAATATGACACACATTAATATTGTGTTGTTAAAAATAAATTGATGATACAACTTTAAAAGATTGTAGAGAATAAGAAAGTGGTGATTCCGAGGACAGAATCCTTTTAAAGAGGGGTGAATGTGATAACCCGGGATTTCGAATAATCCAAAATTTGTGAATAAATTTTTTTTATAATTAATATTAATATTAATTATCATTTATGTGACAAGTATCGGTGATACGTGTTTTGAGAAGGTCAATTTGTGTATTAACTAATAAAAATAGAGTAGAGTTGTGCTTAACGGAGAATAGAAATCCTAACCCTAAGTCCGGATAGGGATTCGATATAAAATATAATTAAAATAATTATATTATTGATTACGTGTTTGTACTGTGTGGCAGTATTGATCAATGATTGATCGGGTAAGGTTTAACATTTATAAACACTAAGAAGAGATTAGAAAACCTAATCTCAGGATGAGAAACCCTAATGTACTGTTAGAAATCCTAATCGAAAGCCGAAAAACCCTAATTTCATATTTAAGAATCCTAAACCCTAAATTAGGAAACCCTAATCCTAATTGGTAAGCTTAAAGTGTGTATTAAACTTAAATATGATTAGAAAACCCTAATTATATTTTAGTTATATTAATTTCTATTTTACAAACCCTAATTGTAATTTAGAAAAATTATTTTTCTAATTAAAACCCTAATTCGTGGGTTATAAACCCTAATAAGCATTTTGACCCTAATTTCTAAATTAAGTAATTTTAATTAGGAATATTAATCCTAATTATCAAGATTGAATTTTATGATTAGGAAATATTGTATAATTATCGAATCCTAATTGTAATTTGGAATTATTAATTTTCTATTTTGGAAATCGAAATTTGAAAATTTTGGAAATTAAATTACAAGCCTAAAGGGTTTAGACCCTAAACCCTAAAGGGTCTAAACCTTAAACCCTAAACCCTAAGGATTTGTGAATTGGACAGGTATGCCATTAAAATTAATTTACAAATGACCAAAATGCCCTTTTTACATTTTAAATGAGCTAACTTGTAAAATTGGTAAAACCTTTAGTTGTTCAACTAACCTTTTGACTTGGTGACTCTAGAAATCTAGCAAATCAGCCTCTATGTAACATCAACACATCAGATCTGGCATTATATGATTATATATATAGATTAAAGAGAGAGAAACACATGTATTTGGCTCATTTTCTTTCTAGCTCACCATCAACTCTTCCTCTCACTAAACCTCTGAAAATCCATAGTATTTCAGTTACATTATAGTCCTCTAAAACATCTAGATCAGATTTAAAAGGACAAGATCAAAGATCTAGCGATAAAGGTATAAAACCCTACTTCATTTTGATCTTGTATGCTCAGAGAAATTTTGTGTTAAAGTGTTTAATCATGTGTTATATGATGTTTTTAGTTGTTCTGTGTTGATCTATCATGGATCCATAGCATCAAATGGCTTTAAAATAGTGTTTTTCAAAATCTGTTCTTGAGCAATTTTTGTGGTCTGACAAGAAATGTCAGTCGCCACAGATCCTTGATCGTTTAATATTTTTGTTGTTTTAAGTTTTGGTTTTTTAGCCTGGTATGTGTGTTGTAAGATGTAAGACCCCGAATTTTATGAAATAAAAGTATTCAATTTTTCTTATAATTACAATTCAGTAAATGGTTAAATTGATAAAAAGTTAAAGTTATTGGTGAAATGTAAATTTTTTTCAAAATAAACAAGTGATTATAAAATAATCATTGTGGTCGGTGAATATTCGTTTGGTCGTGGAATATTCTTGTTGTCGGGAAATATTCGTACGACGGCGCAACCTTGTGTAGGCCCCATAACGGAAAGGGTTTGGAGTATATGTTGTTTATAATTAACGGCGTAGTTGTTACTGTTAATACTGTTGGAATACCTGGTAGATAAAATACAGTAGCAGACGGTATTGCACCAATTATTGATTCTCACGTAAGAAGGCACTACTCAATAATTGTTACAGTAATTACTGTTCAATATTTTATTTTATTGATTCAATAATTGCTGCGTTGATATTTTATATTATTATTGTTTCAATAATTGTTGTTGCACAGTATTTCCCATTATCAGATCAATAATTCATATTATTTGAATAATATTATTAGATAACATTATTGGCAATGTCTAGAAAGTTCTGTCTAAGGAGAGGTTTGGTCATCTAATTGCGCGCCAGTAAGGAGAAATCCTTATTGGAAAGCCCCCTCTTTCCTGGGAACGGCCTGGTTGTCATAAATGTGATTCTGTAATATTATTTGTGAATAATTAATTATTGATTCATATGATACGAAAATATTTATTTTATATGGATATAAATGAGGGATATATTTTTGTGGTTAAAAAAGAAGGAGTTAATGTTGAGGTATTTTATCTGTATTTTTGTCGGAACGGAGGTATTGAAAATCAAATTAGGATTTTTGAGATATTTTGCGAGGGTTATAATTTTTAATCCGACCGTTGGATCGTGGTAATATTTGGATATGTTATACATATATAAGTTGAGTATATGTCCACAAATTTTGAACCGTTAAAAATGAACGTATGATTTGTTATGAATTTTACGAGATGACTGGTTCAGAAATTGTTGAATTTTTAGAGTTAATCATTTTGGTGGAAAATTCTAGAATTGGTGGGCCCCACTCTTGGTTGGTGAAGAAATATGCTAAGATTTTTATTCAAATGTGGTGTGTGGGAATAGTAGCAGGTAAAGCCATCAGGTTGCATGTTAAGTCTGCTTCGACGTGCTAACATTTTCCTATAAATAGAGGGCTAAATTAGAATTGAAAAATACACCAGAAACATAAGCTTTCTCTATTTCTCTCTCTATATTATGAAGCATATTTTGTGAGTTTTTAGATACTTTGAGAGTTGCTATTCAGTGCAAGGTTCATTCTGCTTTACATTCCGGTCAGAAATACTGCTCTTTTGAGGTAAGGGATAGTAAGAGATTTTAAGGGTTGTTATATTTTTCAGTTTCGTAATTTTTCTGAACTTCAAAAATTTTGGAAAAATTTGAAATGATATTTTGATGAGTTTTCTTGATTGTGTCCAAAAATGGTGATTTTTGGATGTATATATTAAGAGTTATGAATTTTATGAGAAAAGACTATTTTAAAAGTAACCACTTATAACTCCTTGTGGTTAACTCCAAAATTGATGAAATTTTTATTGGGAGTACATCTATATAATATTAGTGTACTCTGTGAATTTTAGAATTTTTGGATAAAAGTACAATTTATGATAAATGTCTAAATATTCGGCAGTTTTGGCCATATGAAAAATATTAAACGAGTTTTAAAAATTCTGAGAAAAATATATGTTCAATATGAGACTATATTCTGCTAAATTCCAGAAAAGAAATAATTTTGGAACTGATTTGGTATTTTTCATGAAAATAGACTAGTTATGAGTAAATGAATTAAATATGTTATGTGAAGTAAGAAAATTAGAAAATAGGATTTTAAGGCTTGAAAATCCTATATAAGGTATATGCAGATTTTTGATAAGGGTTTTGGTTATTGGTGATAAAATCTTATGAGTTTGGCATTTTATGATGATTAAATGCATTAATTAGTAAAGTGTAAACAATTAAAATAAATTATTTATAAGTTTAAAGAAATGTTATTCTTTCAATATCATTATACCGAAATATTGGTATGTATATTATTGTAGAATTTCTACCTTTTTCATGTTGGAGTTACTATTCATGATTTACTATTCATGAGTTACTATTCACGAGTTACTATTCATGAGTTAATATTCACGAGTTACTATTAACGACAAAATTGGTTTCTTTTTCTAACCAAATTATAGTTGATTTATGAATATTGCTCTTGAAATTAATTCCATGTTTTGATCATATTATTTTTATTATCATATATAACATTTTTATAACCTTGATGTTGAAATTCTCTTTCGCTTGAGTGTAAAGATGGGTAAATTATTAGTATGATCATGACTAGGGTTCTCTTTGGCCAGTAGTGGAAAAGTTGAATTGTGACTGGTATGATCATGACCATTGAATTTATAATTGAATATCTTTAGCTTAAGTGCAAAGGTGAATTGATCAACATGGTTATAATTATTGTTTATATAAGTTCGAAAATGATTATATATTTCTTTGAGATATGAATATATTTGGCCTGTAGTGCAAATATGAACTGTTGAGGAATATCTTTGGCCTGTAGTGCAAAGATGGTCTGTTGATGAATATCTTTGGTCTGTAGTGCAAAGATGAACTGTTGTTGAATATCTTTGGCCGTAGTGCAAAGATGGATTTATTAGTATGATTATAAACAGGAACTGTGATTTGGTATAACCATGATCTTTGATGTTTCAGGTAAAGACAGGTGATGAAAATATTCTTCGTCCTGGGTGCGAAGAAAAATTTAGAATCACAATTATGATTATGAGTTATTCATATGATTGTGGAAAGGAACTGTTGAGTGATGTTACAGGGATAAAACATTGTTGGTGGATTTTTAACATGAAGAAGATAATAGACTTTATGGTCTATTTGACTCTTCTAATGGATTGCACGTTCCGCTACAACTATGGTTGAAAATTTTTATCATCTACCATATGTTCTAAATCTCTGATTTATTACTGATGAAGACTATTGATAATTTATTTATCTTTAGTCATGATATTCTTTACTGGGCTAGTTGTGCTCACCCTTCTGTTCACAATTCCTTTCTGGTAATAAGAGTGTAGCTGGGTCGAGCGGGGCTAACAAGGGAATAGAACGGTGGTCATCATTTAGGAGTTATATTTGGTGAATCATCTAGGGTGAAGCGAACCCAACGTTGGAAGGGTGTTTTGCCACTATCATACAAGATGTCTAATGACATACAACCTCGTGTCATCATAAGACAGGATTGTGTTCATCCACTTGCGGAGTATATTTACGAGCACTACTTATATAATCTTAGTGTTTGTTTGAAGTATAATTCTCAATTAGAGACAATAGAGAAAATGATAAGTCAAGAGAAGACTCACCATTGGGAAGAATATGATAGTAATCTTCTCATTTTTCTTTGGGGTATATTGGGTCAACCAAGGATAATTCTATGGCCATATGATATCTATCACAACCTAGAAGCATGACCTCCCATGTACAAAGGTTTCCTTGAGTACTTCCCAAAGATTCTAATTTCTAAAACAGTTTTTGACTATACCTTTATGTAAGGTGTCATTGTGAGGTGTTGTCCACAATTGGGACATGAGTCACATTCGGTATATGTTTGTATCCAAACTCACAGCATATGTGTTGTTGTATTTTGCACGACAATTATTGTAATAAAGTTGTAGTTGTTTTCTGTACCATGTATTTGGTGACTCAGAATAGGTTGGATGGAATGGACCTATTTTGGGGTCGTTACATTTTGGTATCAGAGCTATAAGTAAAGAGCCCCGAGCCTCTCGCTGGTGACTTCCTGTTGATGGGGGATGCACCGAAGCCAGACTCTCCATAGGGGACGATGTTCTACGGTGGCAAACTGATAGGTATCAATGTAAGGTGCTGACACAAGTTGGTGTCCAGAGTTACATTTTGGTATCACAGCTTAGGGATATGGTCTCTGTCGGAGATCGGGGAATATAACTAGGAGGGGAGAGACGAGTAAATCCTTCGCTAGTGTGTCCTAACTAAGCTTATTTGTTGGTCAATCATAATATCGAGATATTATGTGATATGTTAATTTGTTAAATTAACCCTTGTTTTGAAGCTGTATTCTAGAATGATATTTGAAATACAGGAGATGAGCAATGGAGAAATTATGATGACATGGAAGATGGAATTTGAAATGAAAGGAAGGTATTCTCAACTCTTTGAAATACCAGGTACGTAAATTTCGAGGACGAAATTTCATAAGGAGAGGAGATTGTAAGACCCCGAATTTTATGAAATAAAAGTATTCAATTTTTCTTATAATTACAATTCAGTAAATGGTTAAATTGATAAAAAGTTAAAGTTATGGGTGAAATGTGAAATTTTTTCAAAATAAACAAGTGATTATAAAATAATAATTGTGGCCGGTGAATATTCGTTTGGTCGTGGAATATTCTTGCTGTCGGGGAATATTCGTACGACAGCGCAGCCTTGTGTGGGCCCCATAACGGAAAGCGATTGGAGTATAAGTTGTTTATAATTAACGGCGTATTTGTTACTGTTAATACTGTTGGAATACCTGGTAGATAAAATACAGTAGCACACGGTATTGCACCAATTATTGATTCTTACGTAAGAAGGCACTACTCAATAATTGTTACATTAATTACTGTTCAATATTTTATTTTATCGATTCAATAATTATTGCGTTGATATTTTATATTATTGTTGTTTCAATAATTGTTGCTGCACTGTATTTCCCATTATCAGATCAATAATTCATATTGTTTGAATAATATTATTAGATAACATTATTGGCAATGTCTAGAAAGTTCTGTCTAAGTAGAGATTTGGTCATCTAATTGGGCGCCTGTACGGAGAAATCCTTATTGAAAAGCCCCCTCATTCTTGGGAACGGCCTGATTGTCATAAATGTGATTCTGTAATATTATTTGTGAATAATTAATTATTGATTCATATGATAAGAAAATATTTATTTTATGTGGATATAAATGAGGGATATATTTTTGTGGTTAAAAAAGAAGGAGTTAATGTTGAGGTATTTTATCTGTATTTTTGTCGGAACGGAGGTATTGAAAATCAAATTAGGATTTTTGAGATATTTTGCGAGGGTTATAATTTTTAATCCGACCGTTGGATCGTGGTAATATTTGGATATGTTATACATATATAAGTTGAGTATATGTCCACAAATTTTGAACCGTTAAAAATGAACGTATGATTTGTTATGAATTTTACGAAATGACTGGTTCAGAAATTGTTGAATTTTTGGAGTTAATCATTTTGGTGGAAAATTCTAGAATTTGTGGGTTGGTGAAGAAATGTGCTGAGATTTTTATTCAAATGTGGTGGGTGGGAATAGTAGCAGGTAAAGCCATCAGGTTGCAGGTTAAGTCTGCTTCGGCGTGCTAACATTTTCCTATAAATAGAGGGCTAAATTAGAATTAAAAAACACACCAGAAACATAAGCTTTCTCTATTTCTCTCTCTATATTATGAAGTATATTTTGTGAGTTTTTAGATACTTTGAGAGTTGCTATTCAGTGCAAGGTTCCTTCGGCTTTACATTCCGGTCAGAAATACTGCTCTTTTGAGGTAATGGATAGTAAGGGATTTTAAGGGTTGTTATATTTTTCAGTTTTGTAATTTTTCTGACCTTCAAAAATTCTGAAAAAATTTGAAATGATATTTTGATGAGTTTTTTTGATCGTGTCCAAAAATGGTGATTTTTGGATGTATAGATTAAGAGTTATGAATTTTATGAGAAAATACTATTTTAAAAGTAACCGCTTATAACTCCTTGTAGGTAACTCCAAAATTGATATAATTTTTATTGGGAGTACATTTACATAATATTAATGTACTCTGTAAATTTCAGAATTTTTAGATAAAAGTACAATTTATGATAAATGTCTAAATATTCGGCAGTTTTGGCCATATGAAAAATAGTAAATGAGTTTTAAAAATTTTGAGAAAAATATATGTTCAATATGTGACTATATTCTACTAAATCTCAGAAAAAAAATATTTTTGGAACTTATTTGGTATTTTTCATGAAAATAGACTAGTTATGAGTAAATGAATTAAATATGTTATGTGAAGTAAGAAAATTAGAAAATAGGATTTTATGGCTTGAGAATCCTATATGAGGTATATGCAGATTTTTGATGAGGGTTTTGGTTATTGGTGATGAAATCTTATGAGTTTGGCATTTTATGATGATTAAATGTATTAATTAGTAAAGTGTAAACAATCAAAATAAATTATTTATAAGTTTAAAGAAATGTTATTCTTTCAATATCATTATACCGAAATATTGGTATGTATATTATTGTGGAATTTCTACCTTTTTCATGTCGGGATTACTATTCATAAGTTACTATTCATGTGTTACTATTCACGAGATACTATTCATGAGTTACTATTCACGAGTTACTATTCACGACAAAATTGGTTTCTTTTTCTAACCAAATTATAGTTAATTTATGAATATTGCTCTTAAAATTAAATCCATATTTTGATCATATTATTTTTATTATCATATATAACATTTTTATAACCTTGATATTGAAATTCTCTTTTGCTTGAGTGTAAAGATGGGTAAATTATTGGTATGATCATGACTAAGGTTCTCTTTGGCCAGTAGTGGAAAAGTTAAATTGTGACTGGTATGATCATGACCATTGAATTTATAATTGAATATCTTTATCTTAAGTGCAAAGGTGAATTGATCAACATGGTTATAATTATTGTTTATATAAGTTCTAAAATGATTATATATTTCTTTGAGATATGAATATATTTGGTATGTAGTGCAAATATGAGCTATTGAAGAATATCTTTGGCCTGTACTGCAAAGATGGTCTGTTGATGATTATCTTTGGCCTGTAGTGCAAAGATGAACTGTTGTTGAATATCTTTAGCCGTAGTGCAAAGATGGATTTATTAGTATGATTATGAACAGGAACTGTGATTTGGTATAACCATGATCTTTGATGTTTCAGGTAAAGACAGGTGATAAAAATATTCTTCGTCCTGGGTGCGAACAAAATTTAGAATCACAATTATGATTATGAGTTATTCATATGATTGTGGAAAGGAACTATTGAGTGATGTTACAGGGATAAAATATTATTGGTGAATTTTTAACATGAAGAAGATAATAGACTTTATGGTCTATTTGACTCTTCTAATGGATTGCACGTTCCGCTGTAACTATGGTTGACAATTTTTATCATCTACCATATGTTCTAAATCTCTGATTTATTACTGATGAAGACTATTGATAATTTATTTAAACTAGCCCAGTAAAGAATATCATGACTAAAGATAAATAAATTATCAATACTCTTCATCAGTAATAAATCAGAGATTTAGAACATATGGTAGATGATAAAATTTTTTAACCATAGTTGCAGCGGAACGTGCAATCCATTAGAAGAGTCAAATACACCATAAAGTCTATTATCTTCTCCATGTTAAAAATCCACCAACAATGTTTTATTCCTGTAACATTAATCAACAGTTCTGGTCCACAATCATATGAATAACTCATAATCATAATTGTGATTCTAAATTCCTCTTCGCACCCAGGACGAAGATAATTTTCATCATATGTCTTTACCTGAAATATCAAAGATCATGGTTATACCAAATCACAGTTCCTGTTCATAATCATACTAATAACTTCATCTTTGCACTATGGCCAAAGATATTCGTCACCAGTTCATCTTTGCACTACTGGCCAAAGATATTCAACAATGGGTCATCTTTGCACTACAGGCCAAAGATATTCCTCAACAGTTCATATTTACATTACATGCCAAATATATTTATCAACAGTTCATATTTGCACTACAGACCAAATATATTCATCAACAGTTCATATTTGCACTACAGGTCAAATATATTCATCAACAGTTCATATTTGCACTACAGGCCAAATATATTAATATCTCAAAGAAATATATAATCATTTCAGAATTTATATAAACAATAATTATAACCATGTTGATCATTTCACCTTTGCACTTAAGCTAAAGATATTCAATTATAAATTCAATGGTCATAATCATACCAGTCGCAATTCAACTTTGCACTACAGGTCAAAGAGAACCCTAGTCATGATCATACCAATAATCTACCCATCTTTACACTCCAGTGAAAGAGAATTTTAACATTAGGATTATAAAAATATTATATATGATAATAAAAATAATATGATCAAAACATAGATTTAATTTCAAGAGCAATATTCATAAATCAACTATAAATTTGTTAGAAAAAGAAATCAATTTTGTCGTGAATAGCAACTCGTAAATAGTAACTCATGAATAGTAATTCATGAATAGTAACTCGACATGAAAAAGGTAGAAATTTTATAATAAAATCCATACCAATATTTCGGTATAATGATATTGATAGAATAATATTTCTTAAGCTTATAAACAATTTATTTTAATTGTTTACACTTTACTAAATAATGCATTTAATCATCCTAAAATGCCAAACTCATAAGATTTTATTACCAATAACCAAAATCCTCATAAAAAATCTGCATATACCTCATATAGGAATCTCAAGCCATAAAATCTTATTTTCCAATTTTCTTACTTCACATAACATATTTAATTCATTTACACATAACTAGTCCATTTTCATGAAAAATACCAAATCAGTTCCAAATATATTACTTTTATGAGATTTAACATAATATAGTCCCATATTGAACATATATTTTTTTCAGAATTTTTAAAACTCATTTACTATTTTTCATATGGCCAAAACAGCCGAATATTTAGATATTTATCATAAATTGTACTTTTATCTAAAAATTCCGAAATTCACAGAGTACACTAATATTATATAGATGTACTCCCAATAAAAATTTCATCAATTTTAGAGTTAACCACAAGGAGTTATAAGCGGTTACTTTTAAAATAGTTTTATTCCGTAAAATTCATAACTCTTAATCTATACATCCAAAAATCACCATTTTTGGACACAATCAACAAAACTCATCAAAACATCATTTTAAATTTTTCCCGAATTTTTTAAAGATCAGAAGAATTACGAACTGAAAAACATAATAACCCTTAAAATTCATTACTATCCCTTACCTCAAAAGTGCAGTATTTCTGACTGGAATGCAAAGCCGAAGGAAACCTGCACTGAATAACAACTCTCAAAGTATCTAAATACTCACAAAATATGCTTCATAATATAGAGAGAGAAAAAGAGAAAGCTTATGTTTCTGGTGTGATTTTCAATTCTAACTTAGCCCTCTATTTATAGGAAAATATTAGCACGCCGAAGCAGACTTAACCTGCAACCTGATGGCTTTACCTACTACTATTCTCACCCACCACATTTGAATAAAAATCTCAGTACATTTCTTCACCAACCAAGAGTAGGGCCCACCAATTCTAGAATTTTCCATCAAAACGATAAATTTCGAAACTTCAACAATTTCTGAACCAGTCATCTCGTAAAATTCATAATAAATCATACGTTCATTTTTAAGGGTTCAAAATTTGTGGACCTATACTCAACTTATATATGTATAACATATCCAAAAATCACAACGATCTAACGGTCGGATTAAAAATTATAACCCCCGCAAAATATCTCAAAGACCCTAATTTTTAATACCTCCATTCCGACAAAAATACTGATAAAAACCTCAACATTAACTCCTTCATTTTTAACCACAATAAATATATCCAACATTTATATCCACATAAAATAAATATTTCCTTATCATATGAATCAATAATTAATTATTCACAAATAATATTACAGAATCACATTTATGACAACCAGGCCGTTCTCAGGAAAGAGGGGGCTTTCCAATAAGGATTTCTCCTTACTGACGCGCAATTAAATGACCAAACCTCTCCTTAGACAGAACTTTCTAGACATTGCCAATAATGTTATCTAATAATATTATTCAAATAATGTAACGACCCCAAAATAGGTCCATTCCATCCAACCTATTCTGAGTCGCCAAATACATGGTACAGAAAACAACTGTAACTTTATTACAATAATTGTCGTGCAAAATACAACAACACATATGTTATGAGTTTGGATACAAATATATACCAAATGTGACTCATGTTCCAACCGTGGACATCACCTCACAATGACACCTTACATAAAGGTATAGTCAAAAACTGTTTTAGAAATTAGAATCTTTGGAAAGTGCTCAAGGAAACCTTCGTACATGGGAGGCCATGCGTCTAGGTTATGATAGATATCATATGGCCACAGAATTATTCTTGGTTGACCCAATAGACCCCAAAGAAAAATGAGAAGATTACTATCATATTCTTCCTAATGGTGAGTCTTCTCTTGACATATCATTATCTCTACTGTCTCTAATTGAGAATTATACTTCAAACAAACAGCAAGATTATATAGGTAGTGCTCGTATATATACTCAGCAAGTGGATGAACACATCCCTGTCTTATGATGAGACGAGGTTGTATGTCGTTAGACATCTTGTATGATAGTGGCAAACCACCCTTCCAACGTTGGGTACACCTTACCCTATTGGATTCACCAAATAAAACTACTAAATGAACTTTTCTATACTGCTTCGGGAGAACATCCACAGCTAGAGAGCACCGTTCTATTTCCCCGTTACCCTCGCTCGATCCAGCTACACTCTTATTACCTGAAAGGAATTGTGAAGCAAAAGGGTGAGCACAACTAGCTCAGTAAAGAATATCATGACTAAAGATAATTAAATTATCAATAGCCTTCATCAATAATAAATCAGAGATTTAGAACATATGGTAAATGATAAAAATTTTAACCATAGTTGCAGCGGAACGAGTAATCCATTAGAAGAGTCAAATAGACTATAAAGTCTATTATCTTCTCCATGTTAAAAATCCATCAACAATGTTTTATCCCTGTAACATCAATCAACAATTCTGGTCCACAATCATATGAATAACTCATAATCTTAACTGTAGTTCTAAATTCCTTTTCTCATCCAGGACGAAGATAATTTTCATTACCTATCTTTACCTGAAACATCAAAGATCATGGTTACACCAAATCACATTTCATGTTCATAATCATACTAATAACTTCATCTTTGCACTACGGCCAAAGATATTCATTTGTATCACCAGTTGGTCATGTTTATCTCAACATCTCTTCATCTTTGCACTACTGGCCAAAGATATTCAACAACATGTCATCTTTGCACTACGGGCCAAAGATATTCATCAACAATTCATCTTTGCACTACAGGCCAAAGATATTCACTTATATTTCATCTTTGCACTACAGACCAAAGATATTCCTCAACAGTTCATATTTGCACTACGGCCAAATATATTCATCAACAGTTTGCACTACAGGCCAAATATATTAATATCTCAAAGAAATATATAATCATTTATATAAACAATAATTATAACCATGTTGATCATTTCACCTTTGCACTTAAGCTGAATATATTCAATTATAAATTCAATGGTCATAATCATACTAGTCAATAATTCAACTTTGCACTACTGGCCAAAAAGAACCCAAAGTCATGATCATACCAATAATCTACCCATCTTTACACTCAAGTAAAAGAGAATTTTAACATTAGGGTTATAAATATGATATATATGATAATAAAAATAATATGATCAACATATAGATTTAATCTCAAGAGTAATATTCATAAATCAACTATAATTTGGTTAGAAAAAGAAACCAATTTTTATCGTGAATAGTAACTCGTGAATAATAACTCATGAATAGTAACTCGTGAATAGTAACTCATAAATAGTAAACCCGGCACAAAAAGGTAGAAATTCTACAATAAAATCCATACCAGTATTTCGGTATAATGATATTGAAAGAATAATATTTCTTAAGCTTATAAACAATTTATTTAAATTGTTTACACTTTACTAAATAATACATTTAATCATTCTAAAATACCAAACTCAATAATCAAACCCTCACCAAAAATCTGCATATACCTCATATAGGATTCTCAAACCATAAAATCCTATTTTTCAATTTTCTTACTTCACATAACATATTTAATTCATTTACTCAGAACTAGTCTATTTTCATGAAAAATACCAAATCAGTTCCAAAAATATTTCTTTTCTGGGATTTAGCAAAATATAGTCCCATATTGAATATATATTTTTCTCAGAATTTTTAAAACTCATTTACTATTTTTCATATGGCCAAAACTGCCGAATATTTAGACATTTATCATAAATTGTACTTTTATCCAAAAATTCTAAAATTCACAGAGTACACTGATATTATATAGATATACTTTCAATAAAAATTTCATCAATTTTGGACTTAACCACAAGGAATTATAAGCGGTTAATTTTAAAATAGTCTTTTCTCATAAAATTCATAACTCTCAATCCATACATCCAAAAATCACCATTTTTGGACACAATCAAGAAAACTCATCAAAATATCATTTCAAATTTTTCCATAATTTTTGAAGGTCAGAAAAATTACGAAACTGAAAAACATAACAACCCTTAAAATTCCTTACTATCTCTTATCTCAAAAGTGCAGTATTTCTGACTGGAATGCAAAGCCGAAGAAAACTTGCACTGAATAGCAACTCTCAAAGTATCTAAATACTCACAAAATATGCTTCATAATATAGAGAGAGAAAGAGAAAAAGCTTATGTTTCTGATGAGATTTTCAATTCTAACTTAGCCCTCTATTTATAGGAAAATTTTAGTAGGCTTGACCTGCAACCTGATGGCTTTACCTGCTACTATTCCCACCCACCACATTTGAAATATAATTCAGCACATTTATTCACCAACCACAAGTGGGGCCCACCAATTCTAGAAATTTCTATCAAAATGATAAACTCTGAAAATTCAACAATTTCTGAACCAGTCATCTTGTAAAATTCATAATAAATCATACGTTCATTTTTAACGGTTCAAAATTTGTGGGCATATACTCAACTTATATATGTATAACATATCCAAAAATTACCACGATCCAACGGTCGGATTAAAAATTATAACCCCCGTAAAATATCTCAAAAACCCTGATTTTTAATACCTCCATTCCGATAAAAATACGGATAAAAACCTCAACATTAACTCCTTCATTTTTAACCACAAAAATATATCCCTCGTTTATATCCACATAAAATAAATATTTCCTTATCATATGAATCAATAATTAATTATTCATAAATAATATTACAGAATCACATTTATGACAACCAGGCCGTTCCCAGGAAAGAGGGGGCTTTCCAATAAGAATTTTTCCTTACTGGCGCGCAATTAGGTGACCAAACCTCTCCTTAGACAGAACTTTCTAGACATTACCAATAATGTTATCTAATAATATTATTCAAATAATATGAATTATGTATCTGATAATGGAAAATACTGTGCAGTGACAATTATTGAACAACAATAATATAAAATTTCAACGTAGAAAGAATCAATAAAATAAAATATTGAACAGTAATTACTGTAACAATTATTGAGTAGTGCCTTCTTACGTAAGAATCAATAATTTCAAAAATACTATGCAATACCGTGTGCTACTGTGCAATAACGCGTATTACTGTATTTTAACCATCGGGTATTCCAACAGTGTTAAGGGTAACAACTACGCCGTTATTTGTAAAAACTCAAATTTGTCGTTTTCTTCACCCGACAGTTATTCGTTATGGGGCCCACAAATAGCTGCGCCGTCGTACGAATATTCCCCGACAGAAAGAATATTCCATGACCAAACGAATATTCCCCGACAACAATGATTATTTTATAACCACTTGCTTATTTTGAAAAAAATTCATATATCACCTTTAACTTTAACTTTTTATCAATTTAACCATTTACTGAATCGTAATTATAAGAAAAATTGAATACTTTTATTTCATAAAATTCGGGGTCTTTCAATCTCCCCTCCTTATGAAATTTCGTCCCCGAAATTTACGTACCTGGTATTTCGAAGAGTTGAGAATACCTTGCTTCCATTTCAGATTCTATCTCTCAGATCATCATGATTTATCCATTGCTCATCTCCCATGATAACTTCATTTGGGTTCCTCATTTGTTGGGAAGTCATGACAACCGCCATCCCTCGAACTACTCGGCTTTGACTTGTCTGGAGCAGCATTTGGCGTCATCATTACCGTTGGAATATACCTTTCTATAGGACATATTCCTCCCTCAACTGCCTCTTCGTACTCCTCATTCATGATCTGAATCATCAATCTTCGATCCATATCGGATTCAGGTTGACCGCTATGTACAGGGTAATTCAAAACTCGATGTTGGGTTCTCCCAATTGCTTTCCAAAAAGAGAAATTCATATCATCTATTTTAGCCTTCTTAGATCGAACATCTCTTTCCACAATATCCACGTGTCGTGCGGCTTTTGCCCATGCATCACTTATTCTCACTCGTTCAGTTTTTTCTTCTTTCAGCTCAGATTCTATTTTTATCATCTTATACTCTGCCAAAGAATGCTTCTGTTCAAGTATCACATATCGGGTAACACAAGCTTGAATTGTTGCATCCTTTTGTTCCACGACCGCCTGTCGTTCTTCTGCCTGCTCTTCTAACTCATGAATACGATTTTGAAATTCTATATTTTGATCATATAATACCTCTAATAAACTCTCCTCTGGTACTTCTTCTTCCTCTTCTTCCTCAGTCTCAGCTGTTACCTCTGCGACTATCTCGGGTGTAACTATCAATTCTTCACTCACCACATGGATATCTCTAATTCCTTCTTCATCTGACATCACATTATCACAGTTAGTGATTAGAGGTATCCCCACAGTCTCATTCACTCCATTGTTAGCATTCTCAGCTGCCATTCTCAAATACTGCCATAAAACAAGGGTTAATTAAACAAATTAACATATCACATAATATCCCAATATTATGACTGACCAACAAATAAGCTTAGGTAGGACACACTTGCGAAGGATTTACTCATCTCTCCCCTCCTAGTTGTATTCCCCGATCTCCGCCAGAGATCATATCCCTAAGCTCTGATACCAAACGTGACATTCGACACCATCATGTGCCAGCACCTCACAAGGTTACCTATCAGCTTGCCACAACAGAACGGCGTCCCCTACGGAGAGTCTGGCTTCGGTGCATTCCCCATCACCAGGATGTCACCAGATAGAGGCTCGGGGCTATTTACTTATGGCTCTGATACCAAATGTAACTCTGGACACCAACCTATTCTAAGTCGCCAAATACATGGTACAGAAAACAACTGTAACTTTATTACAACAATTGTCGTGCAAAATACAACAACACATATGTTATGAGTTTGGATACAAATATATACCAAATGTGACTCATGTTCCAACCGTGGACATCACCTCACAATGACACCTTACATAAAGGTATAGTCAAAAACTGTTTTAGAAATTAGAATCTTTGGAAAGTGCTCAAGGAAACCTTCGTACATGGGAGGCCATGCGTCTAGGTTATGATAGATATCATATGGCCACAGAATTATTCTTGGTTGACCCAATAGACCCCAAAGAAAAATGAGAAGATTACTATCATATTCTTCCCAATGGTGAGTCTTCTCTTGATATATCATTATCTCTACTGTCTCTAATTGAGAATTATACTTCAAACAAACAGCAAGATTATATAGGTAGTGCTCGTATATATACTCAGCAAGTGGATGAGCACATTCCTGTCTTATGATGACACGAGGTTGTATGTCGTTAGACATCTTGTATGATAGTGGCAAACCACCCTTCCAACGTTGGGTACACCTTACCCTATTGGATTCACCAAATAAAACTACTAAATGAACTTTTCTATACTGCTTCGGGAGAACATCCACAGCTAGAGAGCACCGTTCTATTTTCCCGTTACCCTCGCTCGATCCAGCTACACTCTTATTACCTGAAAGGAATTGTGAAGCAAAAGGGTAAGCACAACTAGCTCAGTAAAGAATATCATGACTAAAGATAATTAAATTATCAATAGCCTTCATCAATAATAAATCAGAGATTTAGAACATATGGTAAATGATAAAAATTTCAACCATAGTTGCAGCGGAACGAGTAATCCATTAGAAGAGTCAAATAGACTATAAAGTCTATTATCTTCTCCATGTTAAAAATCCATCAACAATGTTTTATCCCTGTAACATCAATCAACAATTCTGGTCCACAATCATATGAATAACTCATAATCTTAACTGTAGTTCTAAATTCCTTTTCTCATCCAGGACGAAGATAATTTTCATCACCTATCTTTACCTGAAACATCAAAGATCATGGTTACACCAAATCACATTTCATGTTCATAATCATACTAATAACTTCATCTTTGCACTACGGCCAAAGATATTCATTTGTATCACCAGTTGGTCATGTTTATCTCAACATCTCTTCATCTTTGCACTACTGGCCAAAGATATTCAACAACATCTCATCTTTGCACTACGGGCCAAAGATATTCATCAACAATTCATCTTTGCACTACAGGCCAAAGATATTCACTTATATTTCATCTTTGCACTACAGACCAAAGATATTCCTCAACAGTTCATATTTGCACTACGGCCAAATATATTCATCAACAGTTTGCACTACAGGCCAAATATATTAATATCTCAAAGAAATATATAATCATTTATATAAACAATAATTATAACCATGTTGATCATTTCACCTTTGCACTTAAGCTGAAGATATTCAATTATAAATTCAATGGTCATGATCATACTAGTCAATAATTCAACTTTGCACTACTGGCCAAAGAGAACCCAAAGTCATGATCATACCAATAATCTACCCATCTTTACACTCAAGTGAAAGAGAATTTCAACATTAGGGTTATAAATATGATATATATGATAATAAAAACAATATGATCAACATATAGATTTAATCTCAAGAGTAATATTCATAAATCAACTATAATTTGGTTAGAAAAAGAAACCAATTTTTATCGTGAATAGTAACTCGTGAATAGTAACTCATAAATAGTAACTTGTGAATAGTAACTCATAAATAGTAAACCCGACACAAAAAGGTAGAAATTCTACAATAAAATCCATACCAGTATTTCGGTATAATGATATTGAAAGAATAATATTTCTTAAGCTTATAAACAATTTATTTAAATTATTTACACTTTACTAAATAATGCATTTAATCATTCTAAAATACCAAACTCAATAATCAAACCCTCATAAAAAATCTGCATATACCTCATATAGGATTCTCAAGTCATAAAATCCTATTTTTTAATTTTCTTACTTCACATAACATATTTAATTCATTTACTCATAACTAGTCCATTTTCATGAAAAATACCAAATCAGTTCTAAAAATATTTCTTTTCTGGGATTTAGCAGAATATAGTCACATATTGAACATATATTTTTCTCAGAATTTTTAAAATTTATTTACTATTTTTCATATGGCCAAAACCGCCGAATATTTAGACATTTATCATAAATTATATTTTTATCCAAAAATTCTAAAATTCACAGAGTACACTGATATTATATAGATATACTTCCAATAAAAATTTCATCAATTTTGGAGTTAACCACAAGGAATTATAAGCGGTTACTTTTAAAATAGTCTTTTCTCATAAAATTCATAACTCTCAATCCATACATCCAAAAATCACCATTTTTGGACACAATCAAGAAAACTCATCAAAATATCTTTTCAAATTTTTCTATAATTTTTGAAGGTCAGAAAAATTACGAAACTGAAAAACATAACAATCCTTAAAATTCCTTACTATCCCTTACCTCAAAAGTGCAGTATTTCTGATTGGAATGCAAAGCCGAAGGAAACTTGCACTAAATAGCAACTCTCAAAGTATCTAAATACTCACAAAATATGCTTCATAATATAGAGAGAGAAAGAGAGAAAGCTTATGTTTCTAGTGGGATTTTCAATTCTAACTTAGCCCTCTATTTATAGGAAAATTTTAGTAGGCTTGACCTGCAACCTGATGGCTTTACCTGCTACTATTTCCACCCACCACATTTGAAATATAATTCAGCATATTTCTTCACCAACCACAAGTGGGGCCCACCAATTCTAGAATTTTCCATCAAAATAATAAACTCTAAAAATTCAACAATTTCTGAACCAGTCATCTTGTAAAATTCATAATAAATCATACGTTCATTTTAACGGTTTAAAATTTGTGGGCATATACTCAACTTATATATGTATAACATATCCAAAAATTACCACGATCCAACGGTCGGATTAAAAATTATAACCCCCGCAAAATATCTCAAAAATCCTGATTTTTAATACCTCTATTCCGACAAAAATACGGATAAAAACCTCAACATTAACTCCTTCATTTTTAACCACAAAAATATATCCCTCGTTTATATCCACATAAAATAAATATTTCCTTATCATATGAATCAATAATTAATTATTCACAAATAATATTACAGAATCACATTTATGACAACCAGGCCGTTCCCAGGAAAGAGGGGGCTTTCCAATAAGAATTTTTCCTTACTGGCGCGCAATTAGGTGACCAAACCTCTCCTTAGACAGAACTTTCTAGACATTGCCAATAATGTTATCTAATAATATTATTCAAATAATATGAATTATTGATCTGATAATGGGAAATACTGTGCAGTGACAATTATTGAACAACAATAATATAAAATTTCAACGTAGCAATTATTGAATCAATAAAATAAAATACTGAACAGTAATTACTATAACAATTATTGAGTAGTGCCTTCTTACGTAAGAATCAATAATTTCAAAAATACTATACAATACCGTGTGCTACTGTGCAATAACGCGTATTACTGTATTTTAACTACCGGGTATTCCAACAGTGTTAACGGTAACAACTACGCCGTTATTTGTAAAAATTCAAATTTGTCGTTTTCTTCACCCGACAGTTATTCGTTATGGGGCCCACAAATAGCTGCGCCGTCGTACGAATATTCCCCGACAGAAAGAATATTCCATGACCAAACGAATATTCTCCGACAACAATGATTATTTTATAACCACTTGCTTATTTTGAAAAAAAATCATATATCACCTTTAACTTTAACTTTTTATCAATTTAACCATTTACTGAATCGTAATTATAAGAAAAATTGAATACTTTTATTTCATAAAATTCGGGGTCTTACAAATAATATGAATTATTGATCTGATATTGGAAAATACTGTGCAACAATAATTATTGAAACAACAATAATATAAAATATAAACGTAGCAATTATTGAATCAATAAAATAAAATATTGAACAGTAATTACTGTGACAATTATTCAGTAGTGCCTTCTTACGTAAGAATCAATAATTTCAAAAATACTGTGCAATACCGTGTGCTACTGTATAATAACACGTATTACTGTATTTTAACCACCGGGTATTCCAACAGTGTTAACGGTAACAACTACGCCGTTAATTATAAAAACTCAATTTTTGTCGTTATCTTCATTGGACAGTTATTCTATTATGGGGCCCATAAATGGCTGCGACGTCGTACGAATATTCCACGACCAAACGAATATTCCCCGACAACAATGAATATTTTATAACCACTTGTGTATTTTGAAAAAAAATTCATATATCACCCTTAACTTTAACATTTATCAATTTAACCATTTACTGAATAGTAATTATAAGAAAAATTGAATACTTTTATTTCATAAAATTCGGGGTCTTACAATAAACGATATTTGATTTATCTAAAATAATATTGAAGCTTAGAGACTAAGATTGTTAGACAATCAATGTGTTAATTGTCGGATAGGGTGACCAGAACACCGAGATGAGACCAAATTCCAATCAGACGGAACTAGTTAGACTTGATAAGTGTTTATATAGGTTATAAACACTAATGTGGCTATGTGGTAATGTGCCTAGGAGAAGTTTGACTGTAAATTACAGTATTGTGTGTTGTAAATTATTGTGCTAATAGTGAGACCGATATTATTGGTTATAGGTCTTACGAACGCAGATAAATTTATTGTGTAACTGTAATCAACGTGGAAGGCAAGTTTTCTAACTCAACTTTGAGTTATATTCATTCAATTATTATGATTAATTATTGCTAATTATACCATGTCTAGGGAAGTTATTGTTGATTATTCGCAGTTAGAGCATGATTAATAATTCAAATTGAATTACTGATTCGAAAAATATATATTCGTAAAATTACTGTTGTTGGATATTTATATCTGTAGAATCTAATATTGACAGTACAGATAATTCTTGTTTATTGTCAAATTATATTGAGAAATGTCTTAACTAATTATTCTGGCTAGACGAACATTTGTTAGAACTTGATAAATACGAGAAGAGAAATCAATTGTTATTGATAGATCAATGCCAATTGTTTCGGCTAGATCAATAAGTAGATAGAATTTGAAATCACAGTATTTGTGACGCCCCCAAAATTAGGTATACATCACCCATCTTGGGTCGTCAGATACATAGTACAGAATACAAATACAACTGATTAATACATCTGTCGTGTACAATACGACAAAACATAAACTGTGAGTTTGAACACAAATATTATCTTCTAGAGAGTATTCATACTCAAAAGGAGTCCTCATTACATTTATTAACACACCATTACATAGAATAGTGAGGACTACTAACTAATACTATCATTCGGACCATCACTCCGTACCCCGACTTGTCCCAGCTACGTTCTCATTTCCTGAAGAGAACAGTGAAAGAAAGGGTGAGCTCAACTAGCCCAGTAAGAAATATTATGACTAAGATAATGCAGAATAAATTATCATTAGCCTTCAACAATGTTAAACTGATAAAATATAATAGACATCAAGTTTAACTGTAGCGGAACAAGCAATCCATTAAAAGAGTCAAGTAGAAAATAAACTCTACTATCTTTTATGATTTAAAAAGTTTTTCAACACTGTAATCGCTGAGACTCAGCTTAATAAAATAATCCACATCATCGAATCACCCCTGCACTACGGCCAAGGATATTCGTGTATTCATTAATGGTCATGATCATGCCAACAACTGTCCATCAATGCACTACGGGCCAATGAGGACTTTTACCACATCATTTGTAACATTACGGTCATGATTATACCGAATAATCCCTGGTCATAATCATACCAAGTCCATCTATGCAATACAGGCCACAGATGACTTTCAACATTTTATAAACATGAGGATGATGACAATGATATAAGAATTCAATAAAACAAGTTCAAGAATTAATTTATCCAGGAATTAACAACGTCCAAATTGTCAACATGATACTGCATTGTGGAGTAAAATTCAAGAATGCTTAGAAGAATATTTTCTTGAAAAGATACTGGATGAAACGCAACTATCAAGGATATTCCACAAATTTCATGGAGTATAAAAGTCAAAACTTAACCAACTGAGTACAATAAAGAATGGAATAACAAAAGAAATCACCATGCATGCGATAGACCGCACAGACAGGTTATTCCAATAGAATAATAAATAATGGAACCAGGTCCGGCGTAAACGCACAGACAGGATATTCCGACAGAATAATAAATAATGGAACCAGGTCCGGTGTAAAACACACAGACAGGATATTCCAACAGAATAATAATAAAACGGAACCAAGTCCGGTGTAAAACACACAGACAGGATGTTCCAACAGAATAATAAACGGAACCAGGTCCGGTGTAAAACACACAGACAGGATGTTCCAACAGAATAATAGAAGAATGTCACCAAGTATAGGGTAGACCGCGTATACTGGTTATTCCAACAGAATAATAACAAATGGAATAACAGAAGTTCTCTTCATGAATATAAAAGAAATAATATTCCCTACCTTAAAAGAACTGGATATTGGAAAAGTGATGTAGCAGAATACTTTTATTCTCTCTCTCTTATTCTCTCTATACTTTCTCTCTCTTTAGCTTGAATGAATTCGTGAAAAATAATGAAGCCCTAGGCCTCTATTTATAGAAAAACTGAGGGTGGCTCTTGGTCTTAACGAAGGGTCAAATGACTCTTGGTCTTAACGAAGGGTCAAATGACTCTTGGTAATATTGAAGGGACAACTACTATTGACGAAAGTAATTACTATTGACCAAGGTAAATACTATTGACGAAGGTAATTACTATTGACGACGGTAATTACTATTGACGACGAGACTCTTAGATGATGACATATGGCCCCCCATAAAATAACCAAACTTACCACAACGTCTCAATAATATAACATATTATACAGATGATACTATGACAATAATTTAAGAGATATGATGCAGCAATTACTGTAGCAATAATTGAGTATAGCTGAGTGACTTCTCACGTAAGCATCAATAATCAATACCGTGTGCTACTGTGCAACCACGCGTATTACTGTACTTTTACTACCGAGTAGTTCAACAGTTTTAACGGTTTTAACGGTAACACCTCAGCCGTTATTTTTATAGAAAGATAATTCTGTCGTTTTCTCAATCCGACAATAATTCCGTTGTGGGGTCCACCAATGATTGTGCCGTCGTACGAATATTTCCCGACAAAAAGAATATTCTCCGACCAAACGAATATTTTATAACAACTTGCTTACTTTGCAAAATTTATAAATATTACCCACAACTATAACATTATATCAAATTAACTCCATAATATTCAAAAATAATATTTATAGAAAATTCATCTTTATTTATAAAAATTGGGGTCTTACAGTATTTCGTTGTTAAATCAAAAATCTTGATTCTTAGACTGAGAAGAACAACCTTTTATATAAAGGGAACATTTTGGGTCGTATATTCGACCATTGCGCGCTGTTAAGTATTATGCATAATAAATGGTATAATAAAGCTGATCACTTGTTATACTTGCAGAGGGGTATGATTTAATCTTTATGGTTATCTGATACGCCTGCGTATGTATCAAAGTAAATCTTTGATAGATACCCGAGAAAATAAGTTCAAAGATCTGGTAAGATCACTCAGCATAAATCTGGAAAATATTCCACATTGTTATTGCGTAGAATTGATTCTTGTTTATTCAATAGAATATCGTAGAAACTTTGAAAACATTGTACTCTTTCATTATCAGATTATTGTGTTGCCTAGAATACGAGAAGACTTGTTATTGATTAACGATTTGTTCAGCTATTTCAAAGTTCCCCGAACTTTGGTTTTATTCTATCAACATAGATAGCCTATTATTCTGATACTTATACATTCATTGTATATCTTAACTTGTGGGGCAAATTTGTTGCTCACCCTTACTAAATAAAACTTTTCAGCTAGGGACGAAGTTGCAGAAGATGCTGTGAAGAACAAAGGCAAAGACATAGTGATTAATTAGTTATGGATAACATTATTATTATGTTGTATTTGTGAACCCTTTTTGTATAACTAAAGGGTATGTTTGTAATGTTAAGGTTAGAGAACCTGGGGTAATGTATTAACTATATCAGTTAATGAAGTGTATGTTTCTATTTATAAATAAAGGGGTAGTTAAATGTTATTTATATTGTGGATCGTGAACACCAAACTCGGGGGTCAGGTAACCCGGATTTGGGGGTGTCACAATCTTTCAACTTTAACCTAAACAGTTATACTGTAGGGACTTCACGTACTTAGGATGATCAGCCTTTTATACCATGTATTGTGCACAAACATCTAAACGCATCACGTAGCCCTATAATAGGGTTGTTCTTCTCAGTTTTAGAGTACAAGTCCGCACCAAAGAAAGTTTAGTTTGGATAAGCTTCAAGGGTAATTTAGAGTTTAACGATCATCAACTAAAGGATTAGTTGAATCAACAAAGTTTGATAACACTACGGTTGATCACTAACAACATAGTATGGAACAATAAATAATCATAGGTGAAATAACTATTTATTAAACCCATGCTTGGAAATAACTAAAAACATAAGTATTGAATGAAACAATAAACCTTGCTTGAATAATAATAAGCTAAGGCTATGATCTTATTAGATTAGAAATGAAATTACTGAACATACATTAACTGATAGCAAGCTGAAAACAAAACTTGCTCAACATGATAATAACTTGTGCAAAGTAATTTAAAATAAGACAGCTCAATATTAGATACAAGAGTTCAAGAATTGCATTCATTATAAATGAATGAAACTTAAGAAACTTGCTTAACTATAAACAAGTTAGAGTAGATCAACAATGATTAGAATTCAAAACTTGCTCGAATAAAGTTAGGGTTAAAGCTTGCTCAAATAAAATTTAGGAACAAAGAACTTGCTCAATAAAAATTTAGGGTAAGAAACTTACCTCGTGCATAAGCTACATAATTATTACAAACGTTCGCCAAATACCCTACATATACCATTAACATCACAATATCTATTAGATATACTAACATCCACTTATCAAAATAACAATCACTTCTAGTTAAACTTGTTATTTTAGTACAAGTCCTACTTTACCATACATATTTCAGAATCACAAGTGTTAACTTCACAACACTTATTCATTATTCATTAAATAACATATCATTTTCACAACTTACTAATTTTACACTTTAGAATTACTAACCACATGATACGATTCTGTTTTAACCTCTTCATTACATGTTTCTCACATTAACATAACATTAGACCAAGTTACAATGGGTGTCCAAAGTCTGCAGAAGTAGCAAACTTCACTGGGTTTTACTGACTATTAGCGCTGCCGCGCGGGCAGAGGCAGCGGCACCAGTACCAGTTTTGCAAAACGCGAGTTTCAACTCTGTTCTAAGCCAATTAACACGAATTTCATCCACAAAACAAAAAATTAAGCATACCCAATTGACATAGGACTCATAAAAACATGATTCCTCACATATTCACTAACTTAGAACAATTAAACAACAACTACAACTAATTTAAATCCTTTAAATTCCATGTTTTTAACAAAAACACCATTTTTGACATCCTTTACAAAAATCATCACTGTGATCACAATTCTTGTCCAAATCAACTCATTCAAACTATGTTCTCTTCGTTTCTTAACGAACTAACATATTCAAGGTTCAATTTACAGATTGGTTTACAAATTAACCACCAAAGTTGGTACTTTCACAAGCCGTATGTATAAACATACATTAAAAACAATTTTCTTTCTTTTTAATCGTAATTTGCATACTAATTCTCGTCTAAACATAAACTCTAGCATTACAATTACTTACAATTGTAATAATTCAGTTTATACAACAATTCAAGAGAAATTGGATTCACAGAGAATAGAAATACATGACGTAATATATATATATATATATATATATATATATATATATATATTACGGTTATGAAAATACCTTCAATTGCTCGATAATAATCTTTGATAAACTCAGAGAATTGCTTGGAAAATATCAGAAATCCTCTCTCAACTCTCTCAAACTCTCTCTCTCTATTTTCTGTAATTTCTTCTTCTTTCTATCTTCTTAGGCTTAGCAACTAACACTTATGCGTAAAAAAAACTGATAGCCTAGCCATAATATGTATACTAAATATAACAGTTACAAAAATGTAAACGTATGTAGGTTATAAATATATTTCATTTATTATTTTATTTATTACAATTATAATTCAAAATTCAAAATTCAAAAGCCATAAGGCTTTGTTTGGCAAAACACTTGAAAAATTAAAGACTTAATATCTTTAAGCCTTGTTTGGGTAAATCCATTTAAACTACTTTAATTTATTTTAATAAATTATTTATATTATAGTTTATAGTCTCATATTATTTATTTAGATCTCCACATCCAACATTAGTTAAATAAACTAATTACAACATACTAAAAAAAATTCCCACTTAATACAAATATCACAAAATTATAATCTCATTATAATTTTTATTTAATAAATTAATATACCACTTTTATTATTAAATTAAAACAATAATAAAACTCATTCATGTAATCTTTAACAACTCTCTAACTATTAAATTAAATTAGAGTATTATCTAATAAATTTAATTCACAAATACATATAAGCAACAACTATATTAATAAAATATTTATTAAAACATTCAAACAATTTAATAAAGATTTTAAATTACAAATAAAATCTTGGATTGTTACATCCGTCCCTCCTTACAAGGATTCTTGTTCTTTTGTGTTTTCATGTTAGGTGAGATTTGTTTGAAAAAACAAGCGAAAAAGGTCCAATATTTGTATGTCGATGATTTGACTGTAAGAGTCGTCAGTTGGTTTTTTAACTGGTTGTACCAATACAATCGAGAAAAGGTTTGCATATTGACCCAGTGATGTGACACGGCTAAACGGGTCTGTGAAACCGATATTCATTAGGGTCCGGAGACTTGCTTATGCGGAGGGAAGGCGTTAGGCACCCCCCAACATCCGTGTCGCCACGGTGACCGCCACTTTTTAAGAAACTGTTATATGAATGTGTGTGTATGTGGGTCAATGTGCTGTTATTTGGAAGTAGTGCGAGGTCTCGTTCGTACCTATATACACATGGTTTGAATTTGTGTAAAAAATCAATTTTAAACAAGATATAGTAGTAAAGTTTTATAAAAGAGTTTTTTTCAAACCCTGATGCTCAATAGTAATTGAGACCTTTTACACTTCTATTTTATTAAAATGTTCGGCTTGATTGCTTTTATTTTTGAGATGCGAAGCATCTTCGAGAAAATAATATACAAAGTAGTGCCAGACTCCTTATGGGTATGAAAACTATCTGAGGAAATCCAAACACTGTGAATTAATTTACATGGGAAACGAATTTAGATTCAGTAGACTGAATCTGTGATCACATAATTCCTAGGCTCACATGGTGCTGCAATTTGTACGAAAGCAGTAAGCAGTTATATATATATATATATATATATATATATATATATATATATATATATATATTGACATGATCAACCACCACGAAGCACCTCTATGGGGGATCAGAAATGTAAATAAAGCTGTAAAAGCGATCAACCGCCACAAAGAAAACTCCAGGCAGGACGAAATGTACAGAAAGCAATAAAAATGGTCAACTGCCACGAAGTAAACTCCAAGCGGGATGAAATGTATATATATATATATATATATATATATATATATATATATATATATATATATATATATACAAATTGAAATGAAACCACGGACCGAAGTCCGGGCATACACACGTAACACGACTCTCAACGTGAATAATAGTGTGTGCAAAGATGAAGAGAAAGGCTTTAAAGGGAGTAAGAAGGCTTGCAGTGGGCTGTCAAAGAAGACTTCTATAGCTTTAAGTGGATGAACACTCGGCTCCCACCGGTAAAAAGTAGCTATATATGAGCTTACAAGTGTTTAAAATGCGAAAGCACTCAGTTTAGGGTGTGTACAGAGCAAATTGAATAGGACATCCTCGCCTTTTTCTCTTACAAAATGGCCACCCCAAGCCCTCTATTTATAGAGGAGGGCCGCAGATGTACCTGCAACTTCCCGGGGTGCCCCGGGCTCCGCAGGTCCCTCCGTCTCGAAGTACATGCACGCATGCAACGTGATGTCCGCTCGAACTTTCAGAACTTCAATTTGGGCATCTGACTGAGGTGTATAAGACCTATTTCGAACCGCCGTTGTCGAGACACTACTACAAAACAGTAAATAGATAACGCAGAAAAAACGTTGTGATTTCAATCAGAAAAACGTCGTGGTTAAGGGTGTCATCTATTTGACACCCTTACATAATATTTTTAAAACGTTGTAGTTAGACACGTTATACAACGTTTTTTAAGAAAAAAAGTTGTAGATTTATTTTCTATAAATTAGTATATTCCACAACGTTTTCAAGCTAAAAATATTGTAATTTAATATATCAAACAACGTTTAGGCACATTTACACAACATTTATAATGTGTCATCTATTTAGAATGTGTCATTTATTTATACAAATATAAAACATTTTTAAAATGTTATAGATAAAAAAAAAAGTTATGATTCACCTGCATTATCAATGCACCTGCAATATTATAATTTGACTTTAAAATATTGTAATACATGATGTTGTAATAGTTGTGGTTCACCTATAGTTCAAAATCATACTTGCTAGTCATGGTCTTTATCTTACAATATCTACAATAAGAAGAACAAAAACAAAAGAAGCTTATTCAATAATGTGTGAGACCTGAAAACTCCTGTGTACACATTCAATATTTCTCATTTTGTTAAATTTACTAGCAATATTAACTCCAAGTACATCACGCAAAACATAAATCATAGTTCAGTACAATAGTTTTATCAGTCACTGTAAAAAATCTATCGAGGCAATATTTTTGACTTGAGATTGTGAAGTTATTAAAAACCAAAAAGTACAACACAACCAAAGTACTATTCTGATAGAGCTCAACTCAAAATGCAGATCTCTTTTTCTCAAAATTCTATAACCCGGCGGATTTCTCCAGTTTCTGAATTTGGTTAAGGAATATCCATGTCATCTGTAAAATATGCCATTTAGCAATGAGAAATTAAGTAAAGTGCATATAATTTGGACACGTGTGTGGTGTTTAAGCACATAGGAGAGAATTTTAGCACACAATTGTATCATTGCCTGAGTTCCAGCTTACAAGATGACTAAAGAGAGAACTTTTGTTACCAAAATAAAGAATTGATGACAAGAATAGATTCATCTCACTGTGGATTACTCAAAGGAAAAATAATGATACTCAGGTTGTATTCTTCCTGATATATTTATAACCATATCTTAAAATACTTTACCTTAAGAGGATCATTATACCAGAAAACCATGTCATGCTTGATGTATTTATGTTGGTAACTAAAAATGGATTCACTAGATATTGGTCATGTTCCTTTTGCCTTCAAATTGTTACAGAATATTTCATAATGATAACACATGCACATTTCATTGATAGGGGAAAAAAGGTTGCAAGTGATTATATGAGCAATCCTATAGAGACAAATTCTAACATTCATCCAAAGTTGAGCTCACATGCTAACACCAAAAACGTTTATTCATCAAAGCTAATCTTCCGTAACTAAGAGGGTTAGCTATAAAAGCCCATTGCATATCTGATTGGATGTTTTCAATTTATTATGTGAAATCAATTAAACGGACCGTGCTAGCTATTGTTGTTGTTACACTACTTTCTGAGGTCTAATATTCCAAATGGTCTCAAATTTAGAGATACCTACCTACCAATAACTTTCTTTTATGTTGACACGATTACTAACAGCAAATTAAAGTCGACACAAAATTAATATAACCAGAGTTCAACCTAAATCATACTGTAACAGACCTAATCTAATATACACACACTAGAGCACAACCAAGGGACTGTTGCTGCCTAATTGAGATCAAAGGATTAACAGTTTACATTTTTCTTGTTAAACCAACTCTCAAAAGCATATATGGTTTGGTTTTTACATGCCTTACGAGTCCGTGAATGATTTTTGAAAACTGAACAAACAATCAAATAAGTTTACACAACTTACCATTCCTGCAGATGATGATCCAGATCAAAAACATGACATGTAAACATAACAAATCTAGCAGAATTTACGAGCACAAAAGGCATAAACATAACAAGATGTACCGACTCAACTAGGATGCCTGAATAATTATAGTATTTAACATGCATGAGTCTGGCACTGTAATTCGTAGCTAACATACCTGATTTAGTGTAACCAAACACAACTTTTCATCGATTCAAGCATTTTGTAGCATAACTTTTCAGTTTCTGTGCACAACAAACTGAGGAATGGAGACGATCAGTACTTTCTTGAAAATAGCTTGCTTTACTCTCTTCAATTTTTAGTTTTTGTGCATGCTTTCAAGAGCAAGTTTCGAGGAGCACATGCCTGCAAAGTATGACTCAGAATCAATGTTGAAGAGATATGAAAATTGGCTGGCAAAACATAATCGAAAATATTCAAGTAGAGATGAATGGGAATTACGCTTTGGGATTTATCAATCCAATGTTCAGTTTATTGACTACATCAATTCTTAGCAGCTTTCATACAAACTTGTTGACAACAAATTTGCAGACATGACAAACAAGGAGTTCAATTCTATCTACTTGGGTTATAAGAGTGTTGGGAGATCAACTTACTGAGAAATCTGCATAAAATAAGCATTCTATGAAAATTGCTTTTGCTATTACGTTCCCCAGTTAGAATCTTTGCGCTTACTAATATTGAATGCTACATGCCTTTCACTACAGGAAGTTGTTGGGCATTCTCTGCAGTAGCAGCCGTACAATCTGTACAACATCAATTTTTCATACACTTAATTTTTGTGCTTCCCCATAATACAAATTTTCAAAGTTCATATGCTGGGAATCTGGCCTCCATTGGTTGGACCATGTCTAGAAAAAGATGAGTCATACCTCCAATTCCTTCAAAAAGTGAGTTTGGGCTATCTCCTCCATGCATTTCTTCTGATGATATAAGCTTATGAGCTCTATCAAGTAGGAAACAAGTAAATGCTTTGGCCCGGTATAAGAACTCCATATTACATCAAACGATGATGCAACTATCACTACGCATAGTTTTTGATGAAACTCCTGTATGCAATTTTTTGTTTTTAAGTAAATGGACTTTGAGTCTTCCTCAATTTGACTCAACAACAAACACATTATCCTAACAAATAGAAATAGTAGCACTACTGTAACAGATAACTAAATATGGACAGTGATCACAGATAACTAATGAGAAAATTGCTTACTTCCAACATTGTGCAGCCACAATCACAAAAAAGTTTATATAACTTTTTCACTTGCTCCATCGATGCCTTCTTGTCAGCCACTTGGGGAGACAAACCATCTACAACCTTGGAAGCATCATCATCTGTAATTCCTTGAAAAACATCAATAGGTACCTGAACAAAACAAATGGTGAATTGATTATGTAAATCCATGATAATATAGCAGGAAAAACAATAGTTTCAAATTGTATGTGGCCTAATAAGAAACATAAAACATCACTAAATGCATATGAACGGTATATACTTCACAACATGAGTACATGGGAAAATACATTATCAACATAAATTTGGCAACTTACAACGCCAGCAGTAGTACGGTCAAGAGTGATAGCAAAGTACATCTCATTCACAAGTGAGAACTTTTCACACAAGTAAACCTGCATATGGAAACACTATAATTATATATCTAGAGTGTACATTTTTAAGATTAATCAAAATAAATTTGTAAGACTGGGACCTAAAGCCCAAACTAATAGAAAACTAATCACTAATCAGCATCAACACATAACAAAACTTCCTTCACATTCTAAGGAAATAAGAAGTGTGAACAGTTAAACTTGGTGGAGGACCCTTGTTATATACAAGCAGGTAGAACTATATTAATTTGGTTCAAATCTGTAAAACACCTCTAATGATTATATCATGTCCATATAGACACATGCCAGAAATATAAATTGTGCATTGTGTGAGCCAACTCATTAAGAAATATAGTTGGAAAAAAATAACAAACCAAAAAGGATAGCTCATTAATAATATAGTTGGTTACAGGAGGATGAATTAGAAAACTAGTAGTAGTCCTGTAATGGGGAACACCAGAAGATAGCCCACATTCGGATCCACAATTGTTAGTCTGTTTTCTCTTAATAAGAGCTGCCAAAAACTATTATTCATGGCTAGGAATTGATCATACCTCATCTTGACGGCTTCCTATGTACATCTTAGTTTTGTTCACTATTAGCAGATCAGCCATTTCTTTGCGTGCTCCCAGTAACTTTTAACTGCAGCAGAATTCCATAAAAATAAAAATTAACAATAATAGTAATAATTCACTCATTGCTTTGATACATAAAGTAATAGTAGATAAAATCTTTGAACCAGATAGAACAAATTTGGCACAAATCTCTAGCATTTCACAAAACTGGGAACATGTATTATCATGTTTGATAATTAATCCCTCAAATTTAAGTAAGCAAAAGCTTCCAAAAAATGATTAAATACATCATTACGAGAATATAAAATAGAAAACATTAATTAACTCATAAAAAATGAAATCTCGTTACAGTCAATTATACTCGTAAATATGACAAGAATATAAATAACCTTCAAAAGCTCAAACAATCTGGAAATCAAAAGATATCTCTGTCTGAACCAAACTTTTTCCTTCTTCTTGAAGTATTGCTGCTGATGCTCGTGGGTAGAAACACCAACCAGTAACTCACACCATTTTTGCTTGAGTGATCAAAGATTCCGGCCTCTTCAAAATTGATATATACGTACACAAACATTTTTTTACTTCTTTTCAAAATCCAATCAAATAAAAAATACATGAACTCAAAGTAGGAGTATTAATTAATTGATAAGAACAACAAAAAATAGTCATTTACCCATTAAAATTTTAGTACATAAACTAAATTTGAAAACCAATCCACATCTGATAAAGAATTGGACCACAAATCATACCTAAAATCAAAGAAAAAGGGATAGAATCACTGTACGCAAACCCCAGTGAAGGTAACTAAGAATTTGCTGCAACGCTTTGAGCTTGCTCTTGAAAGCATCGTACCACGTGAAGGTACCCATGTTTATGTGGTCATTGTCTGGAGAAATCGAGAAGCATGATTCAACGGCGGTGAGGGCTTTAAAGTAATTTTGGAGGATGTCGCGGCGTGAAGAGAGAGAATCGGCAGGGCAGCGGTGAAGGTTTTTAACCTAGAAAAATCAAAAAACCCAAATCGACCCATCTCATGAAAGTATCAAAACTAGGAAAATTGAACTCTGAGATTTGCAAGGAAGATTTGGCTACGAAATTTGGCGATGAAGAAAGGGCAAGATCTGAAATCTGGAGATGAAGAAAAGGAAGATAAAATTTGGCGAGAAAAAAAGGGAAAGATCTAAGATTCGGAGATTAGAAAAATGGGAGATGAGAGAGACAACGTAGAATACCTTCGTGAAAAATAGATTTTCAATTCCGCTTTTTTATTTTTTGCTCCGTATTTTTTATCTAGATAATGTTTTTTTTTAAAAAAACTTTATCTATTTAAAACCAAAAATTACCCAATTTAAATACATAATGTTTTTTCATATGTATTTACAACGTTCTGTTAAAAAACGTTGTAAAAAAAATACCATAACGTTTTTTATAAAAACGTCATCTTTTAAGTGTTGTCTATTTATGATTTTGTACCGGTGAGAGTTAATGACATGGGATTAGAGGTTGTACGAAGTCAGGGAAGATGGGACCATGCCCTCCGGTCTTCATGCTTCAAATTCTATATATTGTCCTGCTCAATAGTCACTCAAGATTGGACTTCCTTGGTTCTTGTAGGACATTGTTGTGTAGAAATGTATGTATTAGATGTGGAGATGGTGCGATGTGGCGTCAAGGTGGAAAGATTATAACTTTGCCCCTCACCGGGGTTATCTCCAGTTTGGGCTGATAAAGCAGACGTTGCTCAGGGTTATCTCTGAGATTGGACTGCTGCAAGTATTGAAGGTCCTCAGTGTCATCTCTGAGGTGTGCATGTCTTCCTGGTGTTATCTTCGGGTCTTATACTGAGTGCCTCGGTGTGAGTGTCGAGTATTCTGAAGTTGTTTGCATGGCTTTGAAACAAGCATTTCCGGGGTTATCTCCGGAACTACAACTGCATTCCTTGGGGTTATCTCCAAGGTTAGTGCTGCTATTCCCGGTGTCGGGACTGAGACTGAATATCTTGGGGTTATCTCTAGGATGAATCGGCCTTCTCCGGTGGAATTTTTGGTATTGGAACTGCGTGTCTCGGGGTTATCTCCGAGGTTGGAACTGATACTCCCGGTGTGTGTTCCGGGCTTAAGACTAAACTTTTGATAGTATCCGGACTGGATATGAATTATCTTCCAGGGTTATCTCTGAAAGACGAATCTGCCTTCCTGCAATGTCAGTAACAGGTGCACAGAAAATTTCGAGTGTCTACAGATGCCCCTCTTTATCATATTCATGCAATGTAATGGCATGGATAGGTTAAAGAATCCAAGACACTTGAAATACAACAAGATAAACATGATGTCATATGTAACAACATGATGCAAATGTATGATGCATATGGATTGTTTTCCCACATGCTGAGGATGATTACCGGCTCCCTGTTGCTTCTACCGGTGATGGTAATAAATAAGCAGCTTGATGAACTGTCATGGACGTGCGATCCACAACTAACAGGAATCTCTAGGATTGTTGACATTAGGGTTATCACCAAAGTCCTGAATCCTTGATACAGACTTTATTCCGAAGATGTGCCTCTCGTGTACAAGAGATCTGTGGGGATAAAACTTTTGTCTACTTGAGGATGTGTATAACATATTCCATCATCGATCCTCCCTGATGATGTTTATCCTCCCTGATGATGTTTATCCTCCCTGTTTGTATCGCCAGGACATATTAATGTTCTGTTGGATTTACTACCAACAGTATGTGTTGTCAGGGCTGCCTAACCTTCGTTGACGTGTGGACCAACAGATGACCATGCGTTATAACCCCCACCATAGATAAATGCCAAGGCTGCTTGACCTTTGTTGATGTATATCAACTGATGCAATCATCGGATGGCCTCTGATTCATCGTTAGGTTTAATTGCCAATGGCTGAACTGACGTCAATGTTGCTTGACCTTCGTTGACATGTGTATCAACAAAAAATATGCGTTATAACTCCCGTCGGGGATCTATTTTTGGACAGATGACCATGCGTTGTAACCCCCGACGGGGATCTACTTGGGGAATGATGACCCTGAACTGACGACGTTGGACCTTTGTGCGGTATTGCTGAATGTGATATGTAACTGCTGAGATCATCGGTATAGTATACCCTGTGTTTGGGTGAATACCAATGAATGATATGAAAGCCACAGTCGGGTCCCGAAAAACCAGGATTTCAGGCTATTCTGCTCAATCGCGTAGCATTTTTATCTCTAATTTGGCCTTTTCAGCTTGTAAGAACTCCTTTGCAACTCGAATTGGACCGAACCGGAGGGACAAGGCCCACGTAAGGGTGCCGTATATACATCTATAGCAGCCGCAAGTAGACCTGCGGCCGGCCATAGATGGCTATTAATGCTGCAGGTTTTCCTTTTTAAGTCATTTAACGTTGCGTCGCACAGGAAATTCGAGAGCTCTTCTTTTGATCTGCTGAGTTCGGACGTCTTTCTACAAATTTTGTCATCGTACAAGTGTTCTACACTGCCCTGGTAACGTATGCATGTCTTCTTTTTCAGTTTTTATCCGGTGGAAAATGACTTATCATATGAAATGCATCTAAATACATAGTAGTGAATATGCATGCTTAAATGACTTGATAGAAATATTCAACATAGTAAATGTTAGTATTAAACCATGTTGAACATAATGATGTGAAAATTTTAACTTTTAAAACAGTCAAATTGGCACCTTTTTCTTCTATTTCTTATCCTATTTGAGGACAAATGAGGAAAAGGTGAAAATATAAAGTAATCCTGGTAATTAGTCTACCCTTATGGATTGATGACTTTGAGTTTTTAATACAAATAGTATGTATTTGACTGTGGGCAGGTGTGTTACTGAATGGCCACCTAGTCATGCATATGTGCATGTGGATAGTCCTATTTATAGAGGAAACTATGACAAAAATTTTCAAAGTGTAGGTACTGAGAAGTCATGCATTTTTAACTCTACTATAGATGTATGTTAAAGTAATGCATGCATGTAGTCATAAAATACATTTTTGAATAGAAAGCTCCAGGTTAGAAGATATCACACCCTTTCTGAGGTGATTTGGAGACTTGTTGTCCAGATATTATGGATCCGGATCAGCCGAGTAGTTCTCGCAGGACCACTTCTGGTGCACGGAGGAGGGCTTCTGAAGTGCCTCGACCCCGTTCTGTTAGACAACCTCGTCGTCTGGTGGAGACGGTGATACGTCCAGTCCAGGTTAATGTGTCAGACGTCGAGGACGAGGAGGAGGATATTCCGGTTGCGGACCTAGGGACCTCCCGAGTATTCAGGTGGTTAACCCAGAGCTTCTGGGTGATCTGAGTTGACATTCCTCGATGTATTTGCATACCAACGAGGTATAAAGTTATATCTTAATCTTCCTTCTTTCTTATTAATGAGGAGTAAAAGGTTTTTATGTTGATCTGCATTTAATGTAGGTTCCCGACTTTACACAGCCTCGAGGAAACTGGTTTAGTATTCACTTCATGTATCAGGCTCTATATCCTAACTATAGAGCGATTGTGCATGATTGGGGATTTGGGGCGTTCTTTTCCATCCTTCCCCGCTGCTGTCCCTAAGGTTACCTCAGGACATTGTCTGAGCGCTGGTTTCACCAGACTCAGTCACTCTATTTGTTGGATTGTGAGGTCATGATGACGCCGATGGATATGCGGTTTATCACAGGTAAGGAGTTTGGAGGGGCACCAGTGCCTTGCACGGTAGATATTACCCCCACTGTCATCAGATCCTTGTTAGGAGTTCTGGACGGGGCGCTCAAGGGCAGGACTGTGCGTGCTGGTCCTTTGAGCGTAGATTCTATGAGTGGGCTATTGAGTGAGCCCATACCAGCTAATGTACGGGTCAGGGATCGCATTCTTCGACGATTATTCCTGATGATCATTAGGGGCTGCTTCATAGCAGATAACTCTTCTACGGTGTCGTTCGCTTTGATCAACGCCATGCGACATGTGGACTGTATTGGAGAGTATGATTAGGGTTCCTACACCTTTACCTAATTCCTCAGGGCATGCGTATGCGCTCGCATGGCTTGACCGAGGCTTGGTTAGGATTTTACCCATTTCTACTGGTGAGTATTTCTCTTGTAATTTACCATGTACATGTTAAGAGTGTTAACTGACAGCAGATGTTTGCTTTTGTGTTGGCATATTTTGGCCTATGAGGTTCGAATAGGGACTAAAGCCCTGGTTGTTCAGTAGGGTCTGCCTGTTCCAGTTGAAGACGTTTGCAGCAATAATGGAGAAGGCAATACTCGCTGAAGGTGGGGGCGAAGCAGTGACAAAGTTCAATCAGGAACAGAGAAAGAAGAAGAGTGAGGTGGAGATTAAGAATGGTGGTGGTGGTAGTGGAAACGGAAACAACAATCTGAAGAGGAAATGGAATGGGAATGTGAGTGCTAACCAGCAGAATAAGAAATTCGAAGCATGTGCTACATGCATGAAATTTCACAAGGGTGTGTGCTTGATGGGGAAACGCGTATGCTTTAACTATGGTCAGGAGGGTCACATCGCCCCAAATTGCACTCAACCTAAGAAGAATGTTTGCTTCACATGCGGGTCCAAGGATCACTTTGCTCGTGAATGCCCTAAGAAGAAAGCTGGAGAAATGTGATAACCCGGGATTTCGAATAATCAAAATTTTACGAATAAATTTTTTTTTAATTAATATTAATATTGATTATTAATTTTGTAACAAGTTTCTGTGATACGAGTCTCGAGAATGTTAATTCATGTATTGACTAATAAATTTAGAGTAGAGTTGTGCTTAACAGCTTTAGAAATCCTAACCCTAATTCCTGGAGAGGGATTCGATAGAAATATAATTAAAAGAATTATATTGTTATGCATGTGTTTGTACTGTATAGAAATGTTGATCAATAATTGATCGTATAATGTTTGTAATTAATAAACCCTAATAAGAAATTAGAATCCCTAATCTCAGGATTAAAAACCCTAACGTACCATTAAAAACCCTAATCGAAAGTCGGGTAACCCTAATTTCATATTCGGGAATCCTAAAACCCTAATTAGGAAACCCTAATCTTAATTGACAAGCTTAATGCGTTTATTAAACATAACATATGATTAGAAAACCCTAATTATATTTTACTATCTTAATTTATATTTTACAAACCCTAATTGTAATTTGGAAATTTTATTTTTCTAATTAAAACCCTAATTTAGAAATTGTAGAAACTAATTATGTAAAACATAAGGGTTAGGACCTTAGGGTTAAACCCTAAGGGTGTGACAAATTCTAAGTTTGCCATTAAAAATAGAATACAAATGACAAAAATACCCTTTTTACATTTTTAATGAGCTAACTTGTAAAATTGGTAATACCTTTAGTTGGTGACCTAATTGCTTGACCATTGTGACTTATATCTCAACCATTTACTGATCAAAACTGATAGCTACCATTGGGCATTCATTGAATCAATTATATAAGAGATTTAGATAGAGAAAGTTCATAAAAATAGCCATTTTGCTCTCTTGCTCTCACTAACTCTCTCTCCCATCCAAAGCTCCGAAATTCTAAGGTAGATCAGTCACTAAATCACCTCTAGAAACATCAAGTTCAGATTAGGAAGATCAAGATCAAGATTTGAACAAGAAGGTATAAACCCTAAAATCTATTTTGATCTTGTATGCTTAAGTCAAATTTGTGCATAATATAGGGTACAAGGAGTTGGTCGCTCAAAATACTTGTAGAGGGATATAATTTAATCTTTATGGTTATCTGATACACCTGGGTATATTAAAGTCTAATCTTTGATAGTTACTCGAGAAGAGAAGTTCAAGATCCAACGGATCGCTCAGCATAAATATGGAAAATATTCCACTTTGTTATTGCGTAGAATTGATTCTTGATTATTCAATAGAATATCGTAGAAACTTTGAAAGGATTGTACTCTTTCATTTATCAGATTATTGTGTTGCATAGAATGCGAGAAGACTTGTTAGTTATTAAAGATTTATTCAGCTATTTCAAAGTTCCCCGAACTTTGGTGTTATTCTATCAAATTAGATAGTCTGTTATTTTTATTCTTATATATTTTATTGTATGTCTTAACTTGCGGGGCAAATCTATTGCTCACCCTTGCTAAACAAAACATTTCAGCTAGGGAAGAAGAGGCCAGCAGATCAAAGAAGAACAAAGGCAAATGCATAGTGTTAACATAGTTTTATAAACCTCATTATTATGTTGTATTTGTGAACCCTTTCTGTATAACTAAAGGGTATGTTTGTAATGTTAAGGTTAGAGAACCTGGGGTAATGTATTAACTATATTAGTTAATGCGTATGTTCCTATTTTTAATTAAATGGGTAGTTAAATGTTTTTTATATTTTGAATCGTGAGCACCAAACTCAGGGGTCAGGTAACCCGGATTTGGGGGTGTCACACCTATCAAAAGAGATAACGAGAATACACATCAGAAGAAGACAATGGTGTCGATATCTACATCATCAATCCTGTTCAACTGATGTATCTTCTCCTGAGTCACTGGATCTCTATCAACAGGGATGTCAGGCCTATACAAAGGAGGATATGCGCCGGCAAAGCCAAATGGGTCATCTGAGGGGCCAGCTCCTGCGCTGGAAGGATCAAACGAATCTACCTCTGCCGGATCTCTGCCTAAATGCCGGATATAGAAATGTGCCCAGTCCAGTCGTTGGGTCAAGCTGTCAATTTGTGTAACATGAGTCGGATCTCGGACACAGGCTAGCCAATCCATCATCATCACGGATCTTGGAACCATATCCCCAATGAACTGAGTGGTGCGGGTCTGGGCTCCAATGGTATGAGGGATCCACCAATGCTGGAATACATCCTAAGTGCAGGGACCCTCTGACAATGCAAAACTGTCAACACCAAACAATGGGACATCATTGACGGGTGACTACGACACAGGCTAATAACGCCTGGCAGGAGGCAAGATCGGTATATGGATCTCTCATGTGGTGCTCCTAATAGCACGCTCTCTTAAATAGAGCTCCCATCCTCCATCTGTGAAGAGAAGAACCCTATGGGTGGAAATCACATACTCAACACCAGTCGGGTACCCATTCTCAAATCCAGTGGCCAAGTGCTCCCCAAAATAGGGAATCTATGTGATGACATCAGCTGTCAATAACTCCAGCTGTAGGTGACTGTAAGACCCCAACTTTTATAAATAAAGATAAATTTTCTATAAATATCATTTTTGAATATTATGGAGTTAATTTGATATAATGTTATAGTTGTGGGTAATATTTATAAATTTTGCAAAGTACGCAAGTTGTTATATAATATTTGATTGGTCGGGGAATATTCGTTTTAACAGGGAATATTCGTACAACGACACAATCATTGGTGGACCCCACAACAGAATTATTGTCGGATTGAGAAAACGACAAAGATAGTTTATTAAAAATAACGGCGGAAGTTTTACCATTGTTACTGTTGAACTACTCGGTAGTAAAAGTACAGTAATACGTGTGGTTGCATAGTAGCACACGGTATTGATTATTAATGCTTATGTGAGAAGTCACTCAGTTTGATTCCATTATTGTCAGTTAATAATATGAATTATTTAGCGATAATGACGTTTTGTTTTATTCGTATTATTAACGTAATAAAACAGAAACATCTTTTTATATAAAACAAAATACTTTATTAAAGTTATTCTATAAATAGAATATATTATATTTTATTTAAAAGATTTTTCTTTAAATATGGACCGTCAGATTAAAGTAATCAATCTGGACCGTTCATGGATTAGTTACTATGCATTCTATTTTTCTATAAATAGCAGCTCATTCCTTCATTATTTCTTACGAATTCACTGAACTCTAGAGAGAGAAACTATAGAGAGAGAGAAGAAGAGTATTCTGCTACTTAACTACTTCCTTACTTCAGCTCTTCTTTAAAACGGTAAGGGGTGTTATTCTTTCTTATTCATGAAGAGAACTGTTGTTATTCCATTTCTTATTATTCTGTTGGAATAACCTGTATACGTGGTATACCCTATACTTGGTGACATTCTGCTATTATTCTGTTGGAACATCCTGTCTGTGTGTTTTACACCGGACCTGGTTCCGTTTTTGTTATTATTCTGTTGGAACATCCTGTCTGCGTGTTTTACACCGGACCTGGTTCCATTATTTATTATTCTGTCGGAACATCCTGTCTGTGTGTTTTACACCGGACCTGGTTCCGTTTTTGTTATTATTCTGTTGGAACATCCTGTCTGCGTGTTTTACACCGGACCTGGTTCCATTATTTATTATTCTGTCGGAATATCCTGTCTGTGTGTTTTACACCGGACCTGGTTCCATTATTTATTATTCTGTCGGAATATCCTGTCTGTGCGTTTACGCCGGACCTGGTTCCATTATTTATTATTCTGTTAAGAATAACCTGTCTGTGCGGTCTATCGCATGCATGGTGATTTCTTTTGTTATTTCATTCTTTATTGTACTCAGTTGGTTAAGTTTTGACTTCTATACTCCATGAAATTTGTGGAATATCCTTGATAATTGCGTTTCATCTAGTATCTATTCATGAAAATATTCTCCTGATCATTCTTGAATCTTACTCCACAAAGTAGTATCATGTTGACAATTTGGACGTTGTTAATTCTTGGATAAATTAATTCTTGAACTTGTTTTATTGAATTCTTATATCATTGTCATCATCCTCATGTTTATAAAATGTTGAAAGTCATCTGTGGCCTGTAGTGCATAGATGGACTTGGTATGATTATGACCAGGGATTATTCGGTATAATCATGACCGTAATGTTACAAATGATGTGGTAAAAGTCCTCATTGGCCCGTAGTGCATTGATGGACAGTTGTTGGCATGATCATGACCATTAATTAATATACGAATATCCTTGGCCGTAGTGCAGGGGTGATTCGATGATGTGGATTATTTTATTAAGCTGAGTCTCAGCGATCACAGTGTTGGAAAATCTTTTAAATCATAAAAGATAGTAGAGTTTATCTTCTACTTGACTCTTTTAATGGATTGCTTGTTCCGCTGCAGTTAAACTAGATGTCTATTGTATTTTATCAGTTTAATATTGTTGAAGGCTAATGATAATTTATTCTGCATTATCTTAGTCATAATATTTCTTACTGGGCTAGTTGAGCTCACCCTTTCTTTCACTGTTCTCTTCAGGAAATGAGAACGTAGCTGGGGCAAGTCGGGGAACGGAGTGATGGTCCGAATGATAGTATTAGTTAGTAGTCCTCACTATTCTATGTAATGGTGTGTTAATAAATGTAACGAGGACTCCTTTTGAGTATGAATACTCTCTAGAAGATAATATTTGTATTCAAACTCACAGTTTATGTTTTGTCGTATTGTATACGACAGTTGTATTAGTAAGTTGTATTTGTATTTTGTACTATGTATCTGACGACCCAAGATGGGTGATGTATACCTAATTTTGGGGGCGTCACAGTTGGTATCAGAGCTTAGGGATATGATCCCTGGCTAAGATGTGAGAATAGAACTAGGAGGGGAGAGACGGGGAATTTCTTCGCTAGTATGACCTACCTAAGTTTATTTGCATGGTATTTAATTGGTCGGTCATAATATAAGGATAAAATATGACATATCAATTAATTTTTATTTTGTGACAGTATCTGGAAATGGCATCTGAGAATGTTGAGAATAGCAATGGAGCACAGGCGACTGTTGATTCACCACATATCAATAATCAGGATAATGTGCATCAGGAAGGTGACAATCCTCATGCAAACAACAACACTGACCAAATGATGAATGATCAAATGTTCAGAGGCTTTATGCAATTCATGCAACAACAGGTGAAAGCGGCTACTGTCCACAACGTAGGTGGAAATACTGGAAACTCTCTGGCGGTCACCGCTAAACAGTTTAAGGAGCTGGGACCACCGGAGTTTAAGGGAGAACCCAAACCACTTGTAGCTGAAACATGGATAAAGCAGATCACCAAGATATTTGATGTCTTGGGTTGCTCCGAGGAGCAAAAGGTTCCCTTTGCCGCCTTTATGTTGCGAGGAGAGGCAGATTACTGGTGGGAATCGATAAAGCGTACTCAACCTGCCGCACTAAAGATGACCTGGGAGAAGTTCCAAGAGCTGTTTAACGACAAATACTTTCCCGAGAGTATTCGTCACATGAAGGAGGTGGAGTTCATCAAATTGGAGCAGAATAATATGACCGTGTCGCAGTACGAGGCAAAATTTGCGGAGTTATCCCGGTTTGCGTCCCACCTGGTGGATAATGAAGAAAGAATGACGCGGATGTTTTTAAGAGGTTTGAAGCCGGAGATACGTCAACATCTTGTTTCTCATAAACTGTGTTTGTATTCAGATGTTGTAAATAGGGCTCAGTTGGTGGAGCGCGATAACGAGACAACGCAACCAAAAGAGAGCAGCCGGCAAAATGATAATACCAGTGAGAGCAGTCATCGAAGCGGTGACAACAAGCGTGGAGGGAATCAACAGGCCAGAAATGGTAACCACTTCGGTGGTAATCAGGGCCAAAACAATAAGAATGGACATTTCAAGAAGAGGAGATTCAACAATGACGGAAAGACGTCAGCACCAACACCTGTCGTTAAGGAAGGAGAACGACCACCTATCATATGTTTCAAATGCGGAGGGGAGGGACACATCAGTCCAAACTGCGCGATGCCGTCCAAAGCATGTTATAATTGTGGAAGAGAAGGTCATTTAGCCCGATTTTGTCGTTTACCAAAAATAAATTCAGCTAGGATGGAGGCACCAAAAGCCGTCCCAGAAAAGTCAAAACCGGTTGTGCAAGGGAGAGCGTTTGTTGTGAACTCTCAGAGAGCAGGGAACCCGAATGAGGTCATCACGGGTAAGCTTATCATAAACTCTAACGAAGTCTATACTTTATTTGATACCGGTTCTACCCATTCTTTTATTTCTCCTACTTGCGCTCATCGATTAAATTTGATTCCGGAGAAATTAGACTTTGACTTATCTGTTGAAACTCCGTTAGGAGAAACCTTCATTACATCCACGGTTTATAAGTCTTGTTTGGTTCAAGTTGGTACCCACACATTACCTGTCGATCTGATTTCATTAAAAATACTTGCATTTGACGTGATTCTAGGGATTGATTGGTTAACTACTCATCATGCAAAAATTGATTGTTTTCGTAAGGTTGTTAGCTTTCATATTCCTAATCGACCTATTATGCGAATTCAAGCAACCAAACCATTAAAATCAATCGCTGTCATCTCAAGCCATAAAGCTATTCGTTTATTGAAAAACGGATGTCAAGCTTTCTTAGCTCATGTCACAGATCTAAACAAAAATACGTCAGTTTTGAATGATATTTCTATTGTTAATAAATTCCCTGACGTATTCCCTGAAGAACTTCCTGGCCTACCCCCAGAGCGTGAAATTGAATTTTGTATCGACCTTGAACCCGGTACAAAACCCATTTCCAAAGCCCCATATCGAATGGCTCCTATTGAACTTCAGGAGTTAAAGACTCAACTGCAGGAATTGTTAGACATTGGTTTTATTCGTCCTAGTACTTCTCCTTGGGGTGCTCCTGTTCTGTTCGTGAAGAAGAAAGATGGGAGTATGCGACTTTGTATTGATTATCGGGAGTTGAATCATGTCACCATCAAAAATAGGTATCCATTGCCACGTATTGATGACCTGTTTGACCAGTTGCAAGGAGCACAATTCTTTTCAAAAATCGATCTTCGTTCTGGATATCATCAGCTGAAGGTTAGAACTGAGGATATTCCAAAGACTGCCTTCAGAACTCGGTATGGGCATTATGAATTCTTAGTTATGTCTTTTGGATTGACTAATGCTCCTGCTGCCTTCATGGATATGATGAACCGGGTATTCAAGGAATATTTGGATCACTTTGTGGTCGTCTTTATCGATGACATCCTTGTTTATTCCAAAAGCCGTGAAGATCATGAGCAACACTTGAGGCTGGTACTCCAAAAGCTTCGTGAATACAAACTTTATGCCAAGTTGAAGAAATGCGAGTTCTGGCTGGAGGAGGTAGCATTCCTTGGGCACGTAGTATCAAGTCGTGGAATATCGGTTGACCCGGCAAAGATTGAAGCTATTCAAAGCTGGGAGCAACCTAAATCAGTGACCGAAGTACGTAGCTTTCTTGGTTTAGCTGGTTATTATCGGAGATTCGTGGAAGGATTTTCTCGAATCGCTACTCCATTAACTCAGCTGACTCGAAAAGATACAAAGTTCAGTTGGAGCGAAGAATGTGAGCAGAGTTTTCAAGAACTCAAGAGGAGACTCATTTCAGCACCTGTTCTAACAATACCATCTGGCTCGGAGGGATTTGTCATCTACAGTGATGCTTCGAGCAAAGGGTTGGGATGCGTTCTCATGCAACATGGAAAAGTCATAGCCTATGCATCAAGACAACTCAAGGAATATGAGAGGAATTATCCTACTCATGATCTAGAGTTGGCAGCTGTTGTCTTTGCACTTAAAATTTGGAGGCATTACTTGTATGGGGAGAAGGTGGAGATCTTTACGGATCATAAAAGCCTCAAATATTTCTTCACTCAAAAGGAACTCAACATGCGACAACGACGTTGGCTTGAACTGTTGAAAGATTATGATCATACCATTCAATACCATCCTGGAAAAGCGAACGTGGTAGCTGACGCATTGAGTAGAAGATCATATGCGGGTACAAGTGCGATATTGTCAACACAAAGGCCCATTTTGTGTGATTTGCAAAGGATGGAGATAGAGTTAAAGACTCCAGGGACCCATGTGATGATGGCGAATATACGAGTAGAACCGACTTTAATCGATAAAGTTAAAGCTGCTCAAGCTACAGACCTGGAGCTGATGCGTATGAAGAAGAAAGTGCAAGAAGGTGCTATGCCGGAAGCAAGAATCGATGAAGAAGGAATACTTCGAGTCAACTCCAGACTTTGTGTTCCTAACAACCCTGATTTAAAGTATGAAATCATGATGGAGGCGCACAACACACCGTTTGCAATCCATCCTGGAAGTACCAAAATGTATCATGATCTTCGTCATACATTTTGGTGGAGCAATATGAAGAGAGAGATAGCGTTGTTTATCTCAAGGTGTCTAACTTGTCAACGAGTCAAAGCGGAGCATCAAGTACCAAAAGGTCCATTGCAACCACTTGAAATTCCAGAATGGAAGTGGGAGCACATTACCATGGATTTCGTTACCGGTCTTCCTAGGGTTTCTCAAGGTATTGATGCGATTTGGGTCATTGTTGATAGATTGACCAAGTCTGCTCATTTCTTACCGATACGAGAAACTTATACACTTGAACGTCTTGCTCGTATGTACATAAACGAGATTGTAAGACTGCATGGTATGCCAGTATCCATAGTTTCTGACCGAGACCCAAGATTCACTTCACGATTTTGGGTTAGTTTACAAAAAGCTATGGGCACGGAGTTACGATTTAGTTCAGCATATCATCCTCAGACGGACAGACAATCAGAGAGGACTATTCAAACTCTTGAAGATCTATTAAGACTCTGTGTCTTTGACTTCAAAGGAAGTTGGGACAAGTTCTTACCATTGGTGGAGTTTTCCTACAACAACAGTTATCAAGCAAGTATTGGCATGGCTCCATTCGAAGCATTGTATGGAAGAAAATGTCGTTCTCCAGTATGCTGGGATGAGGTGGGTGAAGCAACGTTGTTGGGACCGGAGTTGGTACGTATGACTACAGAAAAGATTCAAACGATCCGACAACGTATAAAAACCTCACAAGATCGACAAAAGAGTTATGCTGATCTTCATCGGAAGGACGTGGAATTTGATGAAGGAGATCATGTGTTCTTACGTATTGCTCCATGGAAAGGAGTTACGAGATTTGGAAAGAGAGGAAAGCTCAATCCTCGATTCATCGGTCCATTTTTAATCCTCGATCGAGTAGGAACTGTGGCTTATAGACTCGCTTTACCGCCAAGTATGTCTCGTGTTCATAACGTTTTTCACATATCCATGTTACGCAAATATGTGGAAGACCCGAACCACATTATTGAGTTAGAACCAGACGAAATAGCGGAAGATTTGACGTATGAAGAAGTTCCTGTTCAAATCTTGGATAAGAAGGAACATATTCTACGCTCCAAGGTTATACCTCAAGTCAAAGTTTTGTGGAGAAACCACGATGTTGAGGAAATGACTTGGGAGTTAGAATCTGAAATGAAATCAAGGTATCCTTATCTCTTCGACATACCAGGTACGTACCCTAATTTCGAGGGCGAAATTTCATAAGAAGGGGAGGTTGTAAGACCCCAACTTTTATAAATAAAGATAAATTTTCTATAAATATCATTTTTGAATATTATGGAGTTAATTTGATATAATGTTATAGTTGTGGGTAATATTTATAAATTTTGCAAAGTACGCAAGTTGTTATATAATATTTGATTGGTCGGGAAAAATTCGTTTTAACAGGGAATATTCGTACAACGACACAATCATTGGTGGACCCCACAACAGAATTATTGTCGGATTGAGAAAACGACAAAGATAGTTTATTAAAAATAACGGCGAAAGTTTTACCATTGTTACTGTTGAACTACTCGGTAGTAAAAGTACAGTAATACGTGTGGTTGCATAGTAGCACACGGTATTGATTATTAATGCTTATGTGAGAAGTCACTCAGTTTGATTCCATTATTGTCAGTTAATAATATGAATTATTTAGCGATAATGACGTTTTGTTTTATTCGTATTATTAACGTAATAAAACAGAAACATCTTTTTATATAAAACAAAATACTTTATTAAAGTTATTCTATAAATAGAATATATTATATTTTATTTAAAAGATTTTTCTTTAAATATGGACCGTCAGATTAAAGTAATCAATCTGGACCGTTCATGGATTAGTTACTATGCATTCTATTTTTCTATAAATAGCAGCTCATTCCTTCATTATTTCTTACGAATTCACTGAACTCTAGAGAGAGAAACTATAGAGAGAAACTATAGAGAGAGAGAAGAAGAGTATTCTGCTACTTAACTACTTCTTTACTTCAGCTCTTCTTTAAAACGGTAAGGGGTGTTATTCTTTCTTATTCATGAAGAGAACTGTTGTTATTCCATTTCTTATTATTCTGTTGGAATAACCTGTATACGTGGTATACCCTATACTTGGTGACATTCTGCTATTATTCTGTTGGAACATCCTGTCTGTGTGTTTTACACCGGACCTGGTTCCGTTTTTGTTATTATTCTGTTGGAACATCCTGTCTGCGTGTTTTACACCGGACCTGGTTCCATTATTTATTATTCTGTCGGAACATCCTGTCTGTGTGTTTTACACCGGACCTGGTTCCGTTTTTGTTATTATTCTGTTGGAACATCCTGTCTGCGTGTTTTACACCGGACCTGGTTCCATTATTTATTATTCTGTCGGAATATCCTGTCTGTGTGTTTTACACCGGACCTGGTTCCATTATTTATTATTCTGTCGGAATATCCTGTCTGTGCGTTTACGCCGGACCTGGTTCCATTATTTATTATTCTGTTAAGAATAACCTGTCTGTGCGGTCTATCACATGCATGGTGATTTCTTTTGTTATTTCATTCTTTATTGTACTCAGTTGGTTAAGTTTTGACTTCTATACTCCATGAAATTTGTGGAATATCCTTGATAATTGCGTTTCATCTAGTATCTATTCATGAAAATATTCTCCTGATCATTCTTGAATCTTACTCCACAAAGTAGTATCATGTTGACAATTTGGATGTTGTTAATTCTTGGATAAATTAATTCTTGAACTTGTTTTTATTGAATTCTTATATCATTGTCATCATCCTCATGTTTATAAAATATTGAAAGTCATCTGTGGCCTGTAGTGCATAGATGGACTTGGTATGATTATGACCAGGGATTATTCGGTATAATCATGACCGTAATGTTACAAATGATGTGATAAAAGTCCTCATTGGCCCGTAGTGCATTGATGGATAGTTGTTGGCATGATCATGACCATTAATTAATATACGAATATCCTTGGCCGTAGTGCAGGGGTGATTCGATGATGTGGATTATTTTATTAAGCTGAGTCTCAGCGATCACAGTGTTGGAAAATCTTTTAAATCATAAAAGATAGTAGAGTTTATCTTCTATTTGACTCTTTTAATGGATTGCTTGTTCCGCTGCAGTTAAACTAGATGTCTATTGTATTTTATCAGTTTAATATTGTTGAAGGCTAATGATAATTTATTCTGCATTATCTTAGTCATAATATTTCTTACTGGGCTAGTTGAGCTCACCCTTTCTTTCACTGTTCTCTTCAGGAAATGAGAACGTAGCTGGGGCAAGTCGGGGAACGGAGTGATGGTCCGAATGATAGTATTAGTTAGTAGTCCTCACTATTCTATGTAATGGTGTGTTAATAAATGTAACGAGGACTCCTTTTGAGTATGAATACTCTCTAGAAGATAATATTTGTATTCAAACTCACAGTTTATGTTTTGTCGTATTGTACACGACAGTTGTATTAGTAAGTTGTATTTGTATTCTGTACTATGTATCTGACGACCCAAGATGGGTGATGTATACCTAATTTTGGGGGCGTCACAGTGACAATGAGTGAAACCCTCAACTACGGGGACCTTCGCCAGTATGGAAGAATTTTGCTATGAATGTCAAAAGAAGAAGAAAGAAGAGAAATAGTGAAATTAAAGGTTGTAATCTTTGATGTTTATGTTGTTTATGTGGTTAGAAACGTGTTAAAAACATTAGTTTATGTTTCTGTAAACATATTACACCTTGGGTAGGTTGGTATGGTTGTTAGAAAGGAGTTTGTAGGCCTAATTTGGTTTTCTATAGTTTTTGGGTTGCAAAATCGCGAATTAGCAGAAGGGACCCCCGCCCGAAAGGGTGGGTAGGCTTCCTAGTCAAACTTTGGAAAAAAAATTGACCGGACATGTTTTACTAAAAGGAACATAACTTTTTATAAGAACTCCGATTGAGGTGATTCAAGATGATCCGGAACGAGGACGAGTAGACCTACAACTTTTGTTCTTTAAGTATTTCAATTTGATGTCAAGAACAGTGGTCAAAATGGTCATCTTTAGGACTGTAGTGTTTTCGGGGGCAATCGGAGGGTATCGGGCATGCACATATGCATATGTAGTGCTTCTGACGATAAAAGATATTGTTCTAAGTTATAAAATATGAATGTTAGTAAACATAATGATACTTAACATTAATAAATAATGTATTAGATAGGCAAATCGGGCGTGTGACGAATAAACGTCGAAACGCCGTGATAAGTGTTAATGAACGTAAAAAGTGTTTTAAGTCAAATGAAATGGATATTATAAAATATGAAATGAGTTTAATATAAAACCAATAATGATTCCTAGCAAGATTTAAACACTTGAATGAATTTTGAATATTACATAAGTCAAAAAGTTAACACAATCTAATTGAACATTGTGAGCTAATTAATAGGAAAGATTATGAGATGTGGAGTAGAGTTTACATTACAATTACTATGTGTTGTTATGTGACTAATAGTTGATGTGTATGATTATATAATTGTGTAGGGCACGTGAAGTGCAGATAACTGTAAGCTGTTAAACTGTTATTGGTAAACAACGATCAAGGCAAGTCTTTCAGTTCCTATTTATTATGTGAACTTGATGATGAACTATTTTAAATATTTATTACAAAGAGCATGATTTGTTCTATATATATTGAAAGTATAAAACGTTAAAGTCAATTTATGATTACGCTGATTGAATAATGAATGTTGATTGAGTAAGGAACTCAATCTTTATACTTATTATATGAAATGCAGCATGTATGTTGTGTTAGCCCAATGTTAATGAGATATATGTTGTGTAACATTCCATAATTTTAAAGTGTGACATTAAATATTTATTGATTTATTTAAGTATTTAATGGATATGTTTATTGTTGAATAAATAATTGTTCAATTTGAGTGATGTGGTTTATTTAATTATTTGTTGAATAAATAATTAAATATTAAATATTAAATATTTATTGGCAATATTAAATATTTATTGAATTATATGGCAATTTGAGTTGATGTGATTTAATTGATTATTTGTTGAGTAAATAATTAAGGAGCTAAATATATTAATTATGATGAGATTTTATAATAATGGAGTTTAATTTAATAAGCTAGAGAGCTTATAATGATTTTAATTAAATAATAATATTTAAATAAGAAATTGTAGTTTGAAATATTAGTTGATTAAATGAAATTATAATTGTAAAAAGAATTATAATTGTTTATGTGTCAAAGTAATTTAATAGATTAATGTTTTAATTGATTTATTTAATTAAATAAAGGGTGACTAATAACCTTGCTATAAAGGAGTTATTAAAATAAATTAAAAGAGTTTAATTTAGTTTTTGCCAAACATGCCTTGTGGCATAATAAGTCTTTAATATAATAGTATTTTAATTGGATTTTACCAGACAAGGAGTAAGTAATAATGAGTTATTTTATTTAACTTAACCAAACAAGCCTTACGGCTTTTGATTTTTTTAAATTTGATAACTGATGTCAGTTAACAATCCTATACTTAGTATATCTATTATTATTATATACGTTATTTTCTTATTACATATGTTAGACTAAGGTTAGAGAAAGACTCAGTTAGAAAAGACAGAGGAAAAAGAAGAAGAAAAGAAGGAAAAGTGAGAGAGTTCTAGAGAGAATTGAGAGTTTTCTTTTCAGGTTTTGGAGAAAAGTTGTTAATCAAAGAAGATAATCATCATCTTCCTAATACAAGGTAGGAGCTTCATCTTCTTCTTTAAACAATTTAGTTTTCTTCTTTTAAAAAGTTCTCTGTGAAAATTTTATAAAAGGAATTTTTGTTGTTTATGATTATAATTGGTATGATTGTTGATTATATATGTTTATAAGATACATTGGTTCATGTATGTATGTATTTTACGAAGAAATTGTTTTACAGAGAGTTTTTATGAATGAGTATGGCTTTAGTTAAAATGGAAATTAAGGTGTAATTAGTTGTTGTATTGATAAATTGATTATAAGAATTGCTAGAGTATGTAACATCATAATCATGATGCTTAGAATTTACTGTTTTGGTTGAATAACAAAATCACAGTATTGATTTTCATGGAAGATATCAAAAATGGAGTTTTTGACAAAAATATTGAAATTGGGTGTTGAATATTTGATGTTTGTGTTAATTTATGAGTAGAAACATGTTAGAAGTCTTTACTATATGTTTATATGAAGTTTATGTGCAAAATAGAGTGTAACTAGTCTATTAGATTCGAGCTTTTTGGCCAATTTGGCTTTTTCTTTCATGGTTGCCGAAGCTGTCAGTCGACGCTGACAGTTCGCGCCGCGGCGCGGCCCAGCAGTTCATTGATGGCGCCGCAGCGCCATCACCATGACGTAAGCGGCCTGTTGCACAATCACTGCGCCGCAGCGCCGGCTCATAGTATAATCGCTGCGCCGCAGCGCCGACTCAGCGCCGCAGCGCGAGCCACAGTACAAACTGTGGCGCCGCGGCGCAGCTTGGCAGAACTGTCTGACAGTTTTGTTTAAATGTACAAAACTTGAAAATAAATGTTATGTGTTTATCATAATAATGTTAAATGATAATTTCAGTATGATTAGACTATGAACTATCATGTTATTAAGTATTATCTACTTGAAAAATAATTGATTATGTGAATGGGTAATTCAACCCATATGATGAATGTAATTGTTTATATAAATGTACAATGCTGGTTAGGACTAATTATGTCAATATGACATATGTTTAGGGTATCAATTCAAGTGGTAAAAGTGTATCTTGTGCTAAAGGCAAGTTTCCTAAACCTACCTTTTACATTGAGCAAGTTTCTAAGCCTTAACTTTTGATATTTAGCAAGTTCTTTATTGTATAAGTTTTCTAATCATTGGTGTTATTGAACTAATTATTGTTTCATTTTCGATTATCATATAATGGTGTAAATTTATTTGGAACAAGTGATTCTTGTACTTAACTTGTGGTTTAGCATGTACAATTATATACATGTTGTGGATGTTTATTATTCAATTAACCTTGTCTTATTATTGTTCAAGCAAGGTAGGTTGTAATTATTCAACTTGTATGCTATTAGATTATTCCTAAAGCATGATGTCAATTTATAAACATCAATTAAACTATGACTATTTCATAGTATACAGTTATGTCGTTTGTAATAAACTAAACCTTAGTTGATTACCGTTGAATTCTAAATTACCCCATGATGTATCCAAACCAAACTCACTTTGGTACGGACTTGTATTCTAAATACTGAGAAGAACAACTCTTTTATAAGAGGTTACGCTTAGCGTTGAAATGGTTGTGCACAATACATTGTACGAAGGGTTGATCCCCCTAAGTACGTGAAGTCTTTATAGTCTTATGACTGTTAAAGTTTAAGTTAAAAAATTACTTATAACTGTGGACATGATTCGAGGTCATTAGACCCTCAGTAAAGGTTAAAGCTTTCCAAAAGTTAGTAGAATATATTGTTAAATTCTATTGAGCTTAATGTTGACAAATGATGTAAAAGTTTAATGATTTAATTATTGTTATTTCAAGTGGGCCTTGTTTGCTCACTCTTGCCTGTAAAATTTCTTACAGCTAAGGTTGAAACTGGTGATGTACCTAGTACCAGTAAAGGGAAAGGAAAGACGAAGCAATGCTGAAGACTTGTAATAATTGAATAGTTTATTTTCAGACTTGGTTTAAAGATTGTAATGAAGTTTATTTTAATTTTCCGCATGAATGAATGTTTGTAAAGGTTAGATAACTTGGGAGATTTATTTAAGTTTAATCCTGTATGGGCAGGTTTTGTTTATTCAATTTTATTATAGTTGGGTAGTTAGAAATGAATGTTTTGATTACGTGAACACCAAATCCTGAGGAAATGAAGTACCGGGATTTGGGGGTGTCACAGGTTGGTATCAAAGCTTTAGGTTATGAACCTTAGGTGGGAAAAAAAAAGCCTTAGGAAGTAACCTTTGAAAAGATAGTGGAGATAACTCTTATCGAGTTTTAAGAAAGAAGTAATAAAACACTTATGTGCTTATGTGTTTATAACTTATGTGCTCGCGAGTGTCGAGTAGAATGATTAATAACTAAAACTTTAAAATTTTGTTGTCAGGATGACTAATGTCGGAGAATCCGGTCAGGCTAGGGAGGAGGGACCTCAAATGCCTATAGAGGAGGAGCCTCGCGACATTCAGGTAGTTTGGGAACAACTACTGCCACGGGAGTTAGCCCCGTTGGTCATAGTAGTTGAAGATGAGGAGGATGATGTGGAGACAGATGAAGAGGATGAGGAAGAAAGGATTCCACTTAACTCGATAACAGGCCGTATTTACGATGAGGTGCATGACCGCAACGTGGAACTTCAGGATACAATTGAGGAATTGCAAGAGATAGTAGCTGAACAACAGACTGCAATGACACAGAAGGACGATGAGATCCTGGATCGTGAAGAACGACTGACTAACGCCGAGAAGAAATTAATACAGACTGAAGGAGAGAAAGAACAATTGATCGAGATGGTTGCTGAACTGGAGAGCAAGCTGAGAGAAGAAGCTGCTAAGAGGGCAAGAGCTGAAGATGCATACGAGGAAGCTTATCAACGAACTGGAAGAGCAGCGAGAGACGCGCAGGCAAAGAGGATGAAGATGGAAGAGATGGATAAAGTATTTAACACCGCAATTAATCGAGCTCAAGATCGGGTCATGGGATATCCGATTCAGTTCGAGACGCTGCCATCATTCGTGTTAGATCGCAGAACAATGTTTCGAGTCATGGAGGAAGAACGTGATAGGGCTACGAAGTACCTTAATAGATCATCGTAGAAAATGTGTCGGTAATGTACGTAATAAGTATTAAATAATGTGTAAGTCCCTAGTGTTAAGTAACTATGGGATATGATAATAATGATGTTGTCCTGAAACTTTTGTAGTTCAGGAAAGGAATGTAGATAGCAGAGATGCTATTGTGTTATGTTTTCAGAAGGTTATGAATAAATAAATGTTATTATTTTGTTCAAAGTGTTATGTGCTATGTGGGTATTTCTTTTATAGAGACAAGTTAATTAGAAATACTTAAAGAAGTTGAGTAATGGTCTAATAGATGTTTTATTTTATCAGAAAATGCCTCCCAGACGTCAGCCAACACGACAGAGAACCACTGAAGGAACTAACAATAACGACAATGTTGATGCGAATCCCGTTCAACAACTAGTAACACTACTGACAGGAGCGTTGCAGAATCAACCTCAAAACCAAGGTACACAACGTTTAAGGAGTTTAAGGCGGTTGGACCACCTGAATTCTGTGGGTCCATGAATCCAGTCGAAGCACAAACTTAGATTATGGAGATAAAGAAGGTGTTCGATGTCGCTAGGGTAGGGGATGATCAGAAGACTGCTTTCGCAACGTTCATGTTGAAAGCAGAAGCTAGTTATTGGTGGCAGGCTAATAAAACTCGTGAAGGGCCAGGAGTGATGACTTGGGATAGGTTCAAGGAGTTGTTTTTCGAGACCTATTTCCCGGAGAGTTCGAAGAGTCAGCTGGAAGTACAGTTTCTAGAACTGAAGCAAGGGACGATATCGGTATCTGAGTATGCCGCAAAATTCAATGAATTGGCGAGGTTTGCGCCATAGCAGGTTAGCACAGATGAGCGTAAGGCGAAGAGGTTTGAACAGGGACTGAAGCCATGGTTGTACAGTAGGGTTTCCCTGTTCCAATTGAAGACGTTTGCAGCAGTAATGGAGAAAGCAGTACTCGCTGAAGGTGGAGGCGAGGCGGTGACAAAATTTAACCAGGAACAAAAGAAGAAGAAGAATGAGAATGAGGTGAAGAATGGTGGTAGTAGCAGTGGAAACAACAACAATAACAACAACAACAACAAGAGGAAGTGGAATGGGAGTATGGGTACTGGAAACCAGCAAGGTAACCAGCAGAATAAAAAGTTTGAAGCATGTGCGACATGTGGAAAGTTTCACAAGGGTGCATGCTTGATGGGAAAACGAGTTTGCTACAATTGTGGCCAGGAGGGTCACATCGCTCCAAATTGCACTCAATCAAAGAAGAATGCGTGCTTCACGTGCAGATCCAAGGATCACTTTGCTCGTGAATGTCCTAAGAAGAAGGAGGGAGTGACAACCAGAAGCAAAGGAGATAACAATGGAGGTGCGTGGGCTATTACAGGACCTGCAACATCAATTAAACCCACAGCCAGAACCTTTAACATGACTGTGCAAGATGCTGTGCAATCAAAGGATGTAGTTTCAGGTATTATCCCAATCAATGATATTGATGCATATGTATTATTTGATTCGGGTGCTACTTGCTCGTTTATATCTGATGAATTTGCTAAGAGGTTAGAATTGCCTAGAGAAGAACTGAATTTTTCTTTGAACATAGAAATTGCGAATAAGGAAATAATCCCTGTTAGATTCGTATACAAGAACTGTAGGGTGAACATTAAGGAGAATGTTTTGTTGGTAGATTTGATTCCGATTAGACTGGGGGAATTTGATGTAATTTTGGGAATGGATTGGTTGTTCAAATGCAGAGCGGTAATTGACTGCCAAAAGAAGTGTGTAAACCTTATGACTCCGTCAAAGGTAGTATTTTATGGTAGCAAGTCGCCTAGACAAATAAAATGTCTGACGACTATGCAGGCCAAGAAATTGTTGAGTCAAGGTTGTGTGGGCTATTTAGCTTACATAGTTGATACTCAAAAGAAGGGGGTAAAGCTGGAAGAAATGCCAGTTGTGAGGGAATTCGAGGACGTTTTTCCAGAGGATTTGCCAGGACTTCCGCCTGACAGAGAAATTGAGTTCGTGATTGACTTAGTACCGGGAACAGCACCGATATCGAAGGCCCCGTACAGAATGGCTCCGGTAGAAATGAAGGAACTAATGGTTCAGTTGCAAGAGCTGCTGGACAAGAAATATATTCAACCAAGCGTATCGCCGTGGGGAGCGCCAGTTTTATTTGTGAAGAAGAAGGACGGGTCAATGCGTCTTTGCATTGATTATAGGGAGTTAAACAAAGTCACTGTTAAAAACAAATACCCGTTGCCAAGAATAGATGACTTGTTTGATCAACTGAAGGGTGCTAAGTACTTTTCGAAAATAGATTTGAGAAGTGGTTATCACCAATTGAAGGTGAGAAAGGAGGATATACCACGAACGGCATTCAGAACTCGGTATGGACATTACGAGTTTCTGGTGATGTCTTTTGGTTTAACCAATGCACCTGCTGCGTTCATGGATTTGATGAACAGGGTATTTAAACCATTCCTAGACAAGTTTGTAGTGGTATTCATTGATGACATTCTAGTGTATTCCAAAACTCAAGAAGAACACGTGGAACACTTACGTCTGACATTGGAGACACTAAGAAAGGAAAAACTGTACGCGAAATTCTCTAAGTGCGAATTTTGGCTCGACCGTGTACAATTTTTGGGGCATGTGATTGACAAAGATGGGATTTCAGTGGATCCGTCGAAAGTGGAAGCAGTAATCAATTGGGAACAACCAAAAACACCGTCGAAAGTGAGGAGTTTCTTGGGACTGGCTGGTTATTATAGAAGATTTATTCAAGATTTTTCTAAGATAGCCACTCCGCTAACAAATTTGACAAGAAAAATTGTAAAATTCGTTTGGACAGAGAAGTGCGAAGAGAGTTTCTAAGATTTGAAGAAGAAGTTAAGTGTGACACCTATATTGACTTTGCCAGATAATACAGAAAATTTTGTGGTATATAGTGATGCCTCACATAAAGGGTTGGGTTGTGTTCTTATGCAGAACGGTAAAGTTATTGCCTATGCATCAAGATAATTGAAGGATTATGAGAAGGGGTATCCGACTCATGATTTGGAATTGGCTGCAGTGGTGTTTGCTCTAAAAATATGGAGACACTATCTTTATGGAGAGAAATGTGAGATCTACACAGACCACAAAAGTCTGAAGTATATTTTCACTCAGAAAGATTTGAACATGCGTCAAAGAAGGTGGATTGAATTAATAAAAGATTACAATTGTGAGATCTTTTATCATCCGGGTAAAGCGAATGTAGTTGCAGATGCTTTAAGCAGGAAAGGTCGGGAGAAGTTGATGCTGATAACAACTCAAAAGGAGCTCATTTCAACAATGACAAAATTGGAGTTGGAAATCAAATTTCTAAAAGAATCTGACGAACAACTATTCCAGATAGAAGCTGATCTAACTTTAGTGAACAAAGTGAAAATTGCTCAATTACAAGATGGAGAGTGTGGAAAAATTAAAGAGAATTTGGGTGAAGGAGGAGATGTAAAATACAAGGTCGATACCGAAGGTTTACTACGGTTCGATGGACGAATTTGGGTTCCAGCAGTGCTAGAGCTGAAAGAAGAAATTCTGACTGAAGCTCATAGCTCAAAGTATTCAATTCATCCAGGAAGCACGAAAATGTATCAGGATTTGCGCCGACATTTTTGGTGGCCAAATATGAAAAGAGATGTTGCTGAATTCGTAGCGAAATGCTTGACATGTCAGAGAGTAAAAGCCGAACATCAAAGACCCAGCGGATTACTCCAACCGTTAGAAATACCGGAATGGAGGTGGGAACACATCACGATGGATTTTATGGTGGGTCTTCCAACTACTCAGAGAGGATGCGATGCGATTTGGGTAATAGTGGACAGACTGACGAAATCAGCGCACTTTTTACCAATAAAGATTAGATTCAATCTTGATCAGCTGGCAAGATTGTACATTAAGGAGATCGTTTCGAGGCACGGAGTGCCAGTATCAATTGTGTCTGATAGAGATCCGCATTTTACATCGAATTTCTGGAAGAGACTACAAGAATGTATGGGAACACAGTTGCGAATGAGTACGGCTTATCATCCACAAACAGATGGCCAAAGCGAACGAACAATTCAGACATTGGAAGATATGCTGAGAGCATGTGTCATGGAATTTAAAGGAAGCTGGGAAGATCAACTACCATTGGTGGAATTTTCTTACAACAACAGTTATCACGCGAGCATCGGCATGCCACCTTACGAGGCATTGTACGGCAGAAAGTACAGAACCCCATTGTGTTGGGATGAAGTCGGTGAACGCAAACTGTTAGGACCAGAACTGGTACAACAAACTACTGATGTTGTCAAACTCATCAGGACAAGACTGGTCGCAGCTCAAGACAGACAGAAAAAGTATGCTGATCATCACAGACAAGATCGTACATTTGACGTAGGAACTTTTGTATTCTTAAAAGTTTCTCCCTGGAAGGGGAAAATTCGTTTCGGTAAAAAGGGAAAGCTAAGTCCGAAGTTTATTGAACCCTTTGAAGTGCTGCGAAGAGTGGGAGAAGTGGCTTACGAGGTAGCTCTACCTCCAGTGTTGGAAAATATTCATAATATTTTTCACATTTCGGTGTTACGACCATATAAACCCGACTACAAGCATGTGATCGAGTATGAACCTTTGCAGTTCGAAAAAGATTTGACTTATAAAGAGATCCCTATCTAGATAGTCGACAGGAAAGAACTAGTGCTCAGGAATAAAGTGATACCTTTTGTGAAGGTGATATGGAGAAACCACAACGCTGAAGAAGCTACGTGGGAACTCGAAGAGAAAATGTTGAAGGAATACCCTGAGTTATTTGTTTAATCTGTGTCTTCGATTCTGGGGACAGAATCTTTGTAAGTAGGGAAGAAATGTAACGAATGATTTGTTTGAATTGTGATTCTGAGGACAGAATCCTTGTAAGGAGGGAATGATGTAACATTCCATAATTTTAAAGTGTGACATTAAATATTTATTGATTTATTTAAGTATTTAATGGATATGTTTATTATTGAATAAATAATTGTTCAATTTGAGTGATGTGGTTTATTTAATTATTTGTTGAATAAATAATTAAATATTAAATATTAAATATTTATTGGCAATATTAAATATTTATTGAATTATATGGCAATTTGAGTTGATGTGATTTAATTAATTATTTGTTGAGTAAATAATTAAGGAGCTAAATATATTAATTATGATGAGATTTTATAATAATGGAGTTTAATTTAATAAGCTAGAGAGCTTATAATGATTTTAATTAAATAATAATATTTAAATGAGAAATTGTAGTTTGAAATATTAGTTGATTAAATGAAATTATAATTGTAAAAAGAATTATAATTGTTTATGTGTCAAAGTAATTTAATAGATTAATGTTTTAATTGATTTATTTAATTAAATAAAGGGTGACTAATAACCTTGCTATAAAGGAGTTATTAAAATAAATTAAAAGAGTTTAATTTAGTTTTTGCCAAACATGCCTTGTGGCATAATAAGTCTTTAATATAATAGTATTTTAATTGGATTTTACCAGACAAGGAGTAAGTAATAATGAGTTATTTTATTTAACTTAACCAAACAAGCCTTACGGCTTTTGATTTTTTTAAATTTGATAACTGATGTCAGTTAACAATCCTATACTTAGTATATCTATTATTATTATATACGTTATTTTCTTATTACATATGTTAGACTAAGGTTAGAGAAAGACTCAGTTAGAAAAGACAGAGGAAAAAGAAGAAGAAAAGAAGGAAAAGTGAGAGAGTTCTAGAGAGAATTGAGAGTTTTCTTTTCAGGTTTTGGAGAAAAGTTGTTAATCAAAGAAGATAATCATCATCTTCCTAATACAAGGTAGGAGCTTCATCTTCTTCTTTAAACAATTTAGTTTTCTTCTTTTAAAAAGTTCTCTGTGAAAATTTTATAAAAGGAATTTTTGTTGTTTATGATTATAATTGGTATGATTGTTGATTATATATGTTTATAAGATACATTGGTTCATGTATGTATGTATTTTACGAAGAAATTGTTTTACAGAGAGTTTTTATGAATGAGTATGGCTTTAGTTAAAATGGAAATTAAGGTGTAATTAGTTGTTGTATTGATAAATTGATTATAAGAATTGCTAGAGTATGTAACATCATAATCATGATGCTTAGAATTTACTGTTTTGGTTGAATAACAAAATCACAGTATTGATTTTCATGGAAGATATCAAAAATGGAGTTTTTGACAAAAATATTGAAATTGGGTGTTGAATATTTGATGTTTGTGTTAATTTATGAGTAGAAACATGTTAGAAGTCTTTACTATATGTTTATATGAAGTTTATGTGCAAAATAGAGTGTAACTAGTCTATTAGATTCGAGCTTTTTGGCCAATTTGGCTTTTTCTTTCATGGTTGCCGAAGCTGTCAGTCGACGCTGACAGTTCGCGCCGCGGCGCGGCCCAGCAGTTCATTGATGGCGCCGCAGCGCCATCACCATGACGTAAGCGGCCTGTTGCACAATCACTGCGCCGCAGCGCCGGCTCATAGTATAATCGCTGCGCCGCAGCGCCGACTCAGCGCCGCAGCGCGAGCCACAGTACAAACTGTGGCGCCGCGGCGCAGCTTGGCAGAACTGTCTGACAGTTTTGTTTAAATGTACAAAACTTGAAAATAAATGTTATGTGTTTATCATAATAATGTTAAATGATAATTTCAGTATGATTAGACTATGAACTATCATGTTATTAAGTATTATCTACTTGAAAAATAATTGATTATGTGAATGGGTAATTCAACCCATATGATGAATGTAATTGTTTATATAAATGTACAATGCTGGTTAGGACTAATTATGTCAAATTCTAAATTACCCCATGATGTATCCAAACCAAACTCACTTTGGTACGGACTTGTATTCTAAATACTGAGAAGAACAACTCTTTTATAAGAGGTTACGCTTAGCGTTGAAATGGTTGTGCACAATACATTGTACGAAGGGTTGATCCCCCTAAGTACGTGAAGTCCTTATAGTCTTATGACTGTTAAAGTTTAAGTTGAAAAATTACTTATAACTGTGGACATGATTCGAGGTCATTAGACCCTCAGTAAAGGTTAAAGCTTTCCAAAAGTTAGTAGAATATATTGTTAAATTCTATTGAGCTTAATGTTGACAAATGATGTAAAAGTTTAATGATTTAATTATTGTTATTTCAAGTGGGCCTTGTTTGCTCACTCTTGCCTGTAAAATTTCTTACAGCTAAGGTTGAAATTGGTGATGTACCTAGTACCAGTAAAGGGAAAGGAAAGACGAAGCAATGCTGAAGACTTGTAATAATTGAATAGTTTATTTTCAGACTTGGTTTAAAGATTGTAATGAAGTTTATTTTAATTTTCCGCATGAATGAATGTTTGTAAAGGTTAGATAACCTGGGAGATTTATTTAAGTTTAATCCTGTATGGGCAGGTTTTGTTTATTCAATTTTATTATAGTTGGGTAGTTAGAAATGAATGTTTTGATTACGTGAACACCAAATCCTGAGGAAATGAAGTACCGAGATTTGGGGGTGTCACATGTTGAGTATGTTATTATGTGCTATGTGATGCATGAAAACTGTTAGATTTTGCTGGGCTGTCGAACTCAACCTTGCAGATAACAATTTTTGTAGTTCAAGATTTAAGGTAAGGATATGTGCTACGTGAATTATAGAGATCCATATTCACGAAGATTAATTATGTTTTATGGGAAATGTATTTAATATTTTGAATGTAATATGTTGAATTGTAAGTTGAGCTATCCGGTGTATATGGATATCTATTTATGATGTAAGACTTTGTATAGTCATTTTGTTGTAAAGATTCATAATATAAATTTGAATCGAAGAGATGTAATGTAAAGGTTGCAATTTTGGGCAATAAAGAAGGAAATGTATAAAATTTTAAATATTCTGCATTATTAGTGATTTTAATATTGAATAATGATGTAAATATAGATTAAAGCTGTATTGTTGACGATCGAGAATGAGAATATTATTGTATGAATTTTGGGGTCATTACAAAAACTATCGTGTATAAGATTAGAGGAAATATGTTTGATTAGGCTGATAGATATATGTAGTGAATCCATTTTGAACGGTGTAAAAATCTCAAGTAACGAAGTTCTGGCGAAATTTACGAGATTAGACGATAATCGTCGAAATCGTGAAATTCTCAGAATGAAAGTCAAAAGTCACCGTTTAACTTGGAAATATTGATTTTCGATTGAGTATTGTCTAAGTTTACATTTTAGATTTACGGACTCAAAAATGGTCAAATTCCGACTTAGAACGAAGAAACGAGCTTTGAACGTTCACGAACGTTTAACGAATGCTCAATAAAGACCTTAATCGGTGAATTACGTGTTAACGGATTCGAAAATGTAAGATTTTCTAATAAAATAATAATACACAAGATATGTGAGCTAACGGCTTTTGAACGAGCCAATTCCAACTTATAATGAGCAAGTTATGAGCCCGGAAAATATTGCAGAAGAAAATATTGAGAAAATTATTTGAGGTACAGGGTCGGCGCCGCAACGCCAGACCGAGACCCTTGCACACTGTTAAATGGCACCACAGCGCGGCCCATAGTATAAGACTTGGCACCGCAATGCCGAGACTGGGGATCCAATACTGCTAACTCACGCCGCAGCGCGAGTTTTATTTAGGAAATCGACGCCGCAACGCCATCACTAGGAAAGAGCTAGTAAAGAATTAAATGAATGTAAAGAATGTAGAAGTTGATTGAAGGTGAATTATAACCTTAAATAACTTAAAGTAACATCCTTAAGGATGATAATAACCTTAAGGATTACAACTAAAGGTTGACAAAAAGTTACGAGAATGTAAACATAATGTAATACGATAAACCGTAACGAATGATAACCAATCTAATGAATGATTAGATTGAGAAGAAGGGTAAGATAAATTAGTGACCATACTTGATTGTTCATGACCTAATGTGGTATGTTATGTGATTATATATTGTAGAATCCTTAAAGAGTCAAAGGAAAATTGTATTAACTGTAGAAGACGCTGAAGGCAAGTGTTCTAAACCCTTGTCCATGTTCTCTTGGAAAAGCTTTGTAATTCATGTATCTTACGCATGAATTGATGTATAACGAAGTCGAAGCCAATTCATTCGGCTAGACTTAATGTGTTTTTATGGATTTCCTTATAATCTATCAAAATATTGTTAATGTTGTTATCTTTTGCTAAACTGTTTTGGTATGAATTTCAAAGAAAGACTGAGTATGAATAACAAATGTTTTGTCGTCAAACGACAGGCACGTGAGGTTGCCAAAACTTAAACGTAGATACATTTAAAGAAGTATTGTTGTACAACATAGAGTACTATAGGCTGATCACCTAGACATGCTCTTAAGATATGCCGGACTTACGGACTTGGTGCCGAGTTGTCCTTTTCAAAAAAAGAATGAAATGCTCAAAGTCTTGGACCAAAATTTATGTTTAACGAATGTTGTTCGTTGTGAAACGTTTTAAAGAAAAGAGAAGTGCTATTTTGAATTATCTATAGTACTTCATAACTATTGATTCAGTTATAGAAGATATACGATTCATATGATTCAAACCAATTGCTTAAATGAAATTGTCATATTTGATGAGCTAGTTATGCTCACTCTTACTTGAACCATATGAATGCAGGTAAGACCGAACGGACTGAAGGATCTATTAAAGATAAAGGGAAGGCTAAGGCAGAAAAATAAGTTGCCTTTGTAATAGTATAGTTTGAATGTTGTAATTATTTGATATTATGACAAAAAATACATGTAATGGTTACAAAGAACTTGGGAAGGGAAATATTGTTTTGGAATATATAGAAGACATATTCACTCTATTAATGTATTTCAATTGAATGTATGTGTGAACTGTAGCACCGTGTAGCACCATCTGTCGGGTTGGAAGATACCCAGATTTGGGGGCGTCACAGGTTATGTTATAATTAACTAGTTTTGTGAATGCAAATGGTATGTAGGATTAAATTGAGGAACGTGAATAGTAAACGTATAATCTATGCACGAGGTAAGTTTCTAAACCCTAATCTTACATTGACCGAATTCTTATTCTATATTTTGTTATGATTGAGCAAGTTTTCTAACCCTAAACTTTCTTCGAGCAAGTTTCCTTAATCTATCATGATTACAATTACGCAAGTTCCATAACTATAAACTTTCATTGAGCAAGTTCTTAAACCTTATTATTATTGAGCAAGTTTCATATTCTTATTTCGAACTGTTCAAAGCTTAATTATTCAAGTTCATGATTCTAAATTAAATGTTCTAACTCTTTTGAAATATTACTTCGGTTATACAATGTTCATTTAATTGTATAGAGTTGAGATTCAATCTTTGATTTAAATATCAATTACATTATCGTATTGAAACCTTGAATGGCTAGGGAATCCTTATTGATTCGACTAATCCTTACTTGATAATTATTGACCTCTAAATTACCTTTGAAGTTAATCCAAACCAAACTTCCTTTGGTGCAGACTTGAATGTCAAACCTGAGATGAACAACCCTGTTATGGGGGATTATTATGACGACCCGAAAATTCGGATCATCCAGAATTTAGGTTTAAAGAATTAGTTATTAATAAAACTAATTTTTATTAATACTATTCTGTGTTATGTGTTTATTAATCGTTCTTTGACCTAGGATGATTATAAGTTTGGAGGATTCTGGCTACGAGCTAGATTGAACGAGTAAGAATTTTCAAGACGAAAATATAATTTTTCGGGAACAAAAATATTTTTGGGGAAAAAGACGAAATAGGCACTATTCATCAGTTTCTGCTCGGAGATTTATTTTGAAATTCTGAGAATTTAATGATTACGTATATTTTAGAGACGTGATGGAATATTCAATAATATTTCAGTTATGGCAAAAACGAAGTTTTCGCCTGCGGACGTAAAACCTAAGGGTTAGGAAAAATGATTTTCGAGAATTTTATGAGTACGTATAATAATTAGGGTTATTATGCGTGAGAGATACGAGTATAATACTAGTTATTATACGAGTATAGTACGAAGATTATTACGACGTATAATACGAATATCGTACGAACGATATACGAAGAGAATACGAGAATGGAATACGTAGAATACGATTAGTCTTAATGGACTTTGAGTTCATGGACTCTGTAGAATCCAATTGGACTTGGATTAGGTCAAGCCCAATGCTTTGTGAAATCAAGCCCAAGATAGGCCCAATAAGAATTAGGGTTAAGGCCCAAACCAAGAAAAGAAACCGCGAATCGAACCGATGGGTAAACGAATGGGTATGAACCATTGGGGCAACCCATGGGATGACCCATGAGCATATGGGCCACCAAGTAAGGGTGGTGGCCAAGTAAACTTGGTTGCTAAGGTGGGAATAGTAAGGAGGTGGAATAGTAAGGAGGTTAAGGAGGGCGAAATGACTAAACTACCCCTAACTTTGGTTTTCTATAAATAGGAAGCTCATTTCATTGTTTTGGGATTTTGAAAATCCTAAGACACTTGAGAGAGAGAGAGAGAGAGAGAGAGTTCGGATGGGAGGAGGAGAAGGAGGAAAGGCTAGCCCGTGTACAAACTTTGTCTGATTGGGAAAGATTAAAGAAGATCGGTAATCCGAAACCTAGTCTCTTCTAATATTTTCTTTAAGTTTAATATGCTTAAAACATAAATTAATGAGAATAAGGAGTAAAAGATGTTAGTAATGATTTCATATGGTTGAAATCATAAGAAAATAAAGAAATAAGAATTAGAAGTTTAGTTTGTAAATTTCTTAAGGAAGTATAAGATTCGTGAGGATTTTGAGCAATCCGAATGAATATTATGAATAAGTAGGTGAAATAAGTAAGGAATGGTGTTCTATAACATCAAATTCCAAAAAAAAAGTGAAATCGTAATCCAAAATATCGATTAAAATGAAGAACGAACGAAGAACACGAAGAACACGCGAAGAACACGAAGAACGTTGTTGATGGACAAATTTAAAACCATCGTAGGATAATTGTTGTTGATGGACAAGTTTAAAACCATCGCGTATAAGTTAGATGCTTATTGCTTGGTTAGAAACGGTAGAAACGTTCATGATGAACGGATTAAAACGTAGCTATAACGAAGTTATGGCGAAATTTTCGTAAAAGGTGAACGAGAATTAGATAGTTAGTAAATGAACCCAAACGTGTAGGGTTTCATAAGGAATTAAGAGTATATAGAAAATGTGAGTCATGGACTCAAGAACGAATGAGTTCCGAGTTTGGATGACTGAATTACGGACGAACGAGCGAAGAACATTAAAAGCGTAAAAATGAACAAAGGGTGAAGATCAAGCCAATCGAATGGCACGTTAACGGATTTAGAGTGAAGTTCTATCTGAAGGGTAGTGAAGTACGTAAGATAAGGAAGAGAATGGCTTTGGAACGACATCGTTTCGAGTTATAACGAAGAAGTTATGAGATTGGGAAGGACGCGTCTCAAACTTGATTCTAGACTTAGAAAAATTTTCAAGAACTAGGGCCTGGCGCCGCGGCGCCAGCCATGCCGTGTAGAGTGGCACAACAGCACCAGACTGGGAGTCAGGGACTGAAGCCTCACGCCATGGTGCTAGAGTTAAAGGAGAGAGTGGTGCCGCAACGCCAGTGTAGAGAAAAAGCCAGAGATAAGCTTTTAACTGCTCAGCTCTTGGGGGAAACGTAAGGGACAATAAAGAAAATAATGTCCAATTAATATAACACTTAATCGAGTGAATTAAACCTATAGTAAAGGTTGAACGGAAATATTAAACAAGATTAAAAGACAAAGAATATAAATGCGGGTTACGGAACCGATATCCGGGGACCGTAGTCACGATGAACGAACGTGAGGGATTGCTATGATTGTAATTCCTTAGACGTTGAGTGATGAGGGTAATGAATAACATTTTGATGTTATGTTATGATAGTGAGAGATAAGTGTAAAGCGTATAGACGCTGTAAACACAACACTTTTGCGATGAACGACCAGTCTTAGCATACAACGATCGGTATGGCTTCGACACTAAGAACGAGTATTGAACATGGGGTTCATGTAAGGGATAACGAAAGTATTAAATAAGATATGAATTATCAATAAAGCTGTAGTGAACGGTAACAAGATTAATAAAAGTCGAATGTGAGTCAGATAAGGAATGAATCATGAGGTATGACATTTAGTTGCCAGAAAGCCGTAAAGAATAAGAAGTTGACTTAACAAACAGTATAGTTTAATAGTTCAGATAATTTAAGATAAAGTTTAGGTTGTGGTACAATCGTAACTTTGATGGTTGACATATAGGAGCTGGGCTAAACAATTTCTTCAAAGAGCAAAGGTATATACGAAACTGGCAACCGATCTAACTCACTGTGACGGCAGTGTAGATGAGACGGGAACTTGTTTGTTGGTTGTTTATGGGAAACCACCTAGAGTACCATATGGACTACTAGCAAAGACGCGATGTGTGCTGAGTCCTAGAGAAGTTATAAAAAGAAGATAAGAATGTAAATCATCAAATATGATGAACGTATTGAGTAAGACATCTCCGTATGTCATGAAGCCGTAAACTGGTAAAGGAAGTTAGTCGCGTAAACTTATATTGCAAGAACGCGAACCCTAAGAAGTAAAGTTAAGTAAACCAATGTGTAAGTTCAATATATGACTAATTGGTGTTTATGTTTTCTCCTTATGTGTTATATAGGAATTGGAATGTGCAGTTCAGCGTAAGTTGTAGCTGGGCGTAAGGTAAATTTCTTAACTTCATTCATATTACATGAATGCTAGTTTCTTAAACTTCTCAGATGTTGAACTTGAGAAGTCTTGTCTATGTGCATATGTGCGATGTATGTACAAGGTGGTAGTATGTATGAGGCCTTGTGCCACAATTTGAACACTTCGGTGTTTCTATGATATGAACTATTCTGTGATTGAGCTGTTTAATACAAGTATGTTCTGTTTATACATGAATCGTTGTTGTTGAGTCTGTGCTAATGATTCTAGCCAGACAGGATGTGTATGAAAAAGGTAGAGAAATGAAAGTATTTAAAAATGAAAGTGACTGATGTTTTAAGATGATAGGAATCGAGACTATTCCTATTATTCAAGCTGCTTCATAACCTTTGTTCGGTTATCGAAGTTCTGAAGAAATGTTTAAACTCTTGAGTTGTTTGTTCAACTGTTATGACTTGCTGGGCAATTGAATACTCACACTTGCTTTTAAATGAAAAATATTTTCAGTGAACAAGGTTAGAAGAACTTAAGGATCCCGTAAAGATTAAGCTGGCGGTATCCAGATGAAGTGCCATTTAGAATGTGAATGAGCGAGAAGATCAAATGGAGACTTGTAATATAGAAAGATGAAACTGAATTATAGACTAGCTTAATAAACTATTATGTATCCTTGGTGGCGGATAAAAGTCACTCTTATAAGATGAAATGAATAATGTATTATTATTATTGTAATGAAAGAGGTTATAAGGTTTCCAGAACCTGGGATTTGAGAGTGTATGTTGTTATATTTCAGTATATAATGATGTATGTTTGGTAAGAAGTGGGACCGTGACGTACGAAATTCGGGTGTGAAGATAGACTGGATTTCGGGGCGTTACAAGTTGGTATCAAAGCTGATATGTTATAAACCTTAGGTAGGAGTACCTAAGACTATAATCGTAGAGAGAAGGATAAGAAGATCACCACGTGATCATAGTGAATCGTAGTAACAGATGAGCTGTTAAACGATGAATGATGTATAGCAAATGCTATACATGAATAGTACTACGAAGTAGTACATGAAGAAGAACTCAAATTGAGTTGTAAAGGTTAGCATACGAAGTAAAGAAAATTCGTATTAAGTAGAGAGAAAGTAAGAAGTTTTAGAATTTCAATTGAGGACTCATATCAGCAGCTGAGTAGTATGATTCCTTGTATGGGCAGGGAGATTGTACGTGGTTTTAGAACCACTTAGCTTCTTATGCGATATTGTTGTTAAGTTGAACAATTCTTTGTATGGGTGAAGAATTGTCCTTGGTATAACAATCGCTTAGCTTCCTATATCGCTCAGTAGCTGAGTTGACCAATTTTCTGTATGGGCAGAGAATTGTGTTTGGTTCTACAATCACTTAGCTTCTGGTAGTGATAATCATTGGGATTGGTCGCGCTATCAATATGTATATGGCTAGAAGGTGAATCTTTTCTCATGTATATACTTGATAGGTAGAGGACGATAAGGTAGGTGCGAGTTCTTAAAATGCATACTTATGGTAAGTTTTTGACTCATAATAATATGGTATGTTTTCGAACGTCTCAGCGAATGGACGCCTATGGTCTGACTGGATAGTTCTTAAACTCATATTATTGTGGAAAGTTCCTGAACTCATAATGTGTGGTAAGTTGATGGACTGTATTAAGATATAGGAATGTTTAGACTGAAAATGAGTTATTTTCAGTAGACTTAGCATTGAAGGTGTTAGAGAAGATTTAAGTATTGTCGCAGTAAGACAATGAAGGAAGATAGAGAATAGGATATTCCAAGTCATCTAGCTATGCTAGATTTCGAAGTTTATTGAACTCGTGCTGATATGTACATTTTGAAAAGGAAAGGATTGGTTCAACTTTTGGAACCAACGTATTTTAAAAGATCTATTCTTGGTATGTCTATGCTAATTGCTTCGGCTGGACAGAAATTGATTTGAAATATCAAAATGAATTTTATATCATAAGTGCATTTGATGCAAGGATGGTAAAAAGATGGAGTTATTAATGCAATTAAACCTGGTGTTGGATGTGATCTTAGGATCAACAACCCGCTATGGTATGATGTATAATGATAAAGTCATAAACTGACGAAGTCCTCAATGTACTGTGAAAAGTACAGTATCATGACATCATAAACCGTTTTGATGTATTGCGAAAAGAATTTAAAGAAGTAGTCGATGTCAATTGAGTTAACTAGATGAATGTTACACGTTGATATCCAATTTATTGGTATGACCTAAGCTACTTGATTCGGCTAGACAAATGGTATGTCATGTTATAAGAAAATCGAGCTTTCTTTGAGAACTTGTGCCAAACTAAATTATTTTGGTGCGGAATCTAATGATTATGTCTAAGGAGAACATGGAAGAAGTAGTTTACTTTCTTTGTGATTGTAAACTGATCGTTAAAGAAGGGTTTACGGCGAAATGTTGTTTAACCTAGTAAGAGTTCATGGTTGATTTGACCCCTCAGCAAAAGTATGAAACATTTTAAAAGGAAATTTTATATTCCTCGTTATTCCTTCTACTTCATGATTCTTGATAGGTTATGGAGGTTAGGAATGATGGAAAGATAAAAACTCCGTTGAAGGGAAGTTGAGAAGTAGAGTAAGCTAAAATTTCGAGGATGAAATTTCTGTGAAGAAAGGGTGAATGTGATGACCCGGGTAAGGGTGTGATTTTAAGAAATTCCGAGGACGGAATTTTTATAAGGAGGGAAGAATGTGACGACCAGAAAATTCGGATCATCCAGAATTTAGGTTTAAAGAATTAGTTATTAATAAAACTAATTTTTATTAATACTATTCTGTGCTATGTGTTTATTAATCATTCTTTAACCTAGGATGATTATAAGTCGGGAGGATTCTGGCTACGAGCTAGATTGAACGAGTTAGAATTTTCAAGACGAAAATAGAATTTTCTGAAAACAAAAATATTTTCGAGGAAAAAAACGAAATAGGAACTATTCATCAGTTTCTGCTCGGAGATTTATTTTGAAATTCCGAGAATTTAATGATTATGTATAATTTTGAGACGTGATGGAATATTCAATAATATTTCAGTTATGGCAAAAACGAAGTTTTTACCTGCGGACCCAAAATCTAAGGGTTAGGGAAAGTGAGTTTCGAGAATACTATGATCATGTATAATAATTAGGGTTATTATGCGTGAGAGATACGAGTATAATACTAGTTATTATACGAGTATAGTATGAAGATTATTATGACGTATAATACGAATTTCGTACGAACGATATACGAAGAGAATACGAGAATACGAGAATAGAATGCGTAGAATGCGATTAGTCTTAATATACTTTGCGTTCATGGACTTTATAGAATCCAATTGGACTTGAATTATGTCAAGCCCAATGCTTTGTGAAATCAAGCCCAAGATAGGCCAAATAAGAATTAAGGTTAAGGCCCAAACTAAGAAAAGAAACCGCGGATCGAACCGATGGGTAAACGGATGGGTATGAACCATTGGGGCAAGCCATGGGATGACCCATGGGCATGTGAGCCGACCACTTGGCCACCAAGTAAGGGTGGTGGCCAAGTAAACTTGTTGGCTAAGGTGGGAATAGTAAAGAGGTTAAGGGGGGCGAAATGACTAAACTGCCCCTAACTTTGGTTTTCTATAAATAGGAAGCTTATTTCATTGTTTTGGGATTTTGAAAATCATAAGACACTTGAGAGAGAGAGAGAGAGAGAGAGTTCGGATGGGAGGAGGAGAAGGAGGAAAGGCTAGCCCGTGTACAAACTTTGTCCGACGGGAGAAGATTAAAGAAGAACGGTAATCCGAAACCTAGTCTCTTCTAATATTTTCTTTAAGTTTAATATGCTTAAAACATAACTTAATGATAATAAGGAGTAAAAGATGTTAGTAATGATTTCATATGGTTGAAATCATAAGAAAATAAAGAAATAAGAATTAGAAGTTTAGTTTGTAAATTTCTTAAGAAAGTATAAGATTCGTGAGGATTTTGAGCGATCTGAATGAATATTATGAATAAGTAGGTGAAATAAGTAAGGAATGGTGTTCTATAACATCAAATTCCAAAAAAAAGTGAAATCGTAATCCAAAATATCGATTAAAATGAAGAACGAACGAAGAACACGAAGAACGTTGTTGATGGACAAATTTAAAACCATCATAGGATAATTGTTATTGATGGACAAGTTTAAAACCATCATGTATAAGTTAGATGCTTATTGCTTGGTTAGGAACGGTAGAAACATTCATGAAGAACTGATTAAAACATAGCTATAACGAAGTTATGGCGAAATTTTCGTAAAAGGTGAACGAGAATAAGAAAGTTAGTAAATGAACCCGAACATGTAGGGTTTCATAAGGAAGTAAGAGAACATAGAAAACGTGAGTCATGGACTCAAGAATGAACGAGTTCTGAGTTCGGATGACCGAATTACGGACGAACGAGCGAAGAACATTAAAAGCATAAAAATGAACGAAGGGTGAAGATCAAGCCAATCGAATGGCACGTTAACGGATTTAGAGTGAAGTTCTATCTGAAGGGTAGTGAAGTACGTAAGATAAGGAAGAGAATGGCTTTGGAACGACATCGTTCCGAGTTATAACGAAGAAGTTATGAGATTGGGAAGTACGCGTCTCAAACTTGATTCTAGACTTAGAAAAATTTTCAAGAACTAGGGCTTGGCGCCGCGGCGCCAACCATGCCGTGTAGAGTGGCGTAGCAACGCCAGACCGGGAGTCAGGGACTTAAGTCTCACCCCACGGTAGAGAGTGGTGCCGCAGCGCCAGTGTAGAGAAAAAGCCAAAGATGAGCTTTTAACTGCTCAGCTCTTGGGGCAAACGTAAGGGACGATAAAGAACATAATGTCCAATTAATGTAACACTTAATCAAGTGAAATAAACCTGTAGTAAAGGTCGAACGGAAATATTAAACAAGATTAAAAGACAAAGAATATAAATGCGGGTTACGGAACCGATATCCGGGGACCGTAGTCGCGATGAACAAACGTAAGGGATTGCTGAAACAACCCGGGTCAAATCCCGAGTCCGGAACAAGTCTTGGGTCAAATCCCAAGTCCAAATCGAATCAAATCCATCAAAATAAGGCCTCAAACTACTGGCCCAATAGTATCTTCTTGGGTCATCCTAGCCCACCACAGGCTCCCAAAAGGTCATGACTTGAAGGTACTATTGGTAGTAACTTATTTCCTTATATGCAGACAAATTTTTCCCTATCTTTCGATGTGGGACTCTGACGTCCCCGTCAGAACCGATCACACACACGGCCCAAAGATCTTTGCCTCTCTAGCCATTGTGGGATAATACCGGCTGGCTTCGTGTCCCCACCTCCGGACCTCCATCTCTCCATTGTGGGATAATACCACTAGCCTTCGTGTCCCCACCTCCGGCAACCTGATCGGATGACCCGACAAGATACTACTGGGCCAGTAGTTTGAGGCCTTATTTTGATGGATTTGATTCGATTTGGACTTGGGATTTTACCCAAGACTTGTTCCGGACTCGGGATTTGACCCGGGTTGTTTCATATGGTATCAGAACCGACTCTCGAAAGCTCGGGTCGGGTCATCCGATCGGGTTGCCAGAGGTGGGGACACGAAGGCTGGTGGTATTATCCCACAATGGAGAGATGGAGGTCCGGAGGTGGGGACACGAAACCAGCCGGTATTATCCCACAATGGCTAGAGAGGCAAAGATCTTTGGGCCGTGTGTGTAATCGGTTCTGACGGGGACGTCAGAGTCCCACATCGAAAGATAGGGGAAAAATTTGTCTGTATATAAGGAAATAAGTTACTACCAATAGTACCTTCAAGTCATGACCTTTTGGGAGCCTGTGGTGGGCTAAGATGACCTAAGAAGATACTATTGGGCCAGTGGTTTGAGGCCTTATTTTGATGGATTTGATTTGATTCGGCCTTGGGATTCGACCCAAGATTTGTTCCGGACTCGGGATTTGACCCGGGTTGTTACAATTGCTATGATTGTGATTCCTTAGACGTTGAGTGATGAGGGTAATGAATAACATTTCGATGTTATGTCATGATTATAACGACCGAGAAATTCGGATCTTATTGTAAAATGATTTTATTAATTTAAATAATAATAAAACCTTATGCTATGTGTTATCAAGATGGTTGTCATTATATAACCTAGTGACGTTGGAATGTTGTAGTCTTTGAGCTACGTGGATGAATTAAAGTGTTTGAATTTTCAAGACAAAAATAAAAATTTTCTGAGAAATTTTCTGAAAAACACTATTCATCGATATTTGCTCGGGATATAATTTTGGATTTCCGAGAAATACGTAATGATGGAATAATAAGGTGAGATGGATTATGCAATAAAAATCTAGTTATGAAAAAAACGATATTTCACTTGTGGACTTAATTTATAAACGTTAAGGAATGCGAAATAGTAATGAATATGTAATAATGGTATGATACTTATGTATTGTACAAAGAAATGAAAATGAGTATAATACGAAGTATTATACGAGTTGGTATGAAGGATGAAATATCGTATATAAATTCTATATGAATTAGAATACGAAAATAATATATAAACTATATGTATATGTATTAAGAAATGTTAATGGACTTGGAAAGATTGACAAGAATTAATATAAGTCCAAGTGAATTAAAGGAAGAGGCCCAATAATTGATTAATGAACAAGCTAGTGTTTATTAATTCAAAGCCCAATGATTTAATTAATCCAAGCCCAAATTAGAATCCTTGGATGTGTTGACCCCCATGGGGCAAACCATATTTATATGGTTTAATGTGGTGACCAAGTTAAATGAGTAAGGACCAAGTATAGGATAAGTGTTGTGTTAGCCAAGTAATGAATAGTAAGGAGGTGGCTTAAGGAGGTGGGATTGGTTTAATGACTAAACTACCCTAACTTTGGAAAGTCTATAAATAGAAGAGCTTGCAAGCCATTTGTTGGTTGTTCAAATAATCTCGACTTCTTAAAGTGCTTAAATGTTAGAGAGAATAAGCTACACATAAGTCATTCCATAAGTAAGAAGAAGAAGCAAGCTACTTTACCAAGACTTCAAAACAATAAGACTTCTTCTCCAATTATCTTCTATCTTTACTATGATAGGATGATAAGAAAAGTTGGATTAAGAAACATAAATGAGTAAGTAATGAACTTAAGCCAATTAAGTTGGCAATAAGTCATTTAAGCTAACATAAGTTATAACTTATGAGAAAATCATATGAACTTATAGGGAGTTTATTAAGAGAATTGATATGAAGATAAAGGAATTTATATGATCATATGTATCATATATACCTAAATTGAGTTATATGTTGAGAACATATAAGAAATGATGTTTAAGAAACTTAAATTGTCATAAGTCATTAACAATGAAATCTTAAGTAGTTTATAAATTGACAAGTTATAAGCTCATGAAGAATAAGTTAAAATCCAACAATGAACATAAGTTGTTGTAATAAGTATGTTGAGATGTTCACATGAAGAATAGACTTCATTTGTAGTGTTGAACAAATCATAAGAAGGAAGGTTTGCCGGAAATTGCACGATTGGACGACAATCGTCGAATTCGTAAAATTCTCGGAATGGAAGTCAAATTTTGTGTTTTATCACGGAATTTTTTATTTACAATGGAGTTAAGTCATATTTGGCATTTAAGAGTTGCGGACTCAAAAATGACCGAATTCCGACTTAGAACGAAGAAACGAGTGTTGAACGTTCACGAACGTTTATCGTTTCGTTAAAAAAATGAACCAATAGGTGAATTTTTAGCAAACGAAGTCAAATAGATAAAATTCTTGAATAATCATGTAGATTATGAAATTTGTGAACCGTAGGCTTTTGAACGAGCCAATTCGGACTTATAACGAAGAAGTTATGCGTTCGGGAAGTTCGCAAAATTTCAAAACTGCAATTTATATCTGGTGCATAGAGTTGGCGCCGCGACGCCAACCCAAGGCAAATGACCGGCGCCCCAGCGCCATGCACAGCACAAGACCTTCTGGAGAGGGGCGCCGCAGCACGGCCCATTACATAAGGACTCGCGCCCCAACTCCAAGTCCGGGATATGCTAGAATAAGGCTCGCGCCGCATCGCGAGATGTAAGTATAGGACCGGCGCCGCAGCGCCAGTCTCAAAACAAAGATAGTAATGAAGGTTTCTATGTACAAAGAAAAGAAAATCTAAATTTATGGAAAGTAAACATAACTTAAGGTCGATAATGTAACATTGTTAAACCTTTAGGAATGTAATGTAAAGGTTAAGATAGCCTAGTCAAGGATAAATGCAATGGTAATGATAAACCGAAACAAATAGTAACTGAATCTAATACACAATTAGATTGAGAAGGAAGGTAAGATATAGTCATATACATACTTGATTATATGTGACCTAATGTAAGGCATTATGTGATCATATATTGTAGGGACTTGAAAGACTTAAACATAAAGTTAATATACGGTAGCAGACGCTGAAGGCAAGTATTATAACTCTTGTATCAGTTCAATCTGAACAAGTTTAAGATTCATGTATTCTTTCGCATGAATTGAGGTATGTTGAGATTAAAGCCAATCCTTTTGGCTAGACTTGATAATCTACTCTTGCATTATCAAATGTTGCTATCTTTTGTCAACTACTTGATATGGTTTTCAAAAAGAAGACTGAAATGTTAAACAAATGTTTTGTCGGTAAAACGACAGGCACGTGAGGTTGCCAAATGATTAAACGTACATACGTTTAATGGATGTAGTGTTAATCAACATAGAGTACAATAGGCTGATCACCTAGAAGTGCTCGTAAGTAATATCGGGCTTACGGAACTCGTTTCGGGTTGTCCTTTTCAATAAAGAATGAATACTCGAGGTCTTTGACCGGAGTGAATGTTTTACTAAATATTGTTGTTATTGTAAAACATTTTGAAAGAAAAGATGAAGTGCTACTTTGAATTATCAATAGTACTTCATAACTATTATTCAGTTATTGAAGATATACGATTCGTATGTGTCAAGCATGTTGTTATTGAATTATTATACTTGTTGAGCTAGCCATGCTCACCCTTGCTTGAAACATATGAATGCAGCTAAGACTGAACGTCCCGAAGGATCAAAAAGGGATAAAGGAAAAGCTAAGGAAGATTGTTAAGTTATCTTGTAATAGTATAGGTCTATTGTTATAATATAACTGATACTATGACAAAGAACCTTTATAATGGGTATAGAACCTGGGAAATTGTAATTATTACTTTAATATATATAGAAGTTATATTCGTTCTTTGAGACTATTCAATTGGATGAATGTATAAATGTTGTACAGTATAGCATCATCTGTCGGGTTGGAAGATACCCGGATTTGGGGGCGCTACAAGTTGGTATCAAAGCATAGGTTAATAAACTTAAGGGGGAAAATAGAACCTTAAGTCATAACCTTAAGAAAGAATAAAGAAGTAAAAGATGGAAAGTAACCATATAAAAATGCATTATATTATGTTATGTGTTTCTATTATTTCACTGACGTGTACTAATCAAAATATATTGTTTTATTGTAGATGTCAGGAGAAAATGATATGTATAGATATACATGTAGTAAGCGAGGATTCGGTTAATCGGGTAGAGATACTACCAAATCCTGTAGCCGTGGAACCAGAATTGGTGACAATTGAGTTTGGAGACTCAGACGATTTAGACTATATGTCTATATTTGATGGCATGATAGAGGAGGAGGTGGACGTGATGTCCTTTGATCAGGTTCCACCTACAGAGGAATTGTCTACGGGAGAATCAATGAAGGCATTGTTTATGTCAGTATTGGATAGAAATATCCATTACCGCCAAGAGATTGAGGAGTTGAAAGAGGAACTCCAAGCTGTCCGGGAGGACAAGGCTAGTATGGAAGGAATGTGGGAAGAGGAACACGATGATAGAGTCCTAGTTATGGACAAGGTCCGAGATTTGAAAGAAGAAGTCTTTGAGCTCAAACAAGAGCTAAAGACTAAACAGCAGAAGTTGGAGAGGATGTCCTATATACATAGGAGTTCTCATGTAGATTTCCAACAGCAGTTAGCTGGATATCATATAGAAGCGGGACAGACCCGTCATACCATCAGTAGAGATGTTGTTGCCGGTTTGGCCAGAGCAGACTTTAAGAATGCCTTACGGCAGATGTAATCTAGCAATAGCTGGGGTAGCTTAGATATGTCAATATTATGTATCTAGTAGTGATGTAAAACCCTATTTTGTATAAACAAAGGGTAATCTTTTGTAAATCCCAATTTTTGGAAGTAATTGCGGGATAGTAATGTAATCAGCTAAGGCTGAGTAATGAAAAACAATGTAGTGTTATACTACAAGTTATGAATCAATATAAGTCTTTTCATAGAAAATATTGAGTAATAAGTATGAGTTATTGTTTTATTACAAATAATAACAAATCAACAAATAAAAAGTAATAATGATGTGTTGTTTTCTTAACAGCAAAATGCCGCCAAAAAGGAGACAACGAAATCAAGACGCTAATGTTAACCAACCGGAGGGTGGTCCGGTTAATCCAATGCAGGAGTTTGTTAATCTTTTAACGGATGCATTTAATAGAACGAGGGCTAATATACCTGTGATTCCTGGAGTAGTACGAGCTACTACTTTTAAGGATTTTAAAAGTGTAGGTCCGCCAGAGTTCAAAGGAATTACGGACCCTATAGAAGCCCAGACGTGGGTAAAAGAAATCGAGAAAGCATTTGTAATAGCAAATGTTGAGGAGGGTCAAAAGGTTGCCTTTGCAACCTATTTGATGAAAGGAGAGGCCAACTTCTGGTGGGAGGCAAACCAGACTAGGGCCGATATAGGAAATCTAAGGTGGGAGAGGTTTAAGGAGATTTTCTTTGAGAACTATTTTCCCACAAGTATGCAAGGAAGGATGGAAATGAGGTTTCTTGAATTAAAACAAGGGGATATGACAGTTCCTCAGTATGCTGCCAAGTTTAATGAACATGCACGATTTGCTCCACATCAAGTGGACACTGAAGTGAGAAAGGCTAGAAGGTTCGAGCAGGGCCTGAAACCCTGGCTCTATAGCCGAATCTCGGTGTTCCAAAGTACTTCCTTTGGAACCATATTAGAGAAGGAAATAATTGCCGAAGGTGGGAATGAGGCTGTCAGCCAGTACCACAAGGATAAGGAAAATAAGGGCAAGGGTGATGGAGGATCCAGGACCGAGGGAGCCAGTAGAAGTGGCAACGGTCAAAAGATGAAGGGCTTTAACTCTGGGAATACCAGAGTAAAACAAGGGGATTCTAAGAGAAGGATGGAGGCCTGTAAAACTTGCAGGAAGACTCACTTTGGAGTCTGTCTCAAAGGAAAGTCAGTATGTTATAATTATGGACAAGAAGGGCATATTTCGCCTAACTGTCCAAATCTGAAGAAAAATCACGGATGTTTTGTATGTGGATCAACTGACCACATAGCAAAGAATTGCCCGAAAAAGGGGACAGAAGGGAATAAGGGAACTAATAGCGGGAAGTTAGCTATTAGTGGTCCATCTCAGCCGGGTAAATCAATGGCTCGCACTTTTAACATGACGGTCCAAGATGTTGTGGCATCAGGGGAGGTAGTTGCAGGTATTATTCTGATTAATAACATAAATGCATACGTGCTTTTTGATTCGGGTGCTACTTGTTCGTTTATAGCATATGATTTTGGTGGACGACTTGAATTATTTCCCGAAAAATTACCTATACCTTTGAACATTAAGGTAGCAAATGAGGAGATAATTCCTATTGAAAATATTCATAGGAGTTGTTACGTAGAGGTACGGGGTTGTAAGTTATCGATATATTTAATACCGATAAAGTTAGGAGAATTCGTCGTAATTCTCGGAATGGATTGGTTAATTAATCATGGAGCAATTATAGATTGCCAAAAGAAATGTATGAGAATCAAGTTGTTGAAGCAACCTCCTGTAGTATTTTACGGTAGTAAGTTGTCGGGACGTCCGTGTTACCTTACAATGACACAAACTAGAAAATTGTTAAGGAAAGGTTGTGTGGGTTACCTTTGCCATGTTGTGGATACCCAGAGAGTGGGAGCAACCATGGAACAAATACCTATAGTAAATGAGTTCATGGATATATTTCCAAGTGAGTTACTGGGGTTACCGCCGGATAGGGAAATAGAATTTGTGATAGACGTTATGCCAGGAGCAGCACCAGTCTCAAGGGCACCGTATCGTATGGCGCCTGTGGAAATGAAAGAACTAATGGTTCAGTTACAAGAACTATTGAATAGAAAGTATATTCAACCAAGTGTTTCTCCGTGGGGGGCACCAGTGTTGTTTGTCAAGAAGAAAGATGGATCGTTAAGACTTTGTATCGACTATCGGGAGTTGAACAAGTTAACGATAAAGAATAAATACCCATTGCCCAGGATTGATGATCTCTTTGATCAATTAAAAGGGGCAAAGTATTTTTTTAAGATAGATTTACGAACGGAGTATCATCAGTTAAAAGTTAGGAAGAAAGATGTACCAAAGACGACATTCAGGACTCGTTATGGTTATTACGAGTTTCTGGTGATGTCATTTGGTTTGACAAATGCACCAGCTGCATTTATGGATATGATGAACAGAGTGTTCAAACCATATTTGGACTAGTTCGTCGTTGTGTTTATCGATGATATTCTAGTCTATTCTAAGACGCCAGAAGATCATGCTGAACACTTAAGAGTAGTGTTAGAAACACTAAGGAAGGAGAAGCTATATACGAAATTCACCAAATGTGAATTTTGGCTGGAAAAGGTGCAGTTTTTAGGTCATGTCATTGACCAAGAAGGGATCTCAGTAGATCCAGCGAAGGTTGAAGCAGTGATGAATTGGGAACAGCCAAAAACACTGACTGAGGTGCGGAGTTTCCTAGGGTTAGCAGGGCACTATTGAAGATTTATCCAAGATTTTTCAAAGATAGCTACCCCGTTGACTAATTTGAAAAGGAAGACGGTGAAATACGTATGGACAGATAAATGTGAAGACAGTTTTCAAGAACTGAAAAAAAGATTAAGTGAAGCGCCTATTTTATCGTTGCCTGATGACACAGGAAATTTTGTAGTGTACAGTGATGCTTCGCATAGAGGACTTGGTTGTGTGCTTATGCAGCATGGCAAAGTCATTGCGTATGCGTCACAGCAGTTGAAGGATTATGAGAAAGTTTATCCTACTCATGATCTGGAACTGGCCGCAGTAGTATTTGCCCTAAAGATATGGAGACATTATCTTTATGGAGAAAAATGTGAGATATATACGGACCATAAAAGTCTAAAGTATATCTTCACTCAGAAGGAGTTGAATATGAGACAGAGGAGATGACTAGAGTTGATAAAGGATTATGATTGTGAAATCATGTATCACCTTGGAAAAGCCAATGTAGTTGTCGACGCCTTAAGTAGGAAGGGTCAGGAAAAGTTGTCTATGTTAACAGCTCAAAATGAGTTAATAACAAAGATGGCTAGGATGGAATTAGAGGTAAAGTTGCCAGTTGAGGCGGAGCAGAGACTGTTTGCGACAGAGATGCAGTCTTCCATCGTAGAAAGAGTCAAGGAAGTACAACTCACGACAGACAAGTGTAATCAAATGAAGAAGCGGTTATCCGAGAAGGAAGATGCTAAGTATAGTCTTGATAATGAAGGATTATTAAGATTTGAGGGAAGAATTTGGGTTCCGAATGAGACGAAATTAAAGGAGCAAGTGTTACAAGAAGCTTATAATTTGAGGTACTCGATACATCCTGGTAGCACTAAGATGTATCAAGACCTTCGACAGAGTTTTTGGTGGCCGAACATGAAGAGAGAAATAGCGGAGTATGTGTGTAGGTGCTTGACTTGTCAAAAAGTTAAGGCCGAACATCAACGACCCAGTGGCTTATTACAGTCATTGGAGATTCCAGAATGGAGGTGGGAGCATATCACGATGGACTTCGTGGTGGGACTTCCAACAACGTAAAAAGGGTACGATTCGATCTGGGTAATAGTGGACCGGTTGACGAAGTCGGCTCACTTTTTGCTAATAAGGGTCAAGTATAACTTGGACCAATTAGCTAAACTTTATGTTAAGGAAATCATTTGTAGACATGGAGTACCGGTATCGATTGTGTCAGATCGTGATCCACGATTCACATCGAACTTTTGGAGGAGTTTGCAAGAACAGTTGGGAACACAGCTGAAGTTAAGCACGACTTATTATCATCCTCAGGTTGATGGGCAGAGCGAGAGAACAATTCAGATGTTAGAAGACATGTTGAGGTCTTGCGTCATGGATTTCAAGGGTAGTTGGGATGATCACCTACCACTAGTAGAGTTTGCGTATAACAACAGTTATCATGCAAGCATAGGCATGCCGCCGTACGAAGCTTTGTATGGAAGAAAATGCAGAACACCTTTGTGTTGGGATGAGGTGGGAGAACGCCGTATGCTAGGACCAGAATTGGTGCAGCAGACAGCGGAGGTGGTAAAGTTAATTCGGATACGTCTTGTCACAGCTCAGGACAGACAGAAAAAGTATGCGGACTCACATAGACTAAGTCGAGAGTTTGAAGTGGGTTCGTATGTGTTTCTAAAAGTATCTCCCTGGAAAGGAAAGATACGTTTTGGAAAGAAAGGAAAGTTAAGTCCAAGGTTTATAGGACCTTTTGAGGTGTTAAAACGGGTGGGAGAGGTAGCATATATGATAGCATTACCTCCAGACCTAGAGTGGATACATAACGTGTTTCACGTATCTGTATTACGTCCATATAAGCCGGACTACAAGCATGTAATCGAGTATGAGCCAATTCATATCGAGAAAGATTTAACGTATGAAGAGTTGCCGATGCAAATCATTGATAGAAAGGAACAAGTTCTGAGGAACAAGGTAATACCATCCGTGAAGGTATTATGGAGGAACCACGATGCTGAAGAAGCAACGTGGGAACTAGAAGAAAAGATGAAGAAAAATTTTCCTCATCTATTTGATTAAAGTAAGACGAGATTCTGGGGATAGAATCTTTATAAGGGAGAAAGAATGTAACGACCGAGAAATTCGGATCTTATTGTAAAATGATTTTATTAATTTATATAATTATAAAACCTTATGCTATGTGTTATCAAGATGGTTGTCATTATATAACCTAGTGACGTTGGAATGTTGTAGTATTTGAGCTATGTGGATGAATTATAGTGTTTGAATTTCCAAGACGAAAATAAAAGTTTTCCGAGAAATTTTCTGAAAAACACTATTCATCGGTATTTGCTCGGGATATAATTTTGGATTTTCGAGAAATACATAATGATGGAATAATAAGGTGAGATGGATTATGTAATAAAAATCTAGTTATGAAAAAAACGATATTTCGCTTGTGGACTTAATTTATAAACGTTAAGGAAGGCGAAATAGTAATGAATATGTAATAATGGTATGATACTTATGTATTGTACAAAGAAATGAAAATGAGTATAATACGAAGTATTATACGAGTTGGTATGAAGGATGAAATATCGTATATAAATTCTATATGAATTAGAATACGAAAATAATATATAAACTATATGTATATGTATTAAGAAATGTTAATGGACTTAGAAAGATTGATAAGAATTAATATAAGTCCAAGTGAATTAAAGGAAGAGGCTCAATAATTGATTTATGAACAAGCTAGTGTTTATTAATTCAAAGCCCAATGATTTAATTAATCCAAGCCCAAATTAGAATCCATGGATTTGTTGACCCATGGGGAAAACTATATTTATATGGTTTAATGTGGTGACCAAGTTAAATGAGTAAGGACCAAGTATAGGATAAGTGTTGTGTTAGCCAAGTAATGAATAGTAAGGAGGTGACTTAAGGAGGTGAGATTGGTTTAATGACTAAACTACCCTAACTTTGGAAAGTCTATAAATAGAAGAGCTTGCAAGCCATTTGTTGGTTGTTCAAATAATTTAGACTTATCAAAGTGCTTAAGTGTTAGAGAGAATAAGCTACACATAAGTCATTCCATATGTAAGAAGAAGAAGCAAGCTACTTTACCAAGACTTCAAAAGAGTAAGACTTCTTCTCCAATTAGCTTCTCTCTTTACTATGATAGGATGATAAGAAAAGTTGGATTAAGAAACATAAATGAGTAAGTAATGAACTTAAGCCAATTAAGTTGGCAATAAGTCATTTAAGCTAACATAAGTTATAACTTATGAGAAAATAATATGAACTTATAGGGAGTTTATTAAGAGAATTGATATGAAGATAAAGGAATTTATATGATCATATGTATCATGTATACCTAAATTGAGTTATATGTTGAGAACATATAAGAAATGATGTTTAAGAAACTTAAATTGTCATAAGTCATTAACAATGAAATCTTAAGTAGTTTATAAATTGACAAGTTATAAGCTCATGAAGAATAAGTTAAAATCCAACAATGAACATAAGTTGTTGTAATAAGTATGTTGAGATGTTCACATGAAGAATAGACTTCATTTGTAGTGTTGAACAAATCATAAGAAGGAAGGTTTGCCGGAAATTGCACGATTGGACGACAATCGTCGAATTCGTAAAATTCTCGGAATGGAAGTCAAATTTTGTGTTTTATCACGGAATTTTTTATTTACAATGGAGTTAAGTCATATTTGGCATTTAAGAGTTGCGGACTCAAAAATGACCGAATTCCGACTTAGAACGAAGAAACGAGTGTTGAACGTTCACGAACGTTTATCGTTTCGTTAAAAAAATGAACCAATAGGTGAATTTTTAGCAAACGAAGTCAAATAGATAAAATTCTTGAATAATCATGTAGATTATGAAATTTGTGAACCGTAGGCTTTTGAACGAGCCAATTCGGACTTATAACGAAGAAGTTATGCGTTCGGGAAGTTCGCAAAATTTTAAAACTGCAATTTATATCTGGTGCACAGAGTTGGCGCCGCGGCGCCAACCCAAGGCAAATGACCGGCACCCCAGCGCCATGCACAATACAAGACCTTCTGGAGAGTGGCGCCGCAGCGCGGCCCATTACATAAGGACTCGGGCCCCAGCGCCAAGTCCGGGATATGCTAGAATAAGGCTCGCGCCGCAGCGTGAGATGTAAGTATAGGACCGGCGCCGCAACGCCAGTCTCAGAACAAAGATAGTAATGAAGGTTTCTATGTACAAAGAAAAGAAAATCTAAATTGATGGAAAGTAAACATAACTTAAGGTCGATAATGTAACATTGTTAAACCTTAAGGAATGTAATGTAAAGGTTAAGATAGCCTAGTCAAGGAGAAATGCAATGGTAATGATAAACCGGAACAAATTGTAACTAAATCTAATACACAATTAGATTGAGAAGGAAGGTAAGATATAGTCATATACATACTTGATTATATGTGACCTAATGTAAGGCATTATGTGATCATGTACTGTAGGGACTTGAAAGACTTAAACATAAAGTTAATATACGGTAGCAGACGCTGAAGGCAAGTATTCTAACTCTTGTATCAGTTCAATCTGAACAAGTTTAAGATTCATGTATTTTTTCGCATGAATTGAGGTATGTTGAGATTAAAGTCAATCCTTTTGGCTAGACTTGATAATCTATTCTTGCATTATCAAATGTTGCTATCTTTTTTCAACTAGTTGATATGGTTTTCAAAAAGAAGACTGAAATGTTAAACAAATGTTTTATCGGTAAAACGACAAGCACGTGAGGTTGCCGAATGATTAAACGTACATACGTTTAATGGATGTAGTGTTGATCAACATAGAGTACAATAGGCTGATCACCTAGAAGTGCTCGTAAGTAATATCGGGCTTACGGAACTCGTTTCGGGTTGTCCTTTTCAATAAAGAATGAATACTCAAGGTCTTTGACCGGAGTGAATGTTTTACTAAATATTGTTGTTATTGTAAAACATTTTGAAAGAAAAGATGAACTGCTACTTTGAATTATCAATAGTACTTCATAACTATTGTTCAGTTATTGAAGATATACGATTCATATGTGTCAAGCATGTTGTTATTGAATTGTTATACTTGCTGAGCTAGCCATGCTCACCCTTGCTTGAAACATATGAATGCAGCTAAGACTGAACGTCCCGAAGGATCAAAAAGGGATAAAGGAAAAGCTAAGGCAGATTGTTAAGTTGTCTTGTAATAGTATAGGTCTATTATTATAATATAACTGATATTATGACAAAGAGCCTTTGTAATGGGTATAGAACCTGGGAAATTATAAATATTACTTTAATATATATAGAAGTTATATTCGTTCTTTGAGACTATTCAATTGGATGAATGTATAAATGTTGTACAGTATAGCACCATCTGTCGGGTTGGAAGATACCCAGATTTGGGGGCGCTACAATGATAGTGAGAGATAAGTGTAAAGCGTATAGACTTTGTAAACGCAACGCTGTTGCGATGAACGACTGGTCTTAGCATACAACGATCGGTATGGCTTCGACACTAAAAACGAGTAATGAACATGGGGTTCATGTAAGGGATAACGAAAGTATTAAATAAGTTATGAATTATCAATAAAGCTGTAGTAAACGGTAATAAGATTAATGAAAGTCAAATGTGAGTCAGATAAGGAATGAATCCTAAGGTATGACATTTATTTGCCAGAAAGCTGTAAAGAATAAGAAGTTAACTTAACGAACAGCATAGTGTAATAGTTCGGATAAGTTAAGATAAAGTTTAGGTTGTGGTACAATCCTAACTTTGATGGTTGACATATGGGAGCTGGGCTAAACAATATCTTCAGAGAGCGAAGGTATATACGAAACTGGTAACCGATCTAACTCACTGTGATGGCAGTGTAGATGAGACGGGAACTTATTTGTTGGGTGTTTGTGGGAAACCACTCAGAGTACCATATGGACTACTAGCAGAGACGCGATGTATGCTGAGTCCTAGAGAAGTTATAAGAAGAAGATAAGAATGTAAATCATCAAAGATGATGAACGTATTGAGTAAGACATCTCTGTATGTCATGAAGCCATAAACTGGTAAAAAAAGTTAGTCGCGTAAACTTATATTGCAAGAACGCGAACCCTAAGAAGTAAAATTAAGAAAACCAATGCGTAAGTTCAATATATGGCTAATTGGTATTTATGTTTTCTCCTTATGTGTTATATAGGAATTGGAATGTATAGTTCAACGTAAGTTGTAGCTTGTCGTAAGACAAGTTTCCTAACTTCATTCATATTACATGAATGCTAGTTTCTTAAACTTCTCAGATGTTGAACTTGAGAAGTCTTGTCTATGTGCATATGTACGATGTATGTACAAGGTAGTAGTATGTATGAGGCCTTGTGCCATAATTTGAACACTTCGGTGTTTCTATGATATGAACTGTTCTGTGATTGAGCTGTGTAATATAAGTATGTTCTGTTTATACATGAACCGTTATTGTTAAGTCTATGCTAATGATTCTAGCCAGACAGGATGTGTATGAAAAAGGTAGAGAAATGAAAGTATTTAAAAACGAAAGTGACTGATGTTTTAAGATGATAGGAATCGAGACTATTCCTATTATTCAAGCTGCTTTATAACCTTTGTTCGGTATCGAAGTTTTGAAGAAATGTTCAAACTCTTGAGTTGTTTGTTCAACTGTTATGACTTGCTGGGCAATTGAATGCTCACACTTGCTTTTAAATGAAAAACATTTTTAGCGAACGAGGTTAAAAGAACTTAAGGATCCCATAAAGATCAAGCTGACGGTATCCAGATGAAGTGCCATTCAGAATGTGAATGAGCGAGAAGATCAAATGGAGACTTGTAATATAGAAAGATGAAACTGAATTATAGACTAGCTTAATGAACTATTACGTATCCTTGGTGGCGGATAAAAGTCACTCTTGTAAGATGAAATGTATAATGTATTATTATTATTGTAATGAAAGAGGTTATAAGGTTTCCAGAACTTGGGATTTGAGAGTGTATGTTGTTATATTTCAATATATAATGATGTATGTTTGGTAAGAAGTGGAACCGTGACGTATGGAATTCGGGTGTGAAGATAGACCGAATTTCGGGGCATTACAATTATGTTACGCGATAGCGTTAAGATGTTGTGTACATACATAGTACTAAGGGCTAATCCCCCTAAGTACGAGAAGGAAGGCCCATATAGTCTTATGATTGTTAAAGGTTTAAAGTAGAAATACTTGTTTACTTGGGACATAGTTCGTGCTCTAGTGACCCTGAGAAGTACTTTTGATTCCTGTTCTAATCTTGATTCAAAAGTCAAGCTTTCATTTGTTCAGTATCCATTTTTTACTCATATGTTATTATTATTAGTATTGTTAAACTTGTGAGAAATTGTTGCTCACTCTTGCATAATGTGAGGGCCCCGAATCTAGGTCCTAAATCACCTCGGATTCGGTTCGATCATTCTATACAACTATTACTATTTGCGGAAGATATAAACATAAATTGTTTATACAATACATATACTCACTATTCCCCAAGGTCGAGTAACCTTATCTTAATACATATTTCATAACTTTTTCAACATATAACATCATTAACATACAATACTTATACAATTTAGTTGTACACATATCCTAACGCTGGAACTGTCTTTAACCTTTCCTTGTATCCGACGCATTCGCCTTAACCTGCAATATTTTATCATGATATATCAAGGGTAAGCATAAGGATTGCCCAACAAGTTTAAATTCAACAATATAACGATATATCATGATTGAAGAGTTTGAATAATAAGCTGGCTATAATTCAATAATATAATTATGAACTAGCAGGAAAAAGTTTATGACTGAACAAGTATTATACATGAACCAATATATCTGAAACCAACTGGTAATGAAGGTGATCAGCCTTTCATACCTGACATATACATGCAATATGTACAGAGTACAAATTATACATGGCAATCAGTAATGATTAACCACAAACATATCCGAATGAAACACTCTTAGTAGAGTTAAGTAAAACAAACTTGCTTGAACCGTTGATTACTGCTACGTAATTTATATCGCTTTATCTGAAGACCTAATATTAGATAATACCGATCTCCAAATATTAGAATAATATCATCACAATATAATATTAATATATATATATATATATATATATATATATATATATATATATATATATATATATACATAGAATAACTTAAACACATAACACATAACCCTATCAGTCTATAACACAGATAAGACTTAGTATCAAGTCAGACTATTTAAGTCCGAGTTGAAACCGACACAATTCTATCATCCCGACGGTCTAGTAGGACAAATATCGAGTTTAAGTTCAATTAAACTCTGTCTAAGCACTTAACCATGCCTTAGATAATTTTCTTATCAGTCAAAATAATTTTCATAGACTTGTAATAATTTTCAGATAATTAATAGCATTTATCAAAAAAATTCAACCAATTATACTGTATTTAACTGAATTAAATACCACATAATACCTTAATCATTAATATTTATTTAATACCAAATATTAATGAAAATCATACCATAACATTATAATATAATTATAATATCACAAAGTATTTTTAATACCATAAAATCATATTTATATGATTTTTAAACAGATAAATCAATTATCCGATAATTGATATTAATATTAAAATATTAATATTTTAATGCCAAAATATCAAAAATTATATTTTATAACTTAAAATATTTTTTATAACACATAAATTATTTTTATATGATTTTTAAATCATTAATTCTATTTTTTCATAATTTATTTAATATATTTATTAAATAAATCAATTACCATTAATAATAAATTATTAATGTAATTCACCACAAAATATTAAAAGTCATCAAAAATAACTTAAAATATTTTCTAACACCATAAAATAATTTTTCATGATTTTTCATGAATTAAAACTATTTTTAAATAATTTATTAAATAATATAATTAAATAAATAAATACCTTTTATATTCCAAAAATATTAAATATTTTTGAAATATATTCAAAATAATTAAAAACTATTTTTCAAGCTTTAAAATAATTTTTCAGCATTTATTATGTATTTTTAATAATTAAAAATTATTTATTTCTATTTATTTAATAAAATAAATCATTTTCCGAAATTAAGTGTCACTAAAGGGCCCTATAGCGACAGAACCGTCGCTATAGTTGTTCTTGAGCATGTTCTTGAGCTTCATGTCAATTCACCGGCTAGCAAGTTTGACCATGATGTTATCTAAGTTCTTAATGTATTCTGGGCTTGGAATTGAGTTAATCTTGTAGCACTAATGTAGTACTACAACTTTGAACAAGTTTCCTGGCCAAATCATAACACAGTCGTGAGATCTAAGCTACAGAAGTCGTTGTCAGACCTGTTCTTGAGTTTCTGGGCTGCCCAGAAACTCAAGCAGGATCGAGGTACCTATTTTGGGTCATTATAACTTTCGTTATGGGTTTGATTTGTGTAATATAATGGTGGAATATTGTAGTAGAGAGGTCAGACTATATTTCTATAACAACATATCATAATAACAACATCACACCTAATATATCAAGGCTGGTCAAAGTAGGGATCAGGAACCGAGTCTTGAATTTTTTGGGTTTTCCAGAAAGTTCTTAAGGCTGATCGGTCAACGCAGTTTGACCATATTTATCTACAATCCAGTTACTGATCTGAGTGATATAAAGGAATAGATTAGTAGTTCATGTATCAGTCTCCAACATCCAACCAACAACACGACCAAAAAAATAACACACTGCAAGATCTAAGGCGTACAAAACATTGTCAGAAAACTGCTGGGTTTCTTGGTTGCCTAGAAACCCTTTCCGTGCTTGGTCAACGCAGTTTGACTGCTTATAACAAGCGAACTAGACATGATATGACCCTATTTCCAGTTTCATATCACAGTCCTCATGTCATAGAACAGATCTAAATCATAAAACACAAAATATCGAACACATAAAGATTTAGAGGCTCTGACATTTGACTGTCAGGCCATTTTTTTTCTTCCAAATTTCTATATTTCGAAAAATGCTTGATTCGCGCCTCTAAGTGTTATAGATCCATGATCTATCAACCCAGATCACTCAAAAATACCTTATTACACATATCTAATCCATCAATTACAACATCTAACATAAAATCAAGAGATTTCCGAAATTAGAGTTTTTATACATTTCTATGCTTTGATCCTTAATCTGACTTCTGATTCTGATCTTTGTAAGTTATAAACTGATTTTGGCTCATCTTACCTCACTCTCTCACTCCACATTCCCAAAATATAGAGAGAGAATGTCTTGGAAGAAAATAAAAATGAAAGTGAGACTTTTTTTTCTTAATTTTAATCTATATACATGATAATGTAATGCACATGACTGTCAATGTGGCTAAATTGCTGTGATTTAAGGCACATGGAGTAGGTGTAGTTGCTCACCAACCAAATATATGGCAAGATTTATACACCAACCTATTAAAGAATGCAATAAGGGCACAATGGTCATTTTCTATTTAATTTTAATTCTAGTATGGTCATTTTGGACAATTGACCAAACCCTTAGGGTTCAGGGTTTGGGAAAATTTAGGGTTTAGGGTTTGAACCCTTAATTTTGCAATTTAATTTCTAACATTTCCGAATTTCGGTTTTCAAAAATAGAAAATTAATATTTCTAAATTATAATTAGAATTTTCTAATTATATTAAAATTTCTTAATCACTAATTAAATCTTGCTAATTAGGATTAGTATTTCTTAATTAAAATTACTAATTCAAGCAATTAGGATCGTAATTGGTCATTAGGGTTTATAAACCACTAATTAGGGTTTCTAATAGAAAAATAATTTTCTAATTTAGAAATTAAATTTCCTAATTAGATTAGGGTTTTCTAATAAATCATAACTTGAAAATTAGGATTAATATTTCCTAATTAACATTAAAACTATTAAATTAACACTTAGTTTTTCCCGAATTATTAAATTAGGGTTTCTAACCCAGAAATTAGGGTTTTCAAAAATGTGAAATTAGGGTTTGCTAATTAATTAAGCGTTACCCTAATTAATATTATAATAAATAACACTTATGCAATATAATAATCATTTAAATTCCTAGATTAGGGTTTCATGCACCGAATTAGGATTTTGGATTCCCGGAACTGAAATTAGGGTTTTCAGAACCGGTTTTAGGGTTTCTTATTAAACACTAGGGTTTTCTAACCGAACGTTGACATTCTTAATATATACTTAGGGTTTGTTACAGATATCAATTATCTGGTCAACCCTTGACCCTTAACCACATACTGTACACATATACACAGAACATAATCACGTTTTCCTTAATCATGAATAATTCACCTAAGTCCTTCACAGAATTTTGAAATCCTCAAAATTCCATCTTAAAAATATCATAAGCATACACTTATTTTCTGTTTGGGTTCTAATTTTGAACCTTAAATCAATAAATAAAAATTTTAAAAATATTCAAAATTCTCAGGTTGTCACATTCACCCCTTCTTCTAAAAATTTCGTCCCCGAAATTTACCTTACACCTTACACCTTGCTCCATACACCATACACCATACATACACAACATCACATGCTACCCAATACATCTCTCACAATAGTAAAAATTTTCAAATTGTGCTGAGGGGTCATATAGACCATGAACTACTGAGGTTTATAGGTATTACTACCTGCTACCTATTTCAATTAAGAAAAAGGTACTCTACCCCGTACAAAGGTTAACAGTATGTTTACAATCACAAAGAAGGTAAACTACCGATGCGGGTACTTTAGATGATAAATCCATTGTACCTTAGTAATCGGAACGACTATATGCGTTCTTAGATTAGAATATTTTATCCAATTAGTATATCCCCATTTTCAGGGTTATTCACCTCAGACTTATCATAGGATTCCGCACCAAAACAATTTGGGTCGAAAATTTATTTCAATGAACACTTAGAGTTTTCATAACATTAGTCTAGCTGAATCAAATAGCATAGACTCATATCAATAATTCAATTCAATCGAATTATTTAAGTGTAGCCAAACCCCGTTGGCAAAATTAAAATTTTTAAAAATATTTTTGAGAATGACGTCATAATGCCGTTCTGTATTAACAGTCCGTTTGAGGATGCCGTCATTGTATGACTTTGTCATAACATATCATACAATAGTGGAACAGCGACTTTAGATCAAATTCACACTAAGTATTCCTGTATTTACAACTCCATCAAATTTTTATCATCTCTGCACTAGGTTACATGATACCTAAGTGATAATTAAAATAAATTTTGATATTTCAAATCATTTGTGTCTAGCTAAAATAAGTAGCATAGACTATACTTTAAACCATTTCAAAAATGATTACGAGTCTACATATTTTATTTTAAAGGCACATAGTGTGTATTTAGCTTGATGTCAAAATTTCAAAGTCTAGCATAGCTAGGAGTTTTGGAAAACTTATTTCTTCACTAGTAATCATTTTCTTAACAATCTATCTGTTCCTATTATCCTCAATATTCTGTTTACACACAACTATACCCAGTTCATCAAACCACACTTATGAGTTCATTTACTTGCCACAATCATATGAGTGTAAGAACTTGTCCTAGTCTGACCTTTGGCGTCCGTTCGCTGAGGGGTTCATAAACATTTCATATAACGATGAGTCAAGAATGTCACATAAGTATGAGTTTTAAGAACTCGTACTTAACCTTATATCTTCTACCTATGACCTATCTATCTGTTATACACATGAGAAAGGAATCACCCTCTTAACATGCATATAGCAAATAGCGCGACATAAACATTTTAATGATTATCATTGCCAGAAACTAAGTAGTTTTTACAACAAGTACAATTCCCCGCCCATATAAGGAATCATACAACTCAGCTGCCGACATGAGTCCTCAATTGAATCCCCACCTAACACTAACACCCTTCTCAATACGAATTTCATTTAATCCGTATTCATAATCCATAACTCTTTTATGAGTTTTCATAGTACAATTTCATAGTACAACTGCCACACAGCAAACTTTGCTGTAACTTTTCAATCATTAGATTGACTCTTCGTCCTATTATCACCTTATCAGATCACGGGTGATCGCATCGTATATATTACGATTCATTTCTATGTCTTGATCGTTTTTTTTACGATCTTCTATCACTGCACTTTCAGTCTTTTAGACTCTATCTATTCACCATTATTGTTCAACTTTATTATCAGAGTTAGGGAACTCTATACCTTATAACTCGCCGAGATTCGTCTTTGAATCTTACCAACCAACTAACTCTATGTGAGTTAGATCTTATCCTAATCACTGCGGTTATTAATCTCAAGTATTCATACCTAAGGTTCATAACCTACAGCTCTGATACCAACTGTGAGGGCCCCGAATCCAGGTCCTAAATCACCTCGAATCCGGTTCGATCATTTTATACAACTATTACTATTTGCGGAAGATATAAACATAAATTGTTTATACAATACATATACTCACTATTCCTCAAGGTCGAGTAACCGTAACTTAATACACATTTCATAACTTTTCTAACACATAACATCATTAACATACAATACTTATACAATTTAGTTGCACACATATCCTAACGCTGGAACTGTCTTTAACCTTTCCTTGTATCTGACGCATTCGCCTTAATCTGCAATGTTTTATCATGATATAGCAAGGGTGAACATAAGGATTGCCCAGCAAGTTTAAATTCAACAATATAACGATATATCATGATTGAAGAGTTTGAATAATAAGCTGGCTATAATTCAACAATATAATTGTGAACTAGCAGGAACAAGTTTATGACTGAACAAGTATTATACATGAACCAATATATCTAAAACCAACTGGTAATGAAGGTGATCAGCCTTTCATACCTGACTTATACATGCAATATGTATAGAGTACAAATTATACATGGCAATCAACAATGATTAACCATAAATATATCCGAATGAAACACTCTTAGTAGAGTTAAGTAAAACAAACTTGCCTGAACCGTTGATTACCGCTACGTAATTTATATCGCTTTATCCGAAGACCTAATATTAGATAATACCGATCTCCAAATATTAGAATAATATCATCACAATATATATATATATATATATATATATATATATATATATATATATACACACACACACACACACACACACACACACATAGAATAACCTAAACACGTAACACATAACCCTATCAGTCTACAACACATATAAGACTTAGTATCAAGTCAAACTATTTAAGTCCGAGTTGAAACCGACACAATTCTATCATTCCGACGGTCTAGTCGGACAAATATCGAGTTTAAGTTCAATTAAACTCTGTCTAAGCACTTAACCATGCCTTAGATAATTTTCTTATCAGTCAAAATAATTTTCATAGACTTGTAATAATTTTCAGATAATTAATAACATTTATCAAAAATTTTCAACCACTTATACTGTATTTAACTAAATTAAATACCATATAATACCTTAATCATTAATATTTATTTAATACCAAATATTAATGAAAATAATACCATAATATTATAATATAATTATAATATCACAAAGTATTTTTAATACCATAAAAGCATATTTATATGATTTTTAAACAGATAAATCAATTATCCGATAATTGATATTAATATTTTAATGCCAAAATATCAAAAGTTATATTTTATAACTTAAAATATTTTTTATAACACATAAATTATTTTTATATGATTTTTAAATCATTAATTCTATTTTTTCATAATTTATTTAATATATTTATTAAATAAATCAATTACCATTAATAATAAATTATTAATGAAATTCACCACAAAATATTAAAAGTCATAAAAAATAACTTAAAATATTTTCTAACACCATAAAATAATTTTTCATGAATTAAAACTATTTTTAAATAATTTATTTAATAATATAATTAAATAAATAAATACCTTTTATATTCCAAAAATATTAAATATTTTTGAAATATACTCAAAATAATTAAAAACTATTTTTCAAGCTTTAAAATAATTTTTCAGAATTTATTATGTATTTTTAATAATTAAAAACTATTTATTTCTATTTATTTAATAAAATAAATTATTTTCCGAAATTAAGTGTCACTAAATGGCCCTTTAGCGACAGAACCGTCGCTATAGGTGTTCTTGAGCATGTTCTTGAGCTTCATGTCAGTTCACCGGCTAGCAAGTTTGACCATGATGTTATCTAAGTTCCTAATGTATTCTGGGCTTGGAATTGAGTTAATCTTGCAGCACTAATGTAGTACTACAACTTTAAACAAGTTTCCTGGCCAAATCATAACACAGTCGTGAGATCTAAGCTACAGAAGTCATTGTCAGACCTGTTCTTGAGTTTCTGGGCTGCCCAAAAACTCAAGCAGGATCGAGGTACCTACTTTGGGTCATTATAACTTTCGTTATGGGTTTGATTTGTGTAATATAACGGTGGAATATTGTAGTAGAGAGGCCAGACTACATTTCTATAACAACATATCATAATAACAACATCACACCTAATATATCAAGGCTGGTCAAAGAAGGGATCAGGAACCAGGTCTTGAATTTTCTGGGTTTTCCAGAAAGTTCTTAAGGCTGATCGGTCAACACAGTTTGACCATATTTATCTACAATCCAGTTACTGATCTGAGTGATATAAAGGAATAGATTAGTAGTTCATGTATCAGTCTCCAACATCCAACCAACAACACGACCAAAAAAATAACACACTACAAGATCTAAGGCGTACAAAACATTGTCAGAAAACTGCTGGGTTTTTGGGTTGCCCAGAAACCCTTTCCGTGCTTGGTCAACGCAGTTTGACTGCCTATAGCAAGCGAACTAGACATGCTATGACCCTATTTATAGTTTCAGATCACAGTCCTCATGTCATAGAACAGATCTAAATCAGAAAACACACAAAATATCGAACACATAAAGATTTAGAGGCTCTGACATTTGACTGTCAAGCCATTTTTTTTCCAAATTTCCAGATTTCTAAAAATGCTTGATTCGTGCCTCTAAGTGTTATAGATCCATGATCTGTCAACCCAGATCACTCAAAAATACCTTATTACACATATCTAATCCATCAATTACAACATCTAACATAAAATCTAGAGATTTCCGAAATTAGAGTTTTTATACCTTTCTATGCTTTGATCCTTAATCTGACTTCTGATTCTGATCTTTGTAAGTTATAAACTGATTTTGGCTCATCTTACCTCACTCTCTCACTCCACATTCCCAAAATATAGAGAGAGAATGTCTTGGAAGAAAATAAAAATGAAAGTGAGACTTTTTTTTCTTCTTAATTTTAATCTATATAAATGATAATGCAATGCACATGGCTGTCAATATGGCTAAATTGCTGTGATTTAAGGCACATGGAGTAGGTGTAGTTGCTCACCAACCAAATATATGGCAAGATTTATATACCAACCTATTAAAGAATGCAATAAGGGCACAATGGTCATTTTCCATTTAATTTTAATTCTAGTATGGCCATTTTGGACAATTGACCAAACCCTTAGGGTTTAGATTTTGGAAAAATTTAGGGTTTAGGGTTTGAACCCTTAATTTTGTAATTTAATTTCTAACATTTCTGAATTTCGGTTTTCAAAAATAGAAAAGTAATATTTCTAAATTATAATTAGAATTTTCTAATTATATTAAAATTTCTTAATCATTAATTAAATCTTGCTAATTAGGATTAGTATTTCCTAATTAAAATTACTAATTTAAGCAATTAGGATCGTAATTGGTCATTAGGGTTTATAAACCACTAATTAGGGTTTCTAATCGCAAAATAATTTTCTAATTTAGAAATTAAATTTCCTAATTAGATTAGGGTTTTCTAACAAATCATAACTTGAAAATTAGGATTAATATTTCTTAATTAACATTAAAATTATTAAATTAACACTTAGTTTTTCCCGAATTATTAAATTAGGGTTTCTAACCCAGAAATTAGGGTTTTCAAAAATGTGAAATTAGGGTTTGCTAATTGTAGGGAGTGTTTCACCGATCCTCTGTTGGGCTGAAGGCCTGGACCGGAACCAAGGAGGTCGAGCTCGTATGTTCGGATATATAAGATCGGGGTCGGTTACCCGAGCCCAATAAGCCGGGCCCCGTTGCCATCGTGAGGGTTGAGATCGGGTCTTTGTGTCTTCTAGACCGAGGCCCAGACCGATGTTTATGCTTGGCTATTGGTTTGGGCCTGAACATTTGAGCAGCCCACATGCAGAGTTGGTGTGACAAGGAGTTTACGTGATTAAGGGTATTAACCCTAATCATACGCTAACAAGGTAACTCCAAAAGTAGTGGTGGTAAGGGATTTCACCTGCACCTTTTAAGGAGATTGTGTTGGACCCAAATATGGTAACTAACATATTTAGGAGTCCTACCCTAATTCGGAGAAGGATACCAAGGTGGTGGGAGCTCTATAAATACAAGGCCAAGGTTACAATTAATAGGTAATACCTACTTTGAGCACTAAACACATAACCTCCATTGTTAAACCTTATAAACGGCCTGTACTTATTCTCACACCGGAGCTATCCCCCGGCGGTACGGCTGTCAAGCTTCTGTGTGATCTGTTATTGTGCAGGTTTCAGCGCGTGGATTCTGTGATTGGACGCGCAGACGAAACTTGGCGTTAACATATGCGTACAGAAAAATGACCTTCGGGCTATTGAACGCTGGGGCAACTTATCAGCGGATGATGAACTTTGTGTTCATGAAACAATTGGGGAGGAGCATGGAGGTCTACGTAGACGACATGATTGTAAAGAGCATGTCAGTCCGTGATCACCTGGAAGACTTAGAAAATTGTTTCGAGACAGTCAGAAAACGCAAACTGAGGTTGAACCCAACCAAATGCACATTTGGGCTAGGATCGGGGAAGTTCCTAGGATATCTGGTCAGCAAAAGGGGAATTGAAGCAAACCCAGAGAAAATCCAGGCAATCCTAGACATGAGATCCCCGAAGTCTTACAAGGATGTACAGAGACTGATGGGTCGGATCGCAGCCCTTCGAAGGTTCGTCTCCAAGTCGGCCGAAAGGTGCCTACCATTTTTCGATACCTTAAAAGGGCCTAAGAACGAGAAAAACTTTCAGTGGACTTCAGAATGTGAGGACGCGTTCCAAGGGATCAAACAATATCTATCTTTGGCACCTCTGCTGATGAAACCGATTCCTTCGGAACCCCTATATCTCTATCTGGCAGCAAGTTCGATGGCTGTGGGAGCGGCATTGGTTCGGGACAAAGGGGGAAATCAGTTCCCCGTATACTACGTCAGCCACGTGCTTCGAGACGCTGAAATCCGTTACCCGAACCTGGAAAATTTTGCCTATGCTTTGATCATAGCAAGCAGAAAACTTCGGCATTATTTCTAGGGTAGGGTGGTGGTGGTATACACGGATCAGCCGTTGAAAAAAATTCTACACCGACCTGAGGTTTCGGGCAGACTGGCGGCATGGGCAGTGGAGCTAACACAGTTTGCGCTAGAGTATCAACCCCGAACAGCAATCAAAGGACAAGCGCTAGCAGACTTCGTCGTGGAATGTTCGTTCTCGGAGCCAGATGTGGGATCGGTGATCGAAACGCAACACATAATGACTTCATGGACACTATATGTCGATGGCTCATCAACGTCAGACATCAGTGGTGCAGGGGTCATACTGACGAGCCCCGAAGGATTCAAAGTCCAACAAGCTATTCGATTTCGGTTCAAAGCGACCAACAACGAAGCAGAATACGAGGCCATTCTAGCCGGGTTAAAGTTGGCCCGAAGCCTAGAAGTACAAAACTTGGTCATCTATAGTGACTCGCAGCTGGTCGTCAAACAGATTTCGGGAAAGTATGAGGCTCGGGGGGCAAGAATGACGAAGTACTTAGCCGAGACAAAGAATAAACTGACATACTTCAACTCGGTCAGCTGTCAGGGAGTGAATAGATCCGACAACACAGTAGCAGATGCCCTGGCTTGCCTGGCGTCAATCGAAGCCAGCTCCTTCGACGGTTCGGTGTATCTGGAGACATTGGAACAGCCAAGTGTCCCGAAAGAAGAAGTACTATGTGTTGATCGGCTGAACTGTTGACTTACGCCTTATATCTTTTATTTGGCTGATGGAACATTACCTTCGGACCGGATTCTAGCAAGGAAGATCAAGCACCGAAGTTCGAATTTTGTACTGATCGACGGAGATTTGTACCGAAGAGCCTTCAGCTCTCCCTTACTTAAATGTTTAACACCGTCAGAGGCGAGTTACGTACTTCGGGATGTACATGAAGGGATTTGTGGGGATCACATGGGGGCCAAGTCACTGGCACATAAAATTCTAAGACAGGGGTATTACTGGCCAACCATCTACACGGAGGCCAAGGAACTCGTCAAAAAATGTCCCAAGTGTCAACTAAACAGCAACATCCCACATCAACCGCCCGAAGAACTCTACTCGGTCTTATCCTCGATCCCCTTCGCGGTATGGGGAATCGACATCCTGGGGCCTCTGCCGAAGGCCAAGGGACAAGTCTACTTTGTAATAATGGCTATCGATTACATGACGAAGTAGGTCGAAGCCAAACCACTGCAGAAGATCACCGAACAGGAATGCCTTAAATTCTTAAAAGAAGGAGTAATATATCGGTTCGGCATTCCGATGGCAGTAGTCTCGGATAACGGTAGACAGTTCGTGGGGTCAAAGTTTGAAAGCTTCCTGAAAGAGTTGGGAATTCAGCACCGGAAGACTTCGGTTGCCCACCCTCAGTCAAACGGTCAAGTAGAAGTGACCAATCGAACCCTACTCAACGGAATAAAAAGAAGACTGGACGAGTTGAAAGGTCGATGGCCCGAAGAACTACTCAGTGTTTTGTGGGCATATCGAACAACCCCGAGGACAACCACTGGGGACTCTCCTTTCCGACTGGCCTATGGAACCGATGCACTCATACCAGTAGAGATCGGTTCCCCCGCCCTTCGGGTCAGCCAGTACAAAGAGCTCTACAACGATGAAGGTCTGAAAGTAAATATGGACCTGCTAGATGAAGCTCGTGACGCCGCGGTGTTGAGGTTGGCCATTTATCAACAGAAGACAGCCGGACACTATAACCAGAAGGTGAAGCTGAGGAGGTTCGAGGTAGGAGATTTGGTGCTTTGGGAGGCAGAGGCATCAAACCCCCAGAATACAGGAAAATTAATGCCTAACTGGGAGGGACCTTATGAGATAGTAGAAGTGCCGAAGCCGGGGACTTACCGGCTTCGAGCAATGGATGGGTCGGAGGTAAAGAATACATGGCATGCTGGAAGACTTATGAGATATTACCAGTAAATACATGCCTATTCTTTCCTTCTAATTATGTAATTTACGCAATTTATCAATGAAATGAAAACTTCTCTCAGAGAAACGTTTGTACTTCATTTTAATCTTGCACTGCTTTACCGATCAGACACGCTTCGGGCGTAAAATGATCAGACAGTCCGAAGAGAACTTAACTGATTGATAAACGCCACAAGTATAACTGATTGACAAAGCAATGAACCCGATCATATAAGCTTCAAGCGTAAAACGATCAGACAGTCCGAGAGAACTTAACTGATTGATAAACGCCACAAGTGTAACTAATCGATAAAGTTACAAATCCGAGACAGTACGCTTTAGGCATAACTCGACCACATTGTCATAAATGAACTAACTGTTCGATAAAAGTCAAGTTGAACTGATCGAGATAACAATTTAGAAAGTTTTTGTCTTCATTTATATTCAACAAGTTTTACAATTCCCGATCAGACAAGCTTCGGGTACATACACCGTCGGCTTCACTGGTCAGGTGAGTTACAAGACTTAGAAAAGAAAAATTACAAGTATGAAACACAGATGCTAAAGAGAACTAAGGTAAGTCATCATCAGCTTCGGCCTCCTCATCGGAAGAGTCAAGGATCGAGGCATCCAGGCCGGCATCAACAAGCTTCGCTCTCGCTTTTTCCCGATAGGCCTCGACCCCTTCAGCAAACTGGGTCATGATCTTATCGGTCAAACAGGCGATTCTTCGTATTCCTTGATGGCAGCTTGTTTAAGGGAGACCTGTTCGGCCATTAAGGTGTTGTTCGCCTGGATCAGAGTCCTCAGCTGAGCATGAACCCCCAGTGAACTTCTCCTCGAGGGCCCCCAGATTCCCCACCAAGGCCCTATTCTCTTCGGCCATAAGCTCCTTGTCATGCACCAGCTTCTTGGCATGATCGTTGAGACCGACGAACTCTTGTTGAAGTAAGGAATTTTGTTCTTCAAGTTCGGCAATTCGACGATTAGCCTGGGTCACCTTATTCCTGGTGTCGGCATGAAGATCCTTCTCCCTCTTCAGCTCCGAATCCCGACCCAACAACTCCGCTTGGAGAAGGTCCACATCGGTTCTCAGCTGGACCTCTCTCTTAGTAGATCGGGCAAGAGGAGCGATAGCCCGAGCGAGGATGGCGTTGGCCTAAATACATAGGCGAATTTATCAGACAACAAAAAAGTAAAGGAAAATATATATACAAATGAGGATGAATACCTAAGTCTGGGCTCTGAGATAGGTAACCAGAAAATCCTCTGAAGAAAAGTTCTTGAATCGATCATCGTCACCCGAGAGCCTAAACTGATCCAGTAAATGGAAGGGGAATTTATCGGCAGGACTCTTCGGCCAACAGGTGGTCGGTGACCCATCGGAAGAGCTGGCTTTGGACATCGGGGTGGCGGCAGGGATCGGACCTATTACCTCTTCGACCGGAGGAGGCTCCTTGATCAGACGCGGCTTCTTCGGTTGAGGCTCGAGAGGCCGATCCTCAGTACCCTCCGACTCCTCGTCCACTGTCGTTATGGTAGGAGGAGGAGGGGTCGGTTTTGCAGCTGGCTTCGGGGGGACCGAAGCGATGATCTTGAGGGGAGCTCGGGTAGGGGAAGATCTCTTCTTTGACTTCTTTAGCAAAGCCATCTTATTGGCCCCCTTCATCTGCAACACGCTTTTTGTGGAAACGTCCGCCTTGGAAGATTAGGGTAGAGGCCCGGTTGACGAACCAACCGACAGTTCGGCAATAAGGACAGCCTCGTCTGAAGGAGAGTTATCAGCGGCTGGAGGGTGGATGGGCTCGACGATGACCTGCAGTGGGGTCAGATCCACTTCAGCACCATTAGGCTTGAAGATAGTCACTACAACATGAGACAAAAAGTTCATAAGAAAGAAACGATAACAAAGGAATGGGAATACAGATGAATGGGTTCGGATATGACAACTTACAACCGTGTTCATAGAGCCAAGATTCGTTGGATACGATCCCCAGACTCCAGCTGGTCTGCTTCAGAAGGGCATAAAACTTTTTAAAGGCAGCCGCACGACCCTTCGGGAACCTGGTTACCTTCAAGGGCTATTCTTCGGGACAGGCCCAGTTCGGTAAAAGGTTTAGGTCAGTTCCCCTCATGAAGAACCATTGTGAATGCCAACCTTTATTGCTTGAGGGGGTCTTCATGAAGGTGGCACGGCCAAATACACGGTTTACATGGCGAAGGCCTGGTTCCTTCGATCGGTCGATAGAAAATAGGACAAAGAAGAAGTCCAAACTTGGGGATATGCCCGCTTCTTGACACAAAGCAATGAAGCTGACTAGCTGGATGTAGGAGTTCGGGGCCAGCTGCGAGAACCCGATCCCGACCAGACAGAGGAAGGAGGAGATAAACTCGTGGAGGGGGAACCGAACCCCATATTTCAGGGCATAGAGATGGACAGCCACCCAACCCCCTTCGGGACGCCAGAACATCCTTTCATTCGGTTCAGCCACCCGAAGCTTGTACTCTTGAGGAATATTGAATACTGTTCGGATGTCGGATAGCTGAGATTCGGTGATGGTGGAAACGGTGTTGATGACAGCATAGTCGGTCTCGGAGGCATAGAGGTGGCGAGTTCGAGTATCGGTATCGTCGATAGGAATGTCAGCCGGAGCCGTGGGAAACTCAACCTGGAGAAGGTCGCCGGCGGTGAGGGTGGGAGTACCGCCCATTGTGATTGTCGTGGAAGGAGGAATGCTAGAATCAGCCATTTGTGGTGACTTAAAAGGAGTTAAGGCACAAAGGCGAGAGTTTAGATAGGGAATGGCAGGAATCGAAGAAGTTTGGTGAAATGAGTATCTCGCCGGAAATCGCCCTTGCCGGAAAAATTTGACAGAGATTTAAAATATTGAAGGCTCGAAAAAGTGACAGTGATGGATGTTGGGGAACTTACATAGCCCGTCTGGCACGGTTTCCAAAGGCGATTATTTATGGCAGGTGGGGCCCAATCTTGAAAAAACGTGTACCAGCTCGCTGACCGAGGAGAAACCGCTTGGGTTCCCGAGACAGCTCATCATTATGGCGTGACTACCCAAATTCATGTCCTTTCAAGTCTCATGTCATAAATATCTTATAACAAGAGACTGGGGGGCAATGTTCGAGAGTGTTTCACCGATCCTCTGTTGGGCTGAAGGCCTGGACCGGAACCAAGGAGGTCGAGCTCGTATGTTTGGATATATAAGATCGGGGTCGGTTACCCGAGCCCAATAGGCCGGGGCCCCGTTGCCATCGTGAGGGTTGAGATTGGGTCTTTGCGTCTTCTAGACCGAGGCCCAGACCGATGTTTATGCTTGGCTATTGGTTTGGGCCTGAACATGTGAGCAGCCCACATGCAGAGTTGGTGTGACAAGGAGTTTACGTGATTAAGGGTATTAACCCTAATCATACGCTAACAAGGCAACTCCAAAGGTAGTGGTGGAAAGGGATTTCACTTGCACCTTTTAAGGAGATTGTGTTGGACCCAAATATGGTAACTAACATATTTAGGAGTCCTACCCTAATTCGGAGAAGGATACCAAGGTGGTGGGAGCTCTATAAATACAAGGCCAAGGTTACAATTAACAGGTAATACCTACTTTGAGCACTAAACACATAACCTCCATTGTTAAACCTTGTAAGCGGCATGTACTTATTCTCACACCGGAGCTATCCCCTGATGGTACGGCCGTCAAGCTTCTGTGTGATATGTTATTGTGCAGGTTTCAGCACGTGGATTCTGTGATTGGACGAGCAGACGAAACTTGGCGTTAACACTAATTAATTAAGCGTTACCCTAATTAATATTATAATAAATAACACTTATGCAATATAATAATCATTTAAATTCCCAGATTAGGGTTTCATGCACCGAATTAGGGTTTTGGATTCCCAGAACTGAAATTAGGTTTTCAGAACCGGTTTTAGGGTTTCTTATTAAACAATAGGGTTTTCTAACCAAACGTTGACGTTCTTAATATATACTTAGGGTTTGTTATAGATATCAATTATCTGGTCAACCCTTGACCCTTAACCACATACTGTACACATATACACAGAACATAATCACGTTTTCCTTAATCATGAATAATTCACCTAAGTCCTTCACAGAATTTTAAAATCCTCAAAATTCCATCTTAAAAATATCAAAATATCAAAAGTTATATTTTATAACTTAAAATATTTTTTATAACACATAAATTATTTTTATATGATTTTTAAATCATTAATTCTATTTTTTCATAATTTATTTAATATATTTATTAAACAAATCAATTACCATTAATAATAAATTATTAATGAAATTCACCACAAAATATTAAAAGTCATCAAAAATAACTTAAAATATTTTCTAACACCATAAAATAATTTTTCATGATTTTTCATGAATTAAAATTATTTTTAAATAATTTATTTAAAAATATAATTAAATAAATAAATACCTTTTATATTCCAAAAATATTAAATATTTTTGAAATATACTCAAAATAATTAAAAACTATTTTTCATGCTTTAAAATAATTTTTCAGAATTTATTATGTATTTTTAATAATTAAAAACTATTTATTTCTATTTATTTAATAAAATAAATTATTTTCCGAAATTAAGTGTCACTAAAAGGCCCTTTAGCGACAGAACCGTCGCTATAGGTGTTCTTGAGCATGTTCTTGAGCTTCATGTCAGTTCACCGGCTAGCAAGTTTGACCATGATGTTATCTAAGTTCCTAATGTATTCTGGGCTTGGAATTGAGTTAATCTTGCAGCACTAATGTAGTACTACAACTTTAAACAAGTTTCCTGGCCAAATCATAACACAGTCGTGAGATCTAAGCTACAGAAGTCGTTGTCAGACCTGTTCTTGAGTTTCTGGGCTACCCAAAAACTCAAGCAGGATCGAGGTACCTACTTTGGGTCATTATAAATTTCGTTATGGGTTTGATTTGTGTAATATAATGGTGGAATATTGTAGTAGAGAGGTCACACTACATTTTATAACAACATATCATAATAACAACATCACACCTAATATATCAAGGCTAGTCAAAGTAGGGATCAGGAACCGGGTCTTGAATTTTCTGGGTTTTCCAAAAAGCTCTTAAGGCTGATCAGTCAATGCAGTTTGACCATATTTATCTACAATCCAGTTACAGATCTGAGTGATATAAAGGAATAGATTAGTAGTTCATGTATCAGTCTCTAACATCCAACCAACAACACGACCAAAAAAATAACACACTGCAAGATCTAAGGCGTACAAAACATTGTCAGAAAACTGCTGGGTTTCTGGGTTGCCCAGAAACCCTTTCCGTGCTTGGTCAACATAGTTTGACTGCCTATAACAAGCGAACTAGACATGCTATGACCCTATTTCCATTTTCAGATCACAGTCCTCATGTCATAGAACAGATCTAAATCATAAAACACACAAAATATCGAACACATAAAGATTTAGAGGCTCTGACATTTGACTGTCAGGCCATTTTTTTTCTTCAAATTTCCAGATTTCTAAAAATGCTTGATTCGTGCCTCTAAGTGGTATAGATCCATGATCTATCAACCCAAATCACTCAAAAATGCCTTATTACACATATCTAATCCATCAATTACAACATCTAACATAAAATCAAGAGATTTCCGAAATTAGAGTTTTTATACCTTTCTATGCTTTGATCCTTAATCTGACTTCTGATTCTGATCTTTGTAAGTTATAAACTGATTTTGGCTCATCTTACCTCACTCTCTCACTCCACATTCCCAAAATATAGAGAGAGAATGTCTTGGAAGAAAATAAAAATGAAAGTGAGACTTTTTTTTCTTAATTTTAATCTATATAAATGATAATGCAATGCACATGGTCGTCAAATGTTGTTAAATTGCTGTGATTTAAGGCACATGGAATAGGTGTAGTTGCTCACCAACCAAATATATGACAAGATTTATACACCAACCTATTAAAGAATGCAATAAGGGCACAATGGTCATTTTCCATTTAATTTTAATTCTAGTATGGTCATTTTGGATAATTGACCAAACCCTTAGGGTTTAGGATTTGGGAAAATTTAGGGTTTAGGGTTTGAACCCTTAATTTTGCAATTTAATTTCTAATATTTCCGAATTTCGGTTTTCAAAAATAGAAAATTAATATTTCTAAATTATAATTAGAATTTTCTAATTATATTAAAATGTCTTAATCACTAATTAAATCTTGCTAATTAGGATTATTATTTCCTAATTAAAATTACTAATTTAAGCAATTAGGATCGTAATTAGTCATTAGGGTTTATAAACCACTAATTAGGGTTTCTAATAGAAAAATAATTTTCTAATTTAGAAATTAAATTTCCTAATTAGATTAGGGTTTTCTAATAAATCATAACTTGAAAATTATGATTAATATTTCCTAATTAACATTAAAATTATTAAATTATGTTACGCCCCCAAAATTAGGTATTTATCACCCATCTTGGGTCGTCAGATACATGGTACAAAATACAAATACAAACTTAATTATACAAATATCGTATAACATACGACAATACATAAACTGAGAGTTCTAATAGGAATATTGTCATCTAGACAATATCCATACTCAAGGAGTCCTCATTACATTTATTGTCACACTATTTAACAGAATGGTGAGAACTACTAATGCTATCTTCTGGACCATCACTCCTTTCCCTGACTCGTCCCAGCTATATTCTCATTTCCTGAAGAGAATATTGAAAGAAAGGGTGAGCTCAACTAGCCCAGTAAGAAATATTATGACTAAGATAATGAAGAATAAATTATCAATAGTCTTCAACAATGTTAAACTGATAAAATACAATAGACAACAAGTTTAACTGCAGCGGAATAAGCAATCCATTAGAAGAGTCAAGCAGAGAATAAAACCTACTATCCTCTATGATTTAAAAATATTTTCATCAACTTTTATCACTGAGACTCAGCTTAATAAATAAGCCACATCTTCTAATCATCCTTGTATTACGGGCCAAGGATATTCATTAAATCATCAATGATCATGACTATACCGAAAAATCCCTGGTCATAATCATACCACAAACTGTCTATCAATGCATTACAAGCCACTGAGGACTTTTACCACACCACTTATAACATCACAGTTCATGATTATACCGAATGATCCCTGGTCATAATCATACTAAGTCCATCTATGCACGTAAGCCAAAGATGACTTTTAACATAAAATAAATATGAGGATGATGACAATGTTATATGAATTCAATTAAACAAGTTCAAGAATTAGTTTATCCAGGAACTAATAATATCCAAATTGTCAACATGATACTTCTTTGTAAAGTAACAGTCAAGAATGCTCAGAAGAATATTTTCATGAAAAGATACTGGATGAAGTGCAAATATCAAGGATATTCCACTAATTTCATGGATTATAGAAATCAAAACTTTAACCAAATGAGTATAATAAAGAATATATGAAACTGCAAATGGATTTTCACCAGCCATGCGGTAATCCACGTATACAGATCATTTCCACAATTTAATAAGGAATGAATATAAAGGATCATTCACCATGCATGTGGCAATCCACATAGACAGGTTATTCCAACAGAATAATAAAGAATGGAATAACAGAAGGATTCACCATGCATGCGATAGAGACCGCACAGACAGGTTATTCCCAACAGAATAATAAATGCGGAATAATAAATATGGAACCAGGTCAGGTGAAATTCACACCGACAGGATATTCCGACAGAATAATAAATGCGGAATAATAAATGATGGAACCAGGTCAGGTGAAATTCACACCGACAGGATATTCCGACAGAATCGTAAAGAACGGAATAATAAAAGAATTTCACCAAGTATGCGGTACTTCGCATAAACAGGCTATTCCAACATAATAATAAAGAATGGAATAACAGAAGAAGATCACCAAATATTGGGTAAACCACATATACAGGTCATTCCACCAAGTATAGGGTAAACCACGCATACAGGTTATTCCAACAGAATAATAAAGAATGGAATAACATCAGTTCTCTTCATGAATAAGAAAGAATAACACCCCTTACCATTTTAAAGAAGAACTGAAATAAAGAAGTAATTAAGTGGCAGAATACTCTTCTTCTTTCTCTCTATAGTTTCTCTCTCTAGAGTTCAGTGAATTCGTAAGAAAATAATGAAGGAATGAGCTTCTATTTATAGAAAAATGGATTGCATAGTAACTAATCCAAGAATGGTCCAGATTGATTTACTTTAATCTGACGGTCCATATTTAAAGAAAAATCTTTTAAATAAAATATAATATATTCTATTTATAGAATAACTTTAATAAAGTATTCTGTTTTATATAAAAAAATTTTACTATGCAAAACACTATGCACAATAGAATATAATATATTCTATTTATAGAATAACTTTAATAAAGTATTCCGTTTTATATAAAAAGATGTTTCTGTTTTATTACGTTAATAATACGAATAAAATAAAACTTCATTGTCGCTAAATAATTCATATTATTAATTGACAATAATTGAATCAAACTGAGTGACTTCTCACATAAGCATCAATATCGTGTACTACTATGCAACCACACGTATTACTGTACTTTTACTACCGAGTAGTTCAACAGTATCAACGGTAAAACTTCTGTCGTTATTTTTAATAAAATATTTTTGTCGTTTTCTCAATCTGACAATAATTCCGTTGTGGGGTCCACCAATGATTGTACCGTCATACGAATATTCCCCGTAAATAGTAACTCGTGAATAGTACTTCGACACAAAAAGTGTCCCAAATACTCGAGTGAACAATACTAGAGTGAATAGTAATTTGGGTGAATAGTAACTCGTGAATAGTAACTCGTGAATAGTAACTCCTGAATAGTAACTCCGACACAAAAAGTGTCTCAAATACTCGAGTGAATAATACTAGAGTGAATAGTAATTTAGATGAATAGTAACCCGTGAATAGTAACTCGTGAATAGTAACTCATGAATAGTAACTCCGACACAAAAAGTGTCCTAAATACTCGAGTGAACAATACTAGAGTGAATAGTAATTTGGGTGAATAGTAACCTGTGAATAGTAATTCGTAAATAGTAACTCATGAATAGTACTCCGACACAAAAAGTGTCCCAAATACTCGAGTGAACGATACTAGAGTGAATAGTAATTTGGGTGAATAGTAACCCGTGAATATTAACTCGTGAATAGTGACCATGTATTTTATGATAACTTGTTTACTTTAAAAAAAATTCACATATCACCCTTAACTTTAACCTTTTATCAATTTAACCATTTACAAAAATAGAAAAATTGAATACTTTTATTTCATAAAATTCGGGGTCTCACAAATTAACACTTAGTTTTTCCCGAATTATTAAATTAGGGTTTTTAACCCAGAAATTAGGGTTTTTAAAAATGTGAAATTAGGGTTTGCTAATTAATTAAGCGTTACCCTAATTAATATTATAATAAATAACACTTATGCAATATAATAATCATTTAAATTCTCAGATTAGGGTTTCATGCACCGAATTAGGGTTTTGGATTCCCAGAACTAAAATTAGGGTTTTCAAAATCGGTTTTAGGGTTTCTTATTAAACACTAGGGTTTTCTAACCGAACGTTGACGTTCTTAATATATACTTAGGGTTTGTTACAGATATCAATTATCTGGTCAACCCTTGACCCTTAACCAAATATTGTACACATATACACAGAACATAATCACATTTTCCTTAATCCTGAATAATTCACCTAAATCCTTCACAGAATTTTGAAATCCTCAAAATTCCATCTTAAAAATATCATACGCATACACTTATTTTCTGTCTAGGTTCTAATTTTGAACCTTAAATCAATAAATAAAATTTTTAAAAATATTCAAAATTCTCGGGTTGTCACACATAATAACATTGCAACTAAGGTTGAAAGAGTTAACGAGCCATCTACTAATAAGGGCAAAGGCAAAGTAAACAAGTGATGAAGACTTGTTTATTATTTGAGAATGTTGATGTTAAGACTTCTTATGCTATGTTTAAGACTTATTTAGAATATGTTATATTTCTGCATTGATGTATTAAGGTTAGATTACCTGGGATTAATTTGTAAAGTTGTTGTAACCCTTTATTGGGAGGATTTATATTTCAATTTTGTTGTATCTTTATTATGGGTAGTTAGATGTTATTTATTTTGATGAGTGAACATCGAATCTGTGGAAAATTCGAGTACCTGAATTTGGAGGTGTCACAGGTTTGTATCAAAGCTGTAGGTTATGAACCTTAGGTGGGGGAAAAATCTTAAGTAGTGGCCTTATAGGAGATTGAGAACATAGTAATGATAAACTCTTATCGTGTTCTAAGAAATTAATTCCTTAATTCATTGAAGCTAATAAAAGACTTTATTTGCTTATGTGATATACTTATGTGCTCGCGAGTATTGATTAGTAACTAAAACTTAAAACTTTGTTGTCAAGATGTCTAGCGTTGGAGGATCTAGTCGGGCTGGGGAGGAGTTGAAAGCAATATGCTCACAAGCCAATCATGTTTGATGATAAAGCATATACTTTGTAACAATCTTATTCATTTATTAATAAGAAGTATTAATTTATTAAAGGCTTTTAATTATCTACATGATGTTATTTTATAATATGTGATAAACCCATAGTTTTAAGTAATGCTTTTAGAATAATGATGATGATCATTTTAATGAGATCTAAATTCTTAGAAAGCTTAAAACTAAAATAGTTCCCAATCGTTGGATTACTAAATTGGGGATTAGTGAATCAGGATAGATTGGTACATACGTTGCTTGCTCATTGGATGAGGATGATTGATCTCATGATCATTTGTGTGGAGACACTAAAGCAAGTATGTAAGTGCTTATTAGAGAATAAGATCACTGAACGTGGCTCGCTAAGGAATATCTAATGGAGTTTTACTTGCCTGTCAATAGGAATTTCTGTACTGATAGTAGTACAAGTGATCCTTGGGCTTGAGGTCATCATAGTATCTTGTGTATGATGAGTTATACTTTGACTTATTCCTTAAGACCCTTAGGGTATATCAAAGGGTATGCTTGGGTATAATAAGTTATACATGGAGACAATGTATGATCAATAAAAAATCTATTGCTTCTAGTAAAAGAAGAGAAATGTCCTATGTGATTCGACAAATGACAACCCAATAATCCTTGGCCAAGGCAGAATGAAATTAGAAAGGAGTTTCTAATTTGCATTATTTGGAGTTGTGCATTTAAGAGTCGAAATACATATAATTAAAAAAAATAAGACTTGACAGTAATTCCATGTCTTATATTTAATTAGGACATTGTATGGTGGAAGGATTGAATTGGGCGGTAACTATTTACTCAAAGGTTCTTTTATGATTAATGTTGAAATCTATATTATCTGAAAAGTCGTTGATCGCTAGGGAGGTTTATCCCTATTGTAGAATAAATATTGTTTATTTAAATAAATTAATAGTTTAATTTATTTATTTAAATAAGATTACAATTGTTCTAATTGATTTATTCACAACCGGTTTAATATGGATAACCTAAAGGGTCACACCATAAAAGGAAGAATAATTATTTAAGAAGTTAATGGCATAATCGTAATAATAAATTAAGTATATTTAATTTAATCTATGATGATAGAATTAATTAAATAGCTTAATATTTATTATTTAATATTTTAGAAATATTAAATATAAATTAATAAGAGGAGTCTTATTATTATTATTACTATTACTATTATTTAATTCTTAAAGAAGTTTAGGAATTAATTAACAAAAGTACTCTCAAATATCCTAATAAGATTAGGAGGCTAATTAATTAAAAGAGTTTAATTAATTATTCATAATAAGATTGGGAGCCTAATTAATTAATGGAGTTTAATTAATTAAAATAAAACTCAATCCCTTAATTGTTAAGGAGGGTTGCCCACATCTATAAATAAGGGGAGCCTTATTATGGGTGAGGGTTGTTGACGTTTTCGTAGAATACGTAATTCTAATTATTGGAGAGTACACACATTTTCTATGAGAGATAGAAAAATTAGAGTTTTGCCAAATACACATCTTCTTGAATCTTTATTCTTTCTTGGTGGATCACCTCTAGAGGCCAAACACTTGGGTGGCTAACATTGATCAAAGGAAGGAACCAAACCCAGTGGATTCAAGTTGAACGTGAAAAAGATTTGGAGGTGAACTTGTACCTGAGGAAGCTCGAATCTTCAAGGGTATGATTCTTATTCTTTATCTTTTCGTTTAATTAATAATTGTGCATAAAGGATGATCCGGGTATATGGTTTGTAAAATTTTTAAAAACTCTGATTTCTCTTGCTTTCGCTTATTTTGTGCAATTTGATTGCGTTCATGAATATTACAAATCTAACAGTGGCATCAGAGCCAAACCTTTATGCGAATTATTAATTGTTCAGATTTGATATGTATGTTGATATGTGATTAGAACAATTTAATTGGGCATAATTTGTTGAATAAATTTTTTTTTTTAAAACGAAAATCAGCGTGATGGTGATTGATGTCGGTTTGGCTGGAATCTATTACGTTATATATGATATAATATAATCACCAGATTCGTGCATGGTTGTTAACATGATATAATGATTCATAAGGATCATGCTTTGGTTAATATATATAATAATAACGTAATTATTCTATTGCATTTACATGTAAAGGATCTGCTTTTGAAAAGTTAAACATGTGATCTTATATATATATATATATATATATATATATATATATATATATATATATATATATATATATATATATATACGGTCCGGATCTTAAGCTCACCGCTTATCCAACTCACCCGAGCTCACCCCCTTTAGCGACGGACCCGGCGACTATTCGGTCATACAACCGTCGTCTATACTTTTAGTGACGCTATATGTTGTCCGTCACTAAAAGTATAGATGGCGGTTGTATGACCGAACTATCGCTGGGTCCATCGCTAAAGGGGGTGTGCTCGGGTGAGTTGGATAAGGGGTGAGCTTAAGATCCGGACTATATATATATATATATATATATATATATATATATATATATATATATATATGTATTACCGTAATATATATATATATAATATATATTTTTTAATAATTATGTAATTAAAATAAAAAAAAAGTTTATTTTAATCATAAAATAAATGTTTATTTTAATTTTAAAATTAGAATTTCATGCTAACTAATTAGAGTTGGAATTGGATTCCATGATAACTAATTGGAGTTGAAATTAGATTTTATGTTTCCTTCAAAAAAGGAGTTTATTTGTGAATAGGAAAGTGAATCCATGTTTTCTTAAATAAAAGAGTTTATTTAGATATGAAATAAGATTTCATATTATTCAAAATAAAGGAGTTTATTTGTGAATATGAAAGAGAATCCATGTTTCCTTTAAATAAATGAGTTTTTTTTACTTGGAATAGGATTCCATAATTAATTAAAATAAATGAGTTTATTTTGATTAAAGAATTTGATTAAAATAAAATATTTTATTTTATTCAAAATTGGATAAATTAAAATAAAAGAGGTTTATTTTGATTTAAATTTTGATTAAAATAAAGGAGTTTATTTTGATTCAAATTTAGATTTTATGCTAACTAAATTTGCCTATTAAATGATATCAATATATATATTAAATGTTTATTATTTATGGAATGAATGTTATTTATTGATGCATATGGTGATGTGTATGATAATAAATGGGATTGATTATGGACTTTTGACCAATGTGATTGGATTTTATTTTAGTTGGATGCATGAATGTATGAGTTTTATTAAATGGGGTCTGCGTACCTCGTCTTCTCTAATTTTTTCTTAATGTAAATTCTATCTCCCTCCTATGTACTTCCCCTTGACTGCTGATCAAGGTTTCTATTTATTTTAAAATAGTTTTGTAATAGGAATAATTAGAATTAATTTTGAAGAATTAGAGATCAAAGAGCAAAGAGCGCTTGAAGACCCGTTTATAATGGAGTCCGGGTTTAAATATAATAGTTATATTTAAATATTAATTCTTTCACCCCTAGGGTTTGACTTTTTGGTTCACTTGGTGGCTCTAGTGAACCAAACTAGAATAAAAATCCATAATCAATCCGGGTAGAATATAGTATTCTATATGCGCATGCTTATGCTATATATATGTTATATATTATGCAAACATGCTTCGTATATTAATTAATATGACGCGTATTATATATATATATATATATATATATATATATGTGTGTGTGTGTGTGTGTGTGTGTGTGTGTGTGTGTGTGTGTGTGTGTGTGTGTGTGTGTGTGTGTGTGTGTGTGCGTGCGCGCTAAATAAGATGAGACAATTAATAACAAACCCTTCAAATATTTTATATTAAGTTGTAACATTCAAAGATATTTAGAATATCGAACGTCACCTTCTACCATGATAGAAACAATAGAGTATTGAATATTTAATATGAGTTTGTTATGCACAGACAAGGCAAGTATTAAATATTTAAGATGTTTTTATTACATATGTTGTTTATAAGGAATTGAACATTACTGCTTTGTTGTGCACACACAAGGGCTGTAGTTTTCTATTCACTTATATGGAAATATTGAGTCTGACTTAAATTAAATCATTTTAGTTCGGACGTGCACACACTTGACCATTATGATCTAAGAGGCAAAATATAAGGAGTTGCATAGTTGATGTAATTGACAAGAGTTGTCTACCTATTTATTTATATATAGTTTGTTGTGTAAACACAAGGCTATATATATTTGAAATGAGATCCTTATTCTCACTAGTATATCTTTAATTAGATATCACTGAACTATATAGATTGAGGGTAATATAGTTTGAAGAAAATAGTGGGAGATACCAATTTAAAATAAGACCTAATTTATTTTAATAATTAATAAAAGAATGTATGCTAAAATGTTGTTGATTACAAATTTATTTACAAAATTTTACAATGTCTAAGTTACTATCACTGCGAAGCATATTAGATGTTATTTAATCGGATCGAATTAAAAGAATTGGTTAAAGAATTTGAGAATAGTTCTCACGGCTGAAAAAACTATCTTATGTCCTTAATACGCCTAACCCAGTAATGGTTGCAGACAATGCCTCTGAGGAAGAGATTGCTACTTTTAGAAAGTGGCAAGATGATACACAGTTGGCTCAATGCATCATGCTCGCATCCATGAGTAACGAGCTTCAGTGTCAGCATGAAACTATGGATGCTCCTACTATATTCCTTCATATCAAGTAGTTGATGGTAAGGAAAGTAGGACTGATTGATATAAGATATCTAAGGAGCTCTTCCGATCTAGAATGATAGATGACACTACAGTACAGACAAAAGTTCTTAACATGATCAATTTGATTGAACAATTAGGACAACAGGTTTTGTCATGGATGGAGAGTTGAGTTAAGATTTGATCTTGCAGTCACTCTAGACTCCTCTCACAATTGTTGTGAATTTTTCATATGAATAAGCTAGATATCAGCTTCGCTGATTTGCTTAACATGTTGAAAAATGTTGAGAGTCACTTTCCAACTAAGAAAGACCAAGCCTTACTGGTAGGGGCCAAAGGATCTTCTGAAAAGAAGAATGATTCAAAGAAGGTAAATAGAAAAAAAAATAAAGGATAATAAGAACAAAACTGATATGGATAGCAAAGGAGTTTGCTTCCACTGCAATAAGCCATGACACTAGAAAAGAAACTGCAAGAAACATCTTGCAGAGCTAACCAGAAGAAGCCTAGTGAAGTTTCGGTTACAAATATAGTTTTTGTTTATGATTAAAATAAATTTTTCTTTAAGTTAAGGTTCTACTTGGGTATTGGATACCGACTTTGGTTATCATAAATATAGATTTATGAAGGGACCAAGCAGAAGTAGAAAGCTAAACAAGAGACAAGTAATCCTATGTGTGGAAATGAAGCAAAGGTTGTTGCATTAGCCATAGAAACTTATAGTTTAGCATTGCCTACGGGCAAATCTATTAAGTCAATAAGTTGTTATTGTATTCCAATTCTCGTTAGAAACATTATTTCTATTTTGTTGTTGGACAATGAAATCATTGGTATTATATTTAAGAACAATTATTATTCTATTTAAAATAATAATGTTTTGTATAGAACTGAAATATTACTTAATGAATTTTGTATACTTGACTTACGTGAAAATAATTTTGTAAATTGAACAAACTAGCATAAAAAATGAGATGATTATTCAAAAAGTTGAATGTGTGTATTTGCTGAAATATAAGTGTGAATTATTTAAAAGGTTCAAAGAATTCAGAAATGAAACAAATTGGCAAAGTATTAGGATTCTCTGATTGGATCAAGGAATGAATATTTGTGCAATGAGTTTCTAGATCATCTCAAATGGTTTTCTCACAATGGACGCATCCTGATACGCAATAATTGATTGATGTGTCTGCAAGGAAAAATCATACATTGTTGGACATGGTGCGGTCCATAATGATTTTACCGATATTCCAGTATCCTTCTGGGATAATGTCCTATAAATGGCTGCATATCTACGAAAAGGTAATCTCAAAATCCGGCCACAAGACTCTATAAAAGTTATGGACATGAAGGATTCCTAATTTTAAGTTAGTTAAGATAAGGGGTTGTCCAACTTATGTGAAAAGGTTTTAAAGAATGAGCTTGGGACAAGATTTGACAAGTACAGATTTGTGGGATATACTAAAGTAAGTTTAGGTATATATGTTCTATAATCCTACTTAGCAAAAGGTGTTTGTTGCGAAACATGCTGCCTTCTAAGATAAAGATGTTTATCATTGAAGGGGCTAGTGGGAGGATAATAGAATCTTGAAGAGTTCAAGAACCACAAAATACTATAAGTCAAATAAGAGGAACTTGTAGATAGACCGATTGTACCACAACCGAATCGTAAATCTGGAATAGTACCGAAGATACCTGGGAGGTATGAATTCATCATGGATAATGATAATGAGGTATGTATCATAGAAGATGATGATCTAGTTACATACGATGAGGTAAGAGTTGTAGACACTCAGAGAAATGGATTGAAGCAAGCTTCTCAAATATGGAACATTCGTTTTGATGAAACAATCAAAAGAGTTTGATTTTATCAAAAATAAGAATGAATCTAATGTGTACAAAAGGGTCAGTAGGAGCGGTGTGACATTCCTAGTATTATATATTGATATACTACGGATAAGGAATGACATGCCAATGCTAGAATCAGTAAAGATAAAATTGTCTAAACATTCCTCTATGAATGATTTGGGAAGAGTATCTTAATTGGGGATACAAATCTATATAGATAGATTTAACAGGATGCTCGACTTAATCCAAGGAACGTATATTTATTTGATGCTAAAGTTGTTTAGCATGACAAACTCCAAGAGATGTCTCATGTTGATGAGCTATGGAGTGTATCTCTCTTAATAGTCTCCATATAGACTCTTGAAAAGAGAGATCGCATGAGTGATAATCATGTATACAATGAAATATACGAGATCTGATGTTGATCAGTCATATTCTGGAGAAGATCACTGTCAGACAGTGAAAAACATCTTAAAGTACTTAACTGGCACTAAGGATGTGATCAGATTTATGGTGGGTCTGAATTAAAACTAGAAGGCTTAGCAGACTCAAGTTTTTCAGACATACCAAGACGACAGAAAATCCACTTTAAGGTAAAACGTTACCTTGAACAGTGGTGCAGTGAATTGAAAAGGTTCCAAACAACAAAGAGTTGCTGGTTTAGTGATAAAGACAAAGTATATAGCTATAAATGAAGCTACAAGTTGATTGTTTGCATAAAAAGTTCATTACAGAACTAGGAATAGTTCCTAAGTCTCATCTTGGATCTAAACATGTGTTGTGGCACTTTTATTTGATTATAGGAATCATTGAAAGATGAAAAATTACTATAGAGATAATGGACTGTTAAGAACAACATTACATATCCATTAACTAAAGCATATCCAATAGCAGGATAATCGTCACTTAGAGAAGAAGGGTATGAGATACCATAGCGATTGTCTTTAATGCAAGTGGGAGATTGAATGTAGTATGCTCACAAGCTAATCATGTTTGATGATAAAGCATATACTTTATAACAATCTTATTCATTTATTAATAAAAAAATATTAATTTATTAAAGGCTTTTAATTATCTACATGATGTTATTTTATAATATGTGATAAACTCATAGTTTTAAGCAATGCTTTTAGAATAATGATGATGATCATTCTAATGAGATCTAAATTCTTAGAAAGCTTAAAACTAAAATAGTTCCCAATCATTGGATTACTAAATTGGGAATTAGTGAATCCGGATAGATTGGTACATACGTTGCTTGTTCATTGGATTAGGATGATTGATCTAATGATCATTTGTGTGGAGACACTAAAGCAAGTTTGTAGGTGCTTATTAGAGAATAAGTTCACTGAACGTGGCTCGCTAAGGAATACCTAATGGAGTTTTACTTGCCTTTCAATAGGAATTCCTATAGTGATAGTAGTATAAGTGATCCTTGGACTTGAGGTCATCATAGTATCTTGTGTATGATGAGTTATACTTTGACTTATTCCTTAAGACCTTTAGGATATATCAAAGGGTATGCTTGGGTATAATAAGTTGTACATGGAGATAATGTATGATCAATAAAGAATCTACCGCTTCTAGTAAAAGAAGAGAAATGTCCTATGTGATTTGACAAATGACAACCCAGTTGGCCAAGACAGAATGAAATTAGAAAGGAGTTTCTAATTTGCATTATTTGGAGTTGTGCATTTAAGAGTCGAAATATATATAATTAAATAAAATAAGACTTGACAGTAATTTCATGTCTTATATTTAATTGGGACATTGTATGGTGGAAAGATTGAATTGTACGGTAACTATTTACTCAAAGGTTCTTTTATTATTAATGTTGAAATCTATTTTATCTGAAAAGTCGTTAATCGCTAGGGAGGCCTATCCCTATTGTAGAATAAATATTGTTTATTTAAATAAATTAATAGTTTAATTTAATTATTTAAATAAGATTACAATTGTTCTAATTGATTTATTCACAATCGGTTTAATATGGATAACCTAAAGGGTCACACCATAAAAGGAAGAATAATTATTTAAGAAGTTAATGGCATAATCATAATAATAAATTAACTATATTTAATTTAATCTATGGTGATAGAATTAATTAAATAGCTTAGTATTTATTATTTAATATTTTGGAAATATTAAATATAAATAAATAAGAGGAGTCTTATTATTATTATTATTATTATTATTATTATTATTATTATTATTAAATTTCTAAAGGAGTTTAGGAATTAATTAATAAAAGTACTCTCAAATATCCTCATAAGATTAGGAGGCTAATTAATTAAAAGAGTTTAATTAATTATTCCTAATAAGATTGGGAGCCTAATTAATTAAAGGAATTTAATTAATTAAAATAAAACTCAATTCCTTAATTGTTAAGGAGGGTTGACCATATCTATAAATAAGAGGAGTCTTATTATGGGTGAGGGTTGTTGACGTTTTCATAGAATACATGATTCTAATTGTTAGAGAGTACGCACCTTTTCTATGAGAGATAGAAAAATTAGGATTTTACCAAATACCCATCTTCTTGAATCTTTATTCTTCTTTGGTGGATCACCTCTAGAGGCCAAACACTTGGGTGGCTAACATTGATCAAAGGAAGGAACCAAACCCGGTGGATTCAACTTGAACGCGCAAAAGATTTGGACGTGAACTTGTACTTGAGGAAGCTCAAATCTTCTAGGGTATGATTCTTATTCTTTATCTTTTCATTTAATTAATAATTGTGCATAAAGAATGATCCGGGTATATGGTTTGTAAAATTTTAAAAAAACTCTAATTTTCCATGCTTCCGCTTATTTTGTGCAATTTGATTACGTTCATGAATATTACAAACCTAACAGGAGGAACCCCGAACACCTAGAGAGGAGGAGCCCCGAGACATTTATGTCATCCGGGAGTAGTTGGTACAAAGAGAGTCATCTCCATTGATCACTGTTGTTGGTCAGGAGCATGAGCCTGAGTTTGATCAGGAAGATGAGATAGAGACGGATAAGGAAGATCCTGTGGAGCTACCACAGACAGATGAGGAAGAGGAGTTCCTACCGAACTCTATTACAGCTCAGATGTATTGTGACGCCCCTAAATTCAGACACTCATATCTCGAATTTGGTTCGTCACGTGCTAACTTGTGACGCCCCCAAAATAGGTATACATCACCTATTCTGAGTCGCCAAATACATGGTACAAAATTCAAATACAACTTAATTATACAACAGTCGTGTAAAATACAGCTAAACATATGTTGTGAGTTTTAATACAAATATTGTCAGATAGACAATACACAAACTCAATGGGGTCCTCATTACATTTATTATCACACTATTACATAGAATAGTGAGGACTACTAATACTATCATCTGGTCCATCACTCCGTTCTCCGATTCGTCCCAACTATATTCTCATTTCCTGAAGAGAACAGTGAAAGAAAGGGTGAGCTCAACTAGCCCAGTAAGAAATATTATGACTAAGATAATGCAGAATAAATTATCATTAGCCTTAAACAGTGTTAAACTGATACAATATAACAAACATCAAGTTTAACTGCAGCGGAACAAGCAACCCATTAGAAGAGTCAAGTAGAGAATAAAATCTACTATCTTCTATGATTTAAAAGGTTTTTCATGACTTTTATGTAGCATCCCCAAATCCTGGTCCTAATCACCAAGGATCTGGTATACTATTTCTATAACTATTGCGGAAGATATAAACATAAATTGTTTATACATTAAACTTTTTCACATCACTCCCAAGGTCTACAACCTTAACTTAATACATACATTCAATATCTTAAATGTTTACAATACTATTTTCATCAGAAGATTTAATAAATCTAACTGCACCATAATTTAGTCTTGCACTTTGCCTTTACTTCTGTCTTTACTCGAGCTTTCCTCTAAATCTGAAAATTTTATCATGATATAGCAAGGGTGAGCATCAAATTTTCCCAACAAGTTTTAATTTATTTGAGGATATATCATGATTGAAAGAATTGAACAATAAGCTAGCTAACTTTCAACAATATAAACATTGTGAAAGAGCATGAACAAATTTTCTTAGCTGAACGACCAAGTCAATGAAAATGAATGGTCAAGCATAAACATGAACAGATTAACTGAACCAAATGGTAATGAAGGTGATCAGCCTTTCATACCTGATGAACATTTACAATATGCACAACGTGCGAATCAATAATCAATATAGACGTGAATAATCAACAACAACTATTCACTACATGCTTTGAAATTACAACTCATGGTTGAGTTAGGAAACTTGCCTGAACCGCTGATTACCGCTAAGCAATATAATGTAATCTCTTATGAAAGACCTATCGATTATAAGATTGATCTTTGAATTAGTATAACATACCTGTTAACTCATAATACTATTACTTAATCAATCAATTATCTAACACTTAATCACATAATTAGATAACACCTTAACCCATCAGCATTATTATCATCCTTTGATAATTCCTTAATCACTATATCATATACATTATGATTTAACACTCTAATAAGTCAAATACCAAACCAGTAACCTGAATTTCAAGTCCAGCAAACTGGTTTCCAAATCCAGCAACCTAGATGGTCAATTCACAAACCCAACTGCAATCCAGCAAACTGGATTTCAAATCCAGCAAACTAGATCGCAATCCAGCAAACTGGATTCAACAAATTTTTAATCTAGTAAACTATTTTTCAATCCAGCATGCTGGATTCATCAGATTTCCTAATCCAGCAAGCTGAATTCCATATCCTTTTTACAAAAATACCAAAACAACTTATTATTTTTCTATCTTTTGGCCATGCTTATATACATGTATATCATACACAAAAAGTATTTTTTCATAATTTTCCAACTTCCTTTGGTATTTTTCAAAAATTATTTTTAGTTAATTCCTTAAGAAATTAGCTACCTCGTGCTTAACTCCAAAAATTCTTATCTCTTGACACAATCTTATACGTGTTAACGTGAGCCTCTAGTTTAAATTTCGTGGCCATCGGAGTTATAGAACTCCGGTTATAGCAATTTTCATCAGAAAATCACAGAAATTGAAATGGTCATAACGTGGTCATTTTAAGTCGGAATTAGCTCATTTTTGGACAGGAGGTACTTAATACCATATATTTTCATGTCCCAAAAGGCCGGAATTTTTCTGGCAAATTAAGTGGCCAAAATTTCCATTTTTAAAATTTGGGCAGAAGCTATTTGGAGTTTTGCAATTTTTCGTGCTTTATTAAACATTTTCCATACGGAAATCTACAACTCCTTTTTCAGTGATTCCACTTGGAGATGTTAGATAACTTATCATAGTATACTCCCAAATTTTTCCAGAATTTTTAGATGTCCGAAAAATGACCAAACTGCCCCTACTCTTTGACTATCCAAAACAGTCTGTTTTTCCTTTTTAGACACAAAACTATTTTTTCTAAATCAGTCACTATGGATTGTGTACTCAACATTTTTGAGTGCTACCACTTGGATTTAGTAGTTAACTTACATATCTAGCACATCCCTTTGACAGATCACAAAAATATGGTTTAGATCAAAAACGGTGGAAATCCAAAGTACATAGAAATTTTAGAACTTATAAAACTAGAAAAATCACTTTTCTTTATTTTCGATTTCCAACTAAATCAACACCCAATATGGGTAGATCTACACATAAAACACTCATTAACATGTATATACATAGTTTTTGAGTTTAGGAAACTTGATTCAAGATTTGATTTACAATAATCAAAAAAAAAATTACATAACAAAAGGTATTTATACCTTTGATTACCATGCCCTCCTTCTTCTTCATTGTTTGATTATGGAGCTTTGATGTTTCACCAAAAACTTCCCTTCCCCTCCTTCATGGCTGCCGAACCTCTTCTTTCTCTCTCTCTCTCTCTAGTTGGTTCTTATGTTGGCTAAATGGAAGGGATGAAAAAGAAATGAAAATAAGATAGATTAGATATTTGTTTGTTGGAGATTATTGTATAGATATATTTTGTATATCTATATTTACTTCCCACATTCTCTCTTGCTTCTCCTCTTTCTCACTTAATCATTTCATAGATATGTGGGAGATTATTAAGTAATGTGGCTCCATAAATAAATTGACACATGGCTAAGAGATATGAAACCAATCTTGCCAAATTCAATTAACTATGTGCTAACATACTCCATCCTTATCCATCCACTCACCATTCGGCCAAGTGGCCTTATCCAACCAATCTTGGCTTTCTTTTTATCTCCTATTTAGTATACACAAGGTCCAAAATACCCTTTCTCAATTAGGCTAAAAGTTGGGCCACTCATTTAATTCTTTTGGGCTTCTAACTTTATTTTCTTTGGGCCAAAACAATTAACATCCTCCAACACTTCTAATATTACCATTCCCTAATTATTTAATTAGGGTTTTCATTTCCACAATTAAAACATAAATCATTACGCATACACATTTATATTATTAACACAATTAGACTTGCCATAATTAGGTTATGAAATTAATTAGTTGAGATATATAAATTAAATATCTTAGAATTAGTATATAATTTATATACTAATATTCTCACCTATTATAACCTCTTAGGTTATTTACTTAACACACCTAATATATATATTAGGTTACATAACTTAATTCTTAATTCACCTACTCACATATTCATACAAAATAATATGGTCCACAACTTTTAGATTAGGTCACTAGTACATATTTAAAATACTAGAACCATATACACATAATCTTATGAACTCATACACTAAACATATACCTTATTATCAGACTATCACTTGTAGTCTATCAAATCATTCAAGTTCTTCTCCAAAAAATTTGAAATCCTTTAAATTCCTTTATAGAAATGTGAAATCCATACACTTATTTTCTGTCTAGGTTCATCTTATAACCTTTGCTCAATCTTTTAAGATTTTATAAAATTGTCCAAATTTTCGGGTTATCACATTTATCGCTGGGACTCAGCTTAATAAATAATCCACATTATCGAATCACCCATGCACTACGGCCAAGGATATTCTTTAGTATCACAACTACAATTATCCATGCACTACGTGCCAAGAATATTTGTGTATTCATTAATGGTCATGATCATGCCAACCACTGTACATCAATGCCCTACGGGCCAATGAGGACTTTTACCACATCATTTGTAACATTACAGTCATGATTATACCGAATAATCCCTGGTCATAATCATACCAAGTCCATCTATGCACTACAAGCCACAGATGACTTTCAACAAAATATAAACATGAGGATGATGACAATGATATAAGAATTCAATAAAACAAGTTCAAGAATTAATTTATCCAAGAACCAACAACGTCTAAATTGTCAACATGATACTGCTTTGTGGAGTAAAATTCAAGAATGTTTAGAAGAATATTTTCATGAAAAGATACTGGATGAAGCGCAAATATCAAAGATATTCCACTAATTTCATGGAGTATAAAAGCCAAAACTTTAACCAACTGAGTATAATAAATAATGGAATAACAAAAGAATTCACCAAGCATGCAATAGACCGCACAAACATGTTATTCCAACAGAAAAATAAATAGTGGAACCAGGTCATGCGTAAATGCACCAATAGGATATTCCGACAGAATAATAAATAATGGAACCAGGTCCGGCGTAAACGCATAGACAGGATATTCTGACAGAATAATAAATAATGGAACCAGGTTCGACGTAAAGCACAGACAGGATATTCCGACATAATAATAAATAATGGAACCAGGTCCGGCATAAAGCACATACATGATGTTCCAACAGAATAATAAAAATGTAATAACAGAATAATTTCACTAAGTATAGGGTACCCCGCGTATACAGGTTATTCCAACAGAATAATAAAGAATGGAATAACAGAAGTTCTCTTCATGAATAAAAAAGAAAGAATACCCTTTACGAGTACAATAAATAATATCCCTTACCGTAAAAGAAACTTGATATCGGAGTAGTGAAGTAGCAGAATACATTTTTTTTCTCTCTAGAGTTTCAGTGAATTCGTAAGAAAATAATGAAGGAATGAGCTTCTATTTATAGAAAAATGGACTACATAGTAACTAACTCATGAACGGTCTAGATTGATTTACTTTAATCTGACGGTCCATATTTAAAGCAAAATCTTTTAACTAAAATATAATATATTCTATTTATAATCTAATAAAATGAATAACTTTATAAAAGATTTTACTATACAAATACTATGCAGGCACTATGCAAACACTATGCATAATAAAATATAATATATTCTAATTATTGTCTAATAAAATAGATAACTTTATAAAAGTATTCTGTTTTATATAAAAAGATTTTACTATTAGCCTAATAAAACGAATAACTTTATAAAAGTATTCTGTTTTATATAAAAAGCTTTTCTATTTTATAACATTAATAATACCAATAAAACAAAACTGAGTGACTTATCACGTAAGCATCAATAATCAATACCGTGTGCTACTATGTAACCACGCGTATTACTGTACTTTTACTACCGAGTAGTTCAACAATATTAATGGTAAAACTTCTGCCGTTATTTTCATAAAGTATTTTTGTCGTTTTCTCAGTCCGACAATAATTCCGTTGTGGGGTCCACCAATGATTGTGTCGTCGTACGAATATTCCTTGTTAAAACGAATATTCCCCGACCAATCGAATATTATATAGCAACTTGCGTAGTTTGCAAAATTTATAAATATTACCCACAACTATAACATTATATCAATTTCACTCCATAATATTCAAATATGATATTTACAGAAAATTCATCTTTATTTATAAAATTTGGGGTCTTACAACCTCCCCTTCTTATGAAATTTTGCCCTCGAAATTAGGGTACGTACCTGGTATATCGAAGAGGTAAGGATACTGTAACGCCCCGAAATCCGGTCTATCTTCACACCCGGATTCCGTACGTCACGAGTACATAACTCATCCAACATACATTATTACATATTGAAATATAACAACATACATTCTCAATTCCCAGGTTCTCGAAACCTTATAACCTTTCTCATTACAAATAATGATAATTACATTATTCCTTTCATCTTACAAGAGTGACTTTTATCCGCCACCAAGGATACATACAGTTCATTAAACTAGTCTATAGTTTAATTCATCTTTCTACATTACAAGTCTTCACTTGATCTTCACACACATTCACATACTGAATGGCACTTGGTCTGGATACCGCTTAGCTTGATCTTTACGGGATCCTTAAGTTCTTTCTAACATCGTTTGCTAAAAATGTTTTTCATTTAAAGCAAGTGTGAGCATTCAATTGCCCAGCAAGTCATCACAGTTTGAACAAACAAGTTCAGAATTCAAACATTTCTTTAGAACTTCAATAACCGAACAAAGGTTATGAAGCAGCTTGAATAATAAGAATAATCTCGATTCCTATAATCTTAAAACCATACTCATTTTCACTTTGAAATACTTTCATTCTTCTACCTTTTTCGTACACATTCTGTCTGGATAGAATCATCAGCACAGACTTAACAATAACGGTTCATAAATAAATCGAGCATACTTGAATTGAACAGTTTGATCACAAAACAGTTCATTTCATAGAAACACCGAAGTGTTCACATTGTGGCACAAGGCCTTATACATTCTACCACCTTGTACAAATATCGCACATTTGCACGTAGACAGAACTTCTCAAGTTCAACATCTGAGAAGTTTTAGAAACTAGCATTCATTTAAAATATGAATGAAGTTAGGAAACTTTCCTTACGCACAGCTACAGCTTACGCTGAATTGCTCATTCCCATTCCTATGTAGCACATAAGAAAAATAACACGTACACCAATTAGTCATATACTTGACTTACGCATTGGTTTACTTAACTTTACTTCTTAAGGTTCGCGTTCTTGCAATATAATTATACGCGACTAACTTTCATTACCGGTTTACGGTTTCATGACATACTGAGATGTCTTACTCAAAACGTTCATCATCTTTGATGATTTACATTCTTATCTTCTTCTTATACTTCTCTTAGGACTCAGTACGCATTGCTTCTCTGCTAGTAGTCCATATGGTACTCTGAGTGGTTTCTCACAAATAACCAACAAACAAGTTCCTATCTCATCTACACTGCCATCACAGTGAGTTAGATCGGTTGCCAGTTTTGTATATACCTTCGCTCTCTGAAGGAATTATTTAGCCCAGCTCCCATATGTCAACTATCAAAGTTACGTTTGTACCACAACCTAACTTCTCTTAACTTATACGAACCATTAAACTATAATGTCCGTTAAGTCAAACTTATATTCCTTACGGCTTTCTGGCAACTAAATGTCGTACCTCAGGAATCATTCTTTATCGTCTAAGTAATATAATCTTTTGTATACTCGGAACGATCATTCAATGTCAATAGTATGAGAACATAGCGTTAAACATTTCATATGAACTTATTCATACCTTATAACGTCTGGTTCATTCAACTCGGAACGTTGTCCAAGTTATACTTATTAATTCGGCTTCTTAACGTTACACGTTATTATCTTTAACTTAATTTCTTCACCGTTCACGGCTAAACTTAGTCTTCATTACATTACGGTTAAACGATACACGGAGTGTAGGTTCTTCCCATTTAACACTCGCTTACACTCAACCCTTACGCTGGTTAAAGTGTTCAGCGCTTACTTTTCATTCTATCATTCTCATCCGACTTATATTCGGCTTTCAGGAATCTTAATACCATTTGTTACGGCTCTCTTGATACCATTCGTATCTTACTTACTACCTTCATCAACGTCAATGTCATACAACCAGGGTATACTTAGAACGTTCGTCAAACGCGAATACGATTTACGAAGATTGTTTACGCATTCAATCACGTTCACGTTGCTCGTCTCTTAATCTCTCATTCAACCTTTACTCAGGGTTTTTAATTGCTTTCGATTGTTATCCATCCCATGAACCCCATGTTCATTAATCTTTCTTAATGTAAAAGCCATACTGTTCGTTGTATGTTAAGACCGATCGTTCTTCGCAACAACGTTGCGTTCACAGCGTCTATACGCTTTACGTTCATCTTACAATGCCATGCCATAACATCGAAATGTTATTCATTACCTTCATCACTCAACATCTAAGGAATCACAATCATAGCAATCCCTCACGTTTGTTCATCATGACTACGGTCCCTGGATATCGGTTACGTAATCTATTGCTTAGATTCTCTATCTTTTAATCTCTTTTAATCTTTTCGTTCAACCTTTATTAAAGGTTTAAGACACTTATTTAGGGTTACATTAGTTGAACATTATGTTCTTTATCCTTCCTTACATTTCTCCCAAGAGCTGAGCAGTTAAAAGCCCTTCTTTGGCATTTTCCCTTCACTGGCGTCGCGGCGCCACTCCCTTCCTTTCCTCTCGCGCTGCGGCGCGACCTACTTCTTTCTCTTCTCTTCCCGGCCTGGCGCTACGATGCCAAGTCCTTCTTTTCCTCTCGCGCTGCGGCGCCACTCTCCAGAAGTGTATGGCCGAGCTCGCGCTGCGACACCACTTCTCAAAGCCTATCCGGCACTGCGGCGCCGAGACAAAACCCAAGAAAATTTTTCTAAGTCTTTCATCAAGTTTGAGACACGTACTTTACGATCTCATAACTTCTTCGTTATAGCTCGGAACGAAGTCGTGCCAAAGCCATTCTCTTCCTTATCTTACGTACTTCAATATGCCTCGGACAGAACTTTGTTCTGAATCCGTTAACATGCCATTCAATTGGCTTAATCTTCACTCTTCATTCATTTTAACGCTTTTAACGTTCTTCGTTCGTTCGTCCGTAATTCGGTCATCCGAACTCAAAATTCCTTCGTTCTTGAGTCCACGACTCACATTTTATACGTTCTCTTATATTCTTATCAAACCCTACACATTCGGGTTCATTTACTAACTTTCTAATTCTCGTTCGTCTTTTACGAAATTTCACAATAACTTCGTTATAGCTCCGTTTTAAATCCACTCTTCATGAACGTTTCTAACGTTCCTAACCAAGCAATAAGCATCTAACTTATACGCGATGGTTTTAAACTTGTCCATCAACAACATTTACACTACGATGGTTTTAAATTTGTCCATCAACAACGTTCTTCGTGTTCTTCGCGTGTTCTTCGCGTTCTTCGTTCGTTCTTCATTTTAATCGATATTTTGGATTACGATTCTACTTTTTCTTGGAATTTGATGTTATAGAATACCATTCCTTACTTATTTGACATACTCATTCATAAAATTCATTCGGATCGCTCAAAATCCTCACGAATCTTTTACTTCATTAAGAAATTTATAAAATAAATTTTTAATTCTTATTTCTTCATTTTCTTACGATTTCAACCATATGAAATCTTTCTCAATACCTTTTACTCCTTATTCTCATTAAGTTATGTTTTTAAACATAAAAACTTAAAGAAAATAAATAGAAGAACTAGGGTTCGGATTACCGTTCTTCTTTAATCCTCTTCCGTTAGACAAAGCCGACGATTTGCGAGCTTTTCTATTTCTCGATCACTTTTGATCCGAGCATTCATGCTCATTCCCTTCCTCTTCCTCTTCTAACCGAGCTCTCTCTCTCTCTCTCTCTCTCTCTCTCAAGTTCTAAGATTTTCAAAATCCTAGAAAATGAAATTAAACTTCCTATTTATAGATTTTCAAGGCTTAGGGCAATTTAGTCATTTCGCCCCCCACCTCCTTACTATTCACACCTCCTCCAACACTTAGCCACCAAGTTAACTTGGCCACCACCCTTACTTGGTGGCCAAGTGGCCGGTCCACATGCCTATGGGTCATCCCATGGGTTGCCCCAATGGTTTTTACCCATCCGTTTACCCATCGGTTCGATCCGCGGTTTATCTTCTTGGTTTGGGCCTTAACCCTAATTCTTATTGGGCTTTACTTGGGCTTGATTTCACAAATCATTGGGCTTGACATAATCCAAGTCCAATTGGATTCTACAAAGTCCATGAACTCAAAGTCCATTAAGACTAATTGGATTCTACACATTCCATTCTCGTATTCTCTTCGTATATCATTCGTACGATATTCGTATTATACGTCGTACTACTCTTCATACTATACTCGTATAATAACTCATATTATACTCATATTTCGCACGCATAATAACCCTAATTATTATACGCGATCATAATATTCTCGGAACTCACTTTTCTAAACCCTTAGGTTTTGAGTCCGCAGGCGAAAACTTCGTTTTTGCCCTAACTGAAATATTATTGATTATTCTATCACGTCTCAGAATTAAACGTAATCTATAACTTCTCGGAATTTCAGAATAAATCTCTGAGCAGAAACTGATGAATAGTGCCTATTTCGTCTTTTTCCCCGAAAAATATTTTGTTCCCGGAAAAATTTCATTTTCGTCTTGAAAATTCTTACTCGTTCAATCTAGCTCGTAGCCAGAATCCTCCCGATTAATAATCATTCTAGGTTATAGAACGATTAATAAACACTTAGCACATAATAGTATTAATAAAAATTTATTTTATTAATAACTAATTCTTTAAACTTAAATTCTGGACAAACCGAATTTTTCGGGTTGTCACATTCTTCCCTCCTTATAAAAATTCCATCCTCGGAATTTCTTAAAACCAAACCCTTACTTGGGTTCTCACATTCTCCCCTTCTTCACAGAATTTCGTCCTCGAAATTTTAGCTTACCCTTCTTCTCAACTTCTCTTCAAAGAAGTTCTTATCTTTCTTACATTCCCAACCCTTCATAATGTATCGAGAATCATGAAGCGAAAGGGATAACTAGGAATATAAGGATTCCTTTAAAACATTTCATTCTTTTGCTGAGGGGTCAAATTGACCATGAACTCTTTACTAGGTTGAACAGCCTTTCGTCGTAAACCTTTCTTTCCACGGTAAGTTTACAATCACAAAGAAGGTAAACTACCTCTTCCATGTTCTCCTCAGACTAAATCATTAGATTCCGCACCAAAATAATTTGGTTTGGCACAAGTTCTCAAGAAAACTCTATTTTCTTTTAATCATGACATACCATTCGTCTTAGCCAAATCAAATAGCCTCGACCATACCAATAAATTGGATATCAACTTGAAACATTCGTCTAGTTAACTCGCTTGACATCGACTACTTCTTTAAATTCTTTTTGCAATACATCAAAATGTTTTATGACGTCATGATACCGTACTCTTCACAGTACGTTGAGGACTTCGTTAGTTTATGACTTCGTCATTATACATCTTACCATAGTGGTTTGTTGATCCTCATATCACATCCCACCAGGTTTAATTGCATTAACAACTCCATCCTTTTACAATCGTTGCTCAAATGCACGGATTATATAAAATTTATTTTGATATTTTAAATCAATTTCTGTCTAGCCGAAGCATTTGGCATAGACATACCAAGAATAGTTCTTTTAAAATCCATTGGTTCCAAAAGTTGAACCAATTCTTTCATTTTCCAAAACGCGCACATTAGCACGATTTCAAGAAATTTCGAAATCTAGCATAGCTAGAGGATTTCGAATATCTTATTCTCCATCTCCATTCATTGTCTTACTGCGACAATACTTAATCTTCTCTAGCACCTTCAATGCTAAGTCTACTAAAAATACTTCGTTTTCAGTCTACACCTTCCTATAACTTAGTACAGTCCATCAAACTTACCACACATTATGGGTTCAGGAACTTTCCACAACAATATGAGTTTAAGAACATCCAGACAGACCCTTGGTGTCCATTCGCTGAAACATTCAAACACATACCATATTATTATGAGTCACGAACTTACCATAAGTATGAGTTTAAGAACTCGCACCTACCTTAACCTTCTCTACCTATCAAGTATATACATGAGAAAAGATTCACCTTCTCGTCATATACATCTTAATAGCGCGACCAATTCCAATGATTATCATTGTAATAAACTGAGCAGTTAGTATACCAAAGCATAAACCTCTGCCCATAACAAAGGTTCATACAACTCAGCCATCACATGAGTCCTCAATTGAAATTTTACAACTTCTAACTTTTCTTTACTTAATACGAATTTTCTTTAATTCATATATTATCCTTTACAACTCAATCTGAGTTCTTCTTCCCGTACTAATTCATAGTACCATTCATTCATAGCATTAGCTATAAATCATTCATCGTTTCACAGCTCATCTGTTACTACGATTTACTATGATCACATTGTGATCTTCTTATCCTTCTCTTTACGATTATAGTCTTAGGTACTCTTACCTAAGATTTATAACCTATCAGCTCTGATACCAACCTGTAACACCCCAAATCCGGTCTATCTTCACACCTGGATTCCGTACGTCACGAGTATATAACTCATCCAACATACATCATTATATATTGAAATATAACAACATACATTCTCAATTCCCAGGTTCTCGAAACCTTATAACCTTTCTCATTACAAATAATGATAATTACATTATTACTTTCATCTTACAAGAGTGACTTTTATCCGCCACCAAGGATACATACAGTTCATTAAACTAGTCTATAGTTTAATTCATCTTTCTACATTACAAGTCTTCACTTGATCTTCACACACATTCACATACTGAATGGCACTTGGTTTGCATACCGCTTAGCTTGATCTTTACGGGATCCTTAAGTTCTTTCTAACATCATTCGTTGAAAATATTTTTCATTTAAAGCAAGTGTGAGTATTCAATTGCCCAGCAAGTCATCACAGTTTGAACAAACAAGTTCAGAATTCAAACATTTCTTTAGAACTTCAATAACCGAACAAAGGTTATGAAGCAGCTTGAATAATAGGAATAATCTCGATTCCTATCATCTTAAAACCATACTCATTTTCACTTTGAAATACTTTCATTCTTCTACCTTTTTCGTACACATTCTGTCTGGATAGAATCATCAGCACAGACTTAACAATAACGGTTCATAAATAAATCGAGCATACTTGAATTGAACAGTTTGATCACAAAACAGTTCATTTCATAGAAACACCGAAGTGTTCACATTGTGGCACAAGGCCTTATACATTCTACCACCTTGTACAAATATCGCACATTCGCACGTAGACAGAACTTCTCAAGTTCAACATCTGAGAAGTTTTAGAAACTAGCATTCATTTAAAATATGAATGAAGTTAGGAAACTTTCCTTACGCACAGCTACAGCTTACGCTGAATTGCTCATTCCCATTCCTATGTAGCACATAAGAAAAATAACATGTACACCAATTAGTCATATACTTGACTTACGCATTGGTTTACTTAACTTTACTTCTTAAGGTTCGCGTTCTTGCAATATAATTATACGCGACTAACTTTCATTACCGGTTTACAGTTTCATGACATACTGAGATGTCTTACTCAAAACGTTCATCATCTTTGATGATTTACATTCTTATCTTCTTCTTATTCTTCTCTTAGGACTCAGTACACATCGCTTCTCTGCTAGTAGTCCATATAGTACTCTGAGTGGTTTCCCATAAACAACCAACAAACAAGTTCCCGTCTCATCTACACTGCCATCACAGTGAGTTAGATCGGTTGCCAGTTTTGTATATACCTTCGCTCTCTGAAGGAATTGTTTAGCCCAGCTCCCATATGTCAACTATCAAAGTTACATTTGTACCACAACCTAACTTCTCTTAACTTATACGAACCATTAAACTATAATGTTCGTTAAGTCAAACTTATATTCCTTACGGCTTTCTGGCAACTAAATGTCATACTTCAGGAATCATTCTTTATCGTCTAAGTCATACAATCTTTTGTATACTCGGAACGATCATTCGATGTCAATACTATGAGAACATAGCGTTAAACATTTCATATGAACTTATTCATACCTTACAATGTCCGGTTCATTCAACTCGGAACGTTGTCCAAGTTATACTTATTAACTCGGCTTCTTAACATTACACGTTATTATCTTTAACTTAATTTCTTCAACGTTCACGGCTAAACTTAGTCTTTATTACATTACGGTTAAACCATACACGGAGTGTAGGTTTTGCCCGTTTAACACTCGCTTACACTCAACCCTTACGCTGGTTAAAGTGTTCAGCGCTTACTTTTCATTCTATCATTCTCATCCGACTTATATTCGGCTTTCAGTAATCTTATTACCGTTCATTACGGCTCTCTTGATACCATTCGTATCTTACTTACTACCTTCATCAACGTCAATGTCATACAACCAGGGTATACTTAGAACGTTCGTCAAACGCGAATACGATTTACGAAGATTGTTTACGCATTCAATCACGTTCACGTTGCTCGTCTCTTAATCTCTCATTCAACCTTTACTCAGGGTTTTTAATTGCTTTCGATTGTTATCCATCCCATGAACCCCATGTTCATTAATCTTTCTTAATGTAAAAGCCATACTGTTCGTTGTATGTTAAGACCGATCGTTCTTCGCAACAACGTTGCGTTCACAGCGTCTATACGCTTTACGTTCATCTTACAATGCCATGCCATAACATCGGAATGTTATTCATTACCTTCATCACTCAACATCTAAGGAATCACAATCATAGCAATCCCTCACGTTTGTTCATCATTACTACGGTCCCTGGATATCGGTTACGTAATCTATTGCTTAGATTCTCTATCTTTTAATCTCTTTTAATCTTTTCGTTCAACCTTTATTAAAGGTTTAAGACACTTATTTAGGGTTACATTAGTTGAACATTATGTTCTTTATCCTTCCTTACATTTCCCCCAAGAGCTGAGCAGTTAAAAGCCCTTCTTTGGCATTTTCCCTTCACTGGCGTCGCGGCGCCACTCCCTTCCTTTCCTCTCGCGCTGCGGCGCGACCTACTTCTTTCTCTTCTCTTCCTGGCCTGGCGCTACGGTGCCAAGTCCTTCTTTTCTTCTCACGCTGCGGCGCCACTCTCCAGAAGTGTATAGCCGAGCTTGCACTGCGGTGCCACTTCTCGAAGCCTATCCGGCGCTGCGGCGCCGAGACAAAACCCTAGAAAATTTTTCTAAGTCTTTCATCAAGTTTGAGACACGTACTTTACGATCTCATAACTTCTTCGTTATAGCTCGGAACGAAGTCGTTCCAAAGCCATTCTCTTCCTTATCTTACGTACTTCAATATGTCTCAGACAAAACTTTGTTCTGAATCCGTTAACATGCCATTCAATTGGCTTAATCTTCACTCTTCGTTCATTTTAACGCTTTTAACGTTCTTCGTTCGTTCGTCCGTAATTCGGTCATCCGAACTCGAAATTCGTTCGTTCTTGAGTCCATGGCTCACATTTTATACGTTCTCTTACATTCTTATGAAACCCTATACATTTGGGTTAATTTACTAACTTTCTAATTCTCGTTCGTCTTTTACGAAATTTCGCCATAACTTCGTTATAGCTCCGTTTTAATCCACTCTTCATGAACGTTTCTAACGTTCCTAACCAAGCAATAAGCATCTAACTTATACACGATGGTTTTAAACTTGTCCATCAACAACATTTACACTACGATGGTTTTAAATTTGTCCATCAACAACGTTCTTCGTGTTCTTCGCGTGTTCTTCGCGTTCTTCGTTCGTTCTTCATTTTAATCGATATTTTGGATTACGATTCTACTTTTTCTTGGAATTTGATGTTATAGAACACCATTCCTTACTTATTTGACCTACTCATTCATAAAATTCATTCGGATCGCTCGAAATCCTCACGAATCTTATACTTCCTTAAGAAATTTATAAAATAAATTTCTAATTCTTATTTCTTTATTTTCTTACGATTTCAACCATATGAAATCTTTCTCAATATATTTTACTCCTTATTCTCATTAAGTTATGTTTCTAAACATAAAAACTTAAAGAAAATAAATAGAAGAACTAGGGTTCGAATTACCGTTCTTCTTTAATCCTCTTCCGTTAGATAAAGCCGATGATTTGCGAGCTTTTCTATTTCTCGATCACTTTTGATCCGAGCATTCATGCTCATTCTCTTCCTCTTCCTCTTCCAACCGAGCTCTCTCTCTCTCTCTCTCAACTTCTAGGATTTTCAAAATCCTAGAAAATAAAATTAAGCTTCCTATTTATAGATTTTCAAGGCTTAGGGCAAGTTAGTCATTTCGCCCCCCACCTCCTTACTATTCACACCTCCTCCAACACTTAGCCACCAAGTTAACTTGGCCACCACCCTTACTTGGTGGCCAAGTGGCCGGCCCACATGCCCATGGGTCATCCCATGGATTGCCCTAGTGGTTTTTACTCACCTGTTAGATCCGCGGTTTATCTTCTTGGTTTGGGCCTTAACCCTAATTCTTATTGGGCTTAACTTGGGCTTGATTTCACAAATCATTGGGCTTGACATAATCCAAGTCCAATTGAATTCTACAAAGTCCATGAACTCAAAGTCCATTAAGACTAATTGGATTCTACACATTCCATTCTCGTATTCTCGTATTCTCTTCGTATATCATTCATACGATATTCGTATTATACGTCGTACAACTCTTCATACTATACTCGTATAATAACTCGTATTATACTCATATTTATCACGCATAATAACCCTAATTATTATACGCGATCATAACATTCTCGGAACTCACTTTTCTAAACCCTTAGGTTTTGAGTCCGCAGGCGAAAACTTCGTTTTTCCCATAACTAAAATATTATTGAATATTCCATCACGTCTCAGAATTAAACGTAATCTATAACTTCTCAGAATTTCAAAATAAATCTCCGAGCAGAAACTGATGAAAAGTGCCTATTTCTTTTTCCCCAAAAAATATTTTGTTCCCGAAAAATTTTCATTTTCGTCTTGAAAATTCTTACTCGTTCAATCTAGCTCGTAGCCGGAATCCTCCCGATTAATAATCATTCTAGGTTATAGAATGATTAATAAACACTTAGCACATAATAGTATTAATAAAAATTTATTTTATTAATAACTAATTCTTTAAACTTAAATTCTGGAGAAACCGAATTTTTTGGGTTGTCACAGATACCTTGACTTCATTTCAGATTCTAACTCCCAGGTCATTTCCTCAACATCGTGGTTTCTCCACAAAACTTTGACTTGAGGTATAACCTTGGAGCGTAAAATATGTTCCTTCTTATCCAAGATTTGAACAGGAACCTCTTCATACGTTAAATATTCCGCTATTTTGTCCGGTTCTAACTCAATAATGTGGTTCGGGTCTTCCACATATTTACATAACATGGATATGCGAAAAACATTATAAACACGAGACATACTTGGCGGTAAACCGAGTCTATAGGCCACAGTTCCTACTCGATCGAGGATTAAAAATAGGCCAATGAATCGAGGATTGAGCATTCCTCTCTTTCCAAATCTCGTAACTCTTTTCCACGGAGTAACTCGTAACAACACAAGATCTCCTATATCAAATTCAACGTCCTTTCGATGAAGATCAGCATAACTCTTTTGTCGATCTTGTGAGGTTTTTATACGTTGCCGGATCGTTTGAATCTTTTTCGTAGTCATACGTACTAACTCAGGTCCCAACAACGTTGCTTCACCCACCTCATCCCAGCATACTGGAGAACGACACTTTCTTCCATACAACGCCTCGAATGGAGCCATGCCAATACTTGCTTGATAACTGTTGTTGTAGGAAAACTCCACCAATGGTAAGAACTTATCCCAACTTCCCTTGAAGTCAAGGACACAAAGTCTTAATAAATCTTTAAGAGTTTGAATAGTCCTCTCTGATTGTCCGTCCGTCTGGGGATGATATGCCGAACTAAATCGTAAATCCGTGCCCATAGCTTTTTGCAAACTAACCCAAAATCGTGAAGTGAATCTTGTGTCTCGATCAGAAACTATGGATATTGGCATACCATGCAGTCTTACAATCTCGTTTATGTACATACGAGCAAGACGTTCAAGTGTATAAGTTTCTCGTATTGGTAAGAAATGAGCAGACTTGGTCAATCTATCAACAATGACCCAAATTGCATCAATGCCTTGAGAAACCTTTGGAATACCAGTAACGAAATCCATGGTAATGTGCTCCCACTTCCATTCTAGAATTTCAAGTGGTTGCAATGGACCTTTTGGTACTTGATGCTCCGCTTTGACTCGTTGACAAGTTAGACACCTTGAGATAAACATCGCTATCTCTCTCTTCATATTGCTCCACCAAAATGTATGACGAAGATCATGATACATTTTGGTACTCCCAGGATGGACTGCAAACAGTGTGTTGTGCGCCTCCATCATGATTTTATATTTTAAATCAGGGTCGTTAGGAACACAAAGTTTGGAGTTGACTCAAAGTATTCCTTCTTCATCGATTCTTGCTTCCGGTATAGCACCTTCTTGCACTTTCTTCCTCATACGCATCAGCTCCAGGTCTGCAGCTTGAGCAGCTTTAACTTTATTAATTAAAGTCGGTTCTACTCGTATATTCGTCATCATCACATGGGTCCCTAAAGTCTTTAACTCTATCTCCATCCTTTGCAAGTCACACATAATAGGCCTTTGCATTGACAATATCGCACTCGAACCCGAATATGATCTTCTACTCAATGCTTCAGTTACCACATTCGTTTTTTCAGGATGGTATTAGATGGTATGATCATAATCTTTCAACAGTTCCAGCCAACATCGTTGTCGCATGTTGAGTTCCTTTTGAGTGAAGAAATATTTGAGGCTTTTATGATCCGTAAAGATCTCCACTTTCTCTCCATACAAGTAATGCCTCCAAATTTTAAGTACAAAGACAACAGCTGCCAACTCTAGATCATGAGTAGGATAATTCTTCTCATATTCTTTGCGTTGTCTTGAGGCATAGGCTATGACTTTCCCATATTGCATGATAACACATCCCAACCCTTTGCCCGAAGCATCACTGTAAATGACAAATCCCTCCGAGCCAGATGGTATTGTCAGAACAGGTGCTGAAATGAGTCTCCTCTTGAGTTCTTGAAAACTCTTCTCACATTCTTCGCTCCAACCGAACTTTGTATCTTTCCGAGTCAGCTGAGTTAATGGAGTAGCAATTCGAGAAAATCCTTCCACGAATCTCCGATAATAACCAGCTAAACCGAGAAAGCTACGTACTTCGGTCACTGATTTAGGTTGCTCCCAGCTTTGAATTGCTTCAATCTTTGTCGGGTCAACAGATATTCCATGACGTGATACTACGTGCCCAAGGAATGCTACTTCCTCAAGCCAGAACTCGTATTTCTTTAACTTGGCCTAAAGCTTGTATTCACGAAGCTTTTGGAGTGTCAGCCTCAAGTGTTGCTCATGATCTTCACGGCTTTTGGAATAAATAAGGATGCCATCAATAAAGACGACCACAACGTGATCCAAATATTCCTTGAATACTCGGTTCATCATATCCATGAAGGCAGCAGGAGTATTAGTCAATCCAAAAGACATAACTAAGAATTCATAATGCCCGTACCGAGTTCTGAAGGCAGTCTTTGGAATATTCTCAGTTCTAACCTTCAGCTGATGATATCCAGAATGAGGATCGATTTTTGAAAATAATTGTGCTCCTTGCAACTTGTCAAACAGATCATCAATACGTGGCAATGGGTACCTATTTTTTATGGTGACATGAGTTGCCCTAAAAATCGTTGCTAAAGGCCCATTTTTTTTTAGTGATGGATGAAGGCTATTTCTTCAAATTCCATAGCCATCTTGATAACTTGCTGATGATGGGGCAGCAAATGCAACTCTTTGGTATGATAGGCTTCGGTGGTTTGCTTAATAACCGATTCAGAATCTCCAAAGACTGTTAACCGCTTAATACCCATGGATTGGGTCAGCTTCAATCCCATTATGAAACCTTTATACTCGGTTGTGTTGTTGGTGTTGACAAACTGTAGTTTGAAGGCCATGGGATACTGTTCTCCTATAATAGATACAAGAACTGCCTCTGCTCCTGCACCTTCCATGTTTACAGCCCTGTCAAAGTACAGTTTCAAAAATTGGCATGTATCTTTTTGATGGCTTTGTTGAATTGTCATTATCCCGTAGGAAATGAGTTTCCAAGGGTTCGAAATTCCATGATGGTGCTTTGGTCAATTGATTTGAAATTCCTTGAATTTTGATAGACTTTTGAGTCACATAAATGATATCAAATTGTTGAAGGATCAACTGCCATCTTGACAATCTACAATTTAATATGGGCTTGTTGAATATGTACTTCAGAGGATCCATGCGAGATATGAGATAGGTTATGTAACCATGGAGATAATGTTAGAACCTCATGGCGGCCCATGCTAAAGCACAACTGGTCTTTTCAATCAAAGTGTATTTCTACTCACAACTGCTGAATCTTTTACTGAGGTAATAGATGGCTCTTTCCTTGCCTCTATCGTCTTTCTGTCCTAACATACATCCCATAACATTGGAATTGACTGATATATACATGAAAAGTGGAACTTTATCCCTTGGAGGTACCAAGAAAGGAGCTTCAACCAACTGCTTCTTGATGGAGAGGAAGGTTTTTTGACAGTCTTTATTCCATTTTCCAGAGGAATTTTTCCTCAACAGCTTGAAGATAGGCTCACAAGTTGCAGTGAGTTGAGAGATGAATCTGCTTATCAAATTGATTCTCCCAAGAAATGTAACTACCGAGAAAATCGAATTAATTGTAAAACGATTTTATTTGATTAAATAATAAATAAAATTATAATATATGTTATTATATTGAGTAAGCAAGATGAAGGTTGTACTATAACCTAAATATGGCGTAATATCGTAGTATTCTAGCTACGTGGTAGAATTAAAGTGTTTGAATTTCCAAGACGAAAATAAAAGTTTTTCGAGAAATTTTCTGAAAAACACTATTCATCAATTTCTGCTCGGGAATTATTTTTGAATTTCTGAGAAATACGTAACGATAGAATAATAAGGGAGGATGGATTATGTAATAATAATTCAGTTATGACAAACGCAGATTTTCGCCTGCGTACTAAGTTCGAGAATGTTAAGGAAAGTAAGGATTTAATGAATAATGATCGTATAATAAGAGAGTATTATACGAAGTAATGAATACGAGTATGATACGATGTATTGTACAAGTATATATGAAAGATAGTATAACGTATATGATAAATGATTATACGAACTAGTATACGTAAAGAATACGAGGATTATACGTTCAACGCTTTAAGCAAATTGTAATACACTTGTAGAATTTGTGTAGGAATTGGGTAAGCCCAAGTGCAAACTTGTAAGGCCCAAAGATAAGAAAATGAAAGCCCAACGTTAGGCCCAAAGTAATTAATCTTAAGCCGAACCAAGAACCGGACCCGTGGATCAAACCTGATGGGTTACCGGGTTAGAAAAACCCATGGGGCAACCCATGTGGGCCCCCCATGAGTGAGTCATGGCTGGCCACTTGATGAGCAAGCAAGAGATAAGTGTTGTGGGGAGCAAGAAATGAATAGTAAGGATGTGGAAGTAAGGAGGTGGGATAGTTTAATGTCCTTAATGCCCTAACCTTGTAAATTCTATAAATAAGAGAGCTTGGTGGTTCATTTTGTGCCTTGTTGAAATTTCACCAACATCTTAGAGCTTATACATTGAGAGAAAAAGTGAGAAGAGTTAGACTTTCATAATTCAAAGAAGAAGAAGGCAAGCTTCAACTTCAAAGGTAATGAATCCCTAACCATTAATCTCCATCTCTTCAATTATAGTTTGATAAAGAAGTGAGTATTGGTGGTGCATGTACCATAAGGAGGAACAAGGATGGTTATTAGAGGACTTAAACTTTAATAAACCATGTTGCAAGAGAATCATAATCATAGAAGTTATGAACTAAATGAAGAACATTGAAGAATTGTAATTTTATTGTTGCTGGACAAATTGAAAACCATCGTGTATAATATTGGATGAAATATGTTTGGTTAGGATGATAGATATATGGAATGAATCCATTTTGAACGGTGTAAAAATCTCAAGTAACAAAGTTTTGGTGAAATTTACAAGATTAGAAAATAATCGTCGAAATCGTTAAATTCTCAAAATTAAAGTTAAAAGTCACCATTGAACTCGGAAACGTTGGTTTTTGATGGAGAACAGTCTAAATTTGCATTTTGGAGTTGCGGACTCGAAAATGGTCAAATTTCGACTTAGAACGAGGAAACGAGCTTTGAACGTTCACGAACGCTCAATAAAGAACTTAATAGGTGAATTTTATGTTAGCGGATTCGAAAATATAAGATTTTCTAATAAAATCGTAGTACACATGATATGTGAGCTAACGACTTTTAAACGAGCCAGTTCAGACTTATAATGAATAAGTTATGAGCTCGAAAAATTTACAAAAGAAGGAAACTAGGAAAATTTTCTCTAAGGCAGGGCTGGCGCCGCAGTGCGGCCCAAGGGTGTAAAGTCGGCGTCGCAGTGTCAGGCCAAACCCCAACATACTGTGAAGTGGCGCCGCAGTGCGGCCGTATTTTAAGGCTTTGGCGCCGCAGCGCCGAGTACGGGACTCATGTACTGTGAACTCGCGCCGCAGCGCGAGATTTGTAAGGGAAGCTGGCGCCACAACGCCAACACTAAGAAAGAGCCAGTGATGAATAAAATGAATGTAAAGGAAGTGTAAGTTAATTAAAGGTAAATTAAACCTTAATAAACTTAAAATATTATCGTTAAGGATGATAACAACCGTAAGAATTACAACTATAGGTTGACAAAGATTACTTGAACGTAAATGCAAAGTAATATGATAAATTGTAACTGATGATAACCAATCTAATAAATGATTAGATTGAGAAGAAGTGTAAGATAAATTAGTGACCATACATGATTATTTATGACTTAATGTGGTATGTTATATGATCATGTATTGTAGAATCCTTAAAGACTCAAAGGAAAAAAATATATTAGTTGTAGAAGACGCAGAAGGCAAGTGTTCTAACACTTGTCTAAGTTCTTCTGAACAAGCTTTGTAATTCTTGTACCTTACGCATGAATTGATGTATAATGAAGTCGAAGCCAATTCCTTCGGCAAGACTTAATGTGTTTTGTAGATTTATTGATAATCTATCAAAATATTGTCAATGTTGCTATCTTTTGCCAAATTGTTTTGGTTTTGATTTCAAAGAAAGACTGAGTGTGAATAAACAAATATTTTGTCGTCAAACGACAAGCACGTGAGGTTGCCAAAACTTAAACGTACATACGTTTAAAGAAGTAGTGTTGTATAACATAGAGTACTATAAGCTGATCACCTAGACGTGCGCGTAAGATATATTGGACTTACGAACTTGGTGTCGGGTTGTCCTTTTTAAAGAAAGAATGAAATGCTCAAGGTCTTGGACCAAAATTGATGTTTAACTTATGTTGTTCATTATTAAACGTTTTAAAGAAAAGAGAAGTGCTATTTTGAATTATCGATAGTACTTCATAACTATTGATTCAGTTATAGAAGATATACGATTCATATGATTCAAACCTATTGTTTAATTGAAATTGTCATACTTGCTGAGCTAGTTATGCTCACTCTTGCTTGAACCATGTCAATGCAGCTAAGATCGAACAGACTGAAGGCCCTAGTAAAGATAAAGGGAAGGCTAAGGCGAACCAATAAGTTGCCTTGTAATAGTATAGTATGAATGTTGTAATTATTTGATATTATAATAAAGAACCTATATAATGGTTATAAAGAACCTGGGAATGGTAATATTATTTTGGAATATATAGAAGACATATTCACTCTTTTGAAGTATTTTAATTTAATGTATGTGTGAATTGTAGAATCGTGTAGCACCATCTGTTGGGTTGGAAGATACACAGATTTGGGGGCATCACAGGTTGGTATCAGAGCTATAGGTTATAAAATTTAAGGGGGGGGAAAAAGAACCTTAAGTCATAACCTTAAGAAGAGTTAAATAAGTAAAAGATGAAGTTAACCCTAAAAATGCATTAAATGTGATATGTGTTTTTACTATTTTAATGATGTGTGCTAATTAAACTAATTTGTTTTGTTATAGATGTCAAGAGTTAAAGTAAATATACATGTCGTTAATAAGGAGTCGGTGAATCAAGTAGAGATCTTATTGAACCCTGTAGCTGAGATGCCAGAACTGGTGGTGGTTGAGCCAGAAGATTAAGAGAATTTAGAACTCATGTCCTTGTTTGATTTCATGTCGGAGGAGGAGGTGGAGGTGGTGTCATTTAATACGGTAGCACCTGCAAAAGAGATGACTCCGGGGGAGTCAATGAAGGTGTTATTAATGACGATATTGAATAGAAATATCCAGTTAGGGAAGGAGGTAAGAAAGCTGAAGGAGGAAGTCCATGATATCTTGGAAGATAAGAAAAGCATGGAAATAATGTGGGAAGAGGAGCACGATGAGAGAGTTTTGGCAAAGGATAAGGTCCACGAGCCAAAACATGAGGTCTTTGAGCTCAGGCAAGAGCTGAAGGCCAAGAAGCAGAAGATAGGCAGAATGTCCTATATACATATGAGTTCATATGGGGATTTTCAGTGGCAAGTTGCTGAGTATCTATCTGGTAGAGGTAGGGCAGACTCTGCATACTATCAGTCGAGATATTATAGCTAGCCTTGCCAATGCAGATTATGAGAATGCCATAAGGCAAATGTAATCTAGCTAGTAACTAGAGTAGAGTTAGATATGTAAATATGTTATATCTAAGTAGTGACGTAAAAGCCTCTTTTGTATATCAAAGAGTAGCCTTTTGTAAGTCCCAATTTTTGAAAAGCAATTGCGAGAAAGTAATGTAATCAGGATGTAGTATTATACTACAAGAAAGCAAATCAATATAAGCCTTTTATGGAACATATTGTGCAATGAGTTTGAAGTTATTGTTTAATAATGAATAATAACTAATTAACAAAAAGAAAGTAATAATGACATGTTATTTATCTTAACAGAAAAATACCGCTAAGAAGAAGACAACGAAATCAAGAAGCGAATGTGAATCAACAGGAAGGAGGACCGGTTATTCCAATGCACGAGTTCGTTAATTTATTAACAGCTGCTTTTAATAGGAATGGGGTGAATATACCAGTAAATCATGTGGTAGTACGGGCTACTACGTTTAAGGATTTTAAAAGTGTAGGTCCACCGGAGTTCAAAGGAACTACGGACCCCATAGAAGCCCAAACTTGGGTAAAAGAAATAGAGAAGGCATTTGTGATTACAAATGTTGAAGAGGGGCAAAAGGTTACTTTTTCTACCTACATGATGAAGGGGGAGGCCAAAATCTGGTGGGAGGCGAACTAGGATAGGGCTGGAGTGGAGGTTATGACGTGGACGTGGTTCAAGGAGATTTTCTTCGAGAACTACTTTCCCACGAGTATGCAAGGGAGGATGGAGATGCGGTTCCTAGAACTGAAACAAGGGGAAATGACAGTTCCCCAATATGCTGCCAAGTTTAATGAACTGGCGAGGTTTGCTGTGATGCCCTCAAAATAGGTATACAACACCCATTCTGAGTCGCCAAATACATGGTACAAAAAGCAAACTACAACTTCAATAATACAATTGTCATGTAAAATACGACAACACATACTGTGAGTTTAAATACAAATATTATCTTCTAGACAATATCCACACTCAAATAAGTCCTCATTACAATTAATCAAACACTATTTTACAGAAATAGTGAGGACAGCTAAAATATCTTTTTAGAACCATCACTCCATACCCCGACTAGATCCTGCTATGTTCTCACCTCCTGAGAAGAAAAATGGAACAAAAAGGAAAAGGGTGAGCTCAACTAGCCCAGTAAAGAATATTATGACTAAGATAATATACAACAAATTATCATTAGTATTCAACAGGGAAAAATCTGATAGAATATAATCGACAACAAGTTTTAGATCAACAACTGCAGCGGAAATAGCAAACCATTAGAAGAGTCAAGTAGGGAAAGAATTCTACTACCGTCTAAGATTTAAAAGTCCATCATCAATATTTTATCCCTGTAACATCAATCAATATACATCTTGAATCAAATATTTATCTTTGCACTACAGGCCAAAGATATTCATTTGTAACACCAGTCGGTCATGTTCATCTCAACACCTGTTCATCTTTGCACTACAGGCCAAAGATATTCATCAGGTAATCATACATCTTTGCACTACAGGCCAAAGATATTCATCAGGTAATCATACATCTTTGCACTACAGGCCAAAGATATTCAGTAATATCATCATTTAGGACTAAGGATGATGAAAAATATCTTAAAGAAAACGAATCTAGTGAGACAGAAGGACAAATAGTAGGGATTCGTATAACAGTTTATCCAAGATCAATAATACTTCATAATAATCAATTGTGAAGAAGAATTCAAAAATAAAGATCAAAACATGGATACAATCAAAGATAGTAACCATAATAGATATCTTGGACAAAAAGGGAAAATTTTATTTTTCGGTGAATAGTGCCGTATTCGTGAATAGTACCGTCTACGTGAATAGTAACGTATACGTGAATAGTAACCTTGACACAAAAAGTTCTAAATTTGATAAAAAAAAAACTCATATCAATATTTCAGCATAATGATATTGAAGAAAATAATATCATTTAAGAAGAAAATAATATCCCCTACCTCAAAATAACCGTACTTCTGACTGAATATCGGATATGAGGCTGAATGAAATTTGTGCTAAATAGCAACTCTCAAAGTATCTAAATACTCACAAAATACACTCAATAATCTAGAGAGAGAAAGATAGAAAATTTGTTTCTGATGTGATTTTCAATTCTAACTTAGCCCTCTATTTATAGGAAAATGTTAGCACGCCGAAGCAGACTTAACCTGCAACTTGATGGCTTTACCTGCTACTATTCTCACCCATCACATTTGAATAAAAATCTCAGCATATTTCTTCACCAACCAAGAGTGGGGTCCACCAATTCTAGAATTTTCTACCAAAATGATTAACTCCAAAAATTCAACAATTTTTGAACCAGTCATCTCGTAAAATTTATAATAAATCATACGTTCATTTTTAACGGTTCAAAATTTGTGGACATATACTCAACTTAAATATGTATAACATATCCAAAAATTACCACGATCCAACGGTCGGATTAAAAATTATAACCCCCGCAAAATATCTCAAAAACCCTGATTTTTAATACCTCAATTCCGACAAAAATACTGATAAAAACCTCAATATTAACTCCTTCATTTTTAACCACAAAAATATATCCCTCATTTATATCCACATAAAATAAATATTTCCTTATCATATGAATCAATAATTAATTATTCACAAATAATATTACAGAATCACATTTATGACAACCAGGCCGTTTCCAGGAAAGAGGGGGCTTTCCAATTAGGATTTCTCCTTACTAGCGCGCAATTAGATGACCAAATCTCTCCTTAGACAGAACTTTCTAGACATTACCAATAATGCTATCTAATAATATTATTTAAATAATATAAATTATTGATCTGATAATGGAAAATACTGTGCAACAACAATTATTGAAATAGCAATAATATAAAATATCAACGCAGCAATTATTGGATCAATAAAATAAAATATTAAACAGTAACTACAGTAACAATTATTGAGTAGTGCATTCCTTCGTAAGAATCAATAATTCAAAAATACTGTGCAATCCGTGTGCTACTGTGCAACCACGCGTATTACTATATTTTTACCACCGGGTATTCCAACAGTGTTAACGGTAATAACTACGCCGTTATTTATAAAAACTCAATTTTTGTCATTATCTTCATCCAATCGTTTTCCGTTATGGGGCCCACAAATAGCTGCGTTGTCGTACGAATATTCCCCGACAGAAAGAATATTCTACGACCACACGAATATTCACCGACCAAAAATGAATATTTTATAACCACTTGCTTATTTGAAATATTTGCGCATTTTACCCATAACTAACTACATTAATCAAATCAACCCTTTCTATTTCAAAATAATAAATAGAGGAAATTTAATTTTATTTATTAATAAGTTGGGGTCTTACAACCTCCCCTCCTTATGAAATTTCGTCCTCGAAATTGACGTACGTACCTGGTGTTTCGAAAAGGTGAGGATACCTCACTTTCATTTCTGATTCCAACTCCCAAGTCATTTCTTCAATAGCATGGTTTCTCCATAAAACCTTAACTTGTGGTATAACCTTCGTGCATAGGATATGTTCTTTCCTATCCAATATCTTAATAGGTACCTCCTCGTACGTTAAATCTTCGGCTATCTCGTCTGGTTCTAACGCAATAATATGATTCGAGTTGTCCACATATTTTCGTAACATCGATACGTGAAAAACGTTATGAACACGCGACATACTTAGCGTTAAGGTGAGTCTATAGGCCACAGTTCCTACTCGATCGAGGATTTCAAATAAATCGAAGGCTTGAGCTTTCTTCTCTTCATCGACTCTTACTTATAGAATAACACATTCTTGCACCTTCTTCTTTATATTCATCAGCTCCAGGTCTGTAGCTTGAGTGGCTTTAATGTTATCGATTAAAGTTGATTTTACTCGTATATCATCACGTGGGTCCCTAGAGTCATTAACTCTATCTCTATCATTTATAAATTATACAAAATAGGTCTTTGTGTTCAACAATATCACACTTGTACTCCTGTACAATCTTCTACTCAACGCGTCAGCTATCACGTTCGCTTTTCCAGGATGGTATGGTCAGAACAGGTTCCGAATGAGTCGCCTCTTAAGCTATTGGAAAATCTTCTCGCATTCCTCGCTCCATACGAATTTTGTATCTTTCTGAGTCAGCTAAGTTAACGGAGTAGCGATTCGAGAAAATCCTTCCACGAATCTCCGATAGTAACCAGTTAAGCCTAGAAAGCTACGTACTTTGGTCATCGACTTCGGTTGCTCTCAATTGTGATTCATATCCCAATCTTGGATAGCACGTCACAATGGCACCTATTGTTTTACCACCACACAAATATAGAGTCCCTTACGGAGAGTCTGGCTTTGGTGCATTCCACAAAGGAAGTCACCAGATAGAGGCTCGGGTACCAACTTCTATAGTTGGGTTTTTAACTCCTGAAGTTCAATAGGAGCTATTCAATATGAGATTTTAGAAATGGGTTTTGTATCGGGTTAAAGATTAATACAAAAATTCAATATCACGCTCTGGGTTAGGCCAGGAAATTCTTTAGGAAATACGTCAGGAAATTCACTAACAACAGAAATATCATTCAAATTTGACGTATTTTTGTTCAAGTCCATGACATGGGCTAAGAAAGCTTGACATTCGTTTTTTAATAAACGAATGACTTTATGGTTTGGTATGACAGCGATTGATTTTAGTGGTTTGGTTACTTGAATTCACATAACAGGTTAGTTAGGAATATGAAAACTAACAACCTTACGAAAACAATCAATTTTGGCATGATGAGTAGTTAACCAATCAATTCCTAAAATTACATCAAAAGAAGGTATCTTTAAAGAGATAAGGTCAACAGGTAATGTGATTGTGCCAACTTAGATTAAGCAAGATTTATAATAGATATTGTGCCAGGAGCGGCACCAGTTTCAAGGGAACCGTATCATATGGCGCCAGTGGAGATGAAGGAGTTAATGGTTCAATTACAAGAACTGTTAGATAGGAAGTACATTCAACCAAGTGTTTCGCCGTGGGGAGCACCGGTACTATTTTTGAAGAAGAAGGACGAATCGTTGAGACTTTGTATCGACTACCGAGAGTTGAACAAGTTAACGATAAAGAATAAATACCCATTGCCCAGGATCAATGATCTCTTTGATCAGTTGAAAGGGGTAAAGTATTTTTCTAAGATAGATTTGCGAACGGGGTATCATCAGTTGAAGGTTAGAAATGAGGATATACCTAAGACGGCATTCAAAACTCATTACGGCTATTACGAGCTTCTGGTGATGTCATTTGGGTTAACTAATGCATCAGCTGTATTTATAGATATGATGAATAGAGTGTTCAAATAATATTTGGACAAGTTCGTCGTAGTATTTATCGATGATATTCTAGTCTATTCTAACACGCTAGAAGTGAAAGTAGTATGCACACAAGCCAATCATGTTTGATGATAAATCATATACTTTGTAACAATCTTATTCATTTATTAATAAAAAAATTTAATTTAGTAAAGGCTTTTAATTATCTACATGATGTTGCTTTATAATATGTGATAAACTCATAGTTTTAAGCAATGCTTTTCGAATAATGATGATGGTCATTCTAATAAGATCTAAATTTTTAGAAAGCTTAAAACTAAAGTAGTTCCCAATCGTTGGATTACTAAATTGGGAATTAGTGAATCCAAATAGTTTTGTACATACGTTGCTTACTCATTGGATGAGGATGATTGATCTCATGATCATTTGTGTGGAGACACTAAAGCAAGTATGTAGGTACTTATTAGAGAATAAGTTCACTGAATGTGGCTCGCTAAGGAATACCTAATGGAGTTTTACTTGCCTGTCAATAGGAATTCTTGTAGTGATAGTAGTACAAGTGATCCTTGGACTTGAGATCATCATAGTATCTTGTGTATGATGAATTATATTTTGACTTATTCCTTAAGATCCATAGGGTATATCAAAGGGTATGCTTGGGTATAATAAGTTGTATATGGAGATAATGTATGATCAATAAAGAATCTACTGCTTCTAGTAAAAGAAGAGAAATGTCCTATGTGATTCGATAAAAGACAATCCAGTAGTCCTTGGCCAAGGCAGAATGAAATTAGAAAGGAGTTTCTAATTTGCATTATTTGGAGTTGTGCATTCAAGAGTCGAAATACATATAATTAAATAAAATAAGATTTAACAATAATTTCATGTCTTATATTTAATTGGGATATTGTATGGTGGAAGGATTGAATTGTACAGTAACTATTTACTCAAAGGTTCTTTTTTGATTAATGTTGAAATTTATATTATCTGGAAAATCGTTAATCGCTAGGGAGACTTATCCCTATTATAGAATAAATATTATGTATTTAAATAAATTAATAGCTTAATTTATTTATTTAAATAAGATTAGAATTGTTCTAATTGATTTCTTCACAACCAGTTTAATATGGAGAACCTACAAAGTCACACCATAAAAGGAAAAATAGTTATTTAAGAAGTTAATGACATAATCGTAATAATAAGTTAAGTATATTTAATTTAATCTATGGTAATAGAATAAATTAAATAGCTTAATATTTATTATTTAATATTTTGAAAATATTAAATATAAATTAATAAGATGAGTCTTATTATTATTATTATTATTATTATTATTATTATTACTATTATTATTATTATTATTATTATTATTTAACTCCTAAAGGAGCTTGGAAATTAATTAATAAAAGTATTCTCATTTATTCCTAATAAGATTGGGAGGCTAATTAATTAAAAAATTTAATTAATTATTCCTAATAAGATTAGGAGCCTAAATAATTAAAGGAGTTTAATTAATTAAAATAAAACACAATTGCTTAATTGTTAAGGCGTGTTGCCTACATCTATAAATAAGAGGAGTCTTATTATGGGTGTAGTGGTTGATGCTTTCACAACACACGTGAATACGTAATTTCAATAGTTACGAGAGTACACTTTTTTCTATGAGAGATATAAAAACTAGGGTTTTGCCAAATATCTATTTTCTTGAATCTTTCTTGGATTCTATGATAACTAATTAGAGTTGGAATTAGATTCCATGATAACTAATTGGAGTTGAAATAGGATTTCATGTTTCTTAAAATAAAGGAGTTTATTTATGAATAGGAAAGTGAATCCTTGTTTCCTTAAATAAAGGAGTTTATTTAGATATGGATTAAGATTTAATATTATTCAAAATAAATGAGTTTATTTGTGAATAGGAAAGAGAATCTGTAACAACCCGATATTTTCTATATAAATAAATAAGAAATTTTGCGTATAAATTTTTTTATTATTATTATTTTAAGGATGATGATTTGTACAAGATAATATATATATGTATTTATGTGGTAAATAAAAATATATTTATTACATAAATATTTATAAATAATTTTATTTTAGAATTATGGATTTTTATAAAGTATATTCTTATAATAATTAATTTATAGTAGAAATATTTTTATTAACTATTTTTCATGAAAATATAATTATATATTATTTAAATAATATATGAAGTGATTTTTAGAATAATTCTAATAATTATTTTATTATATTATATGATTTTTAGTACAGATTATTAAGTTAATTATTTTAACTGAATTAATAAGGTTAATTATGACAGATAAATCAAATATGGAATCCAAATCCTAATTCTGAGTTTTGATTAATGAATGAGAATAATATTATAATATTAAATATACTTATTAAATATATTTATATTCAAATGTATGTATGTAGGTATAATATTTGATCTATGGTTATGAATTTTAATTTTAAATATAATTATTGCGATAATTATATTTAAAATCAATTTTTATGTATTATGAATAATAAGAATTTATTTGCTTAAGGAATTGAAATATTAAACATAGTGATTGATTATGTTTGTATTTAAATATAAGTATGTGATTATGTGATTATTGTTTGATAATTTGTAAACCCTAATTAAAATATTAAACCCTAATTGAATATTCAAGTTACTTGAATAGGATGAGTCTATTTGGGTTGTGTAATTTAAATCAACAAGGATAATTTTTTTTTAATTCCCAAAATGAGTGGAATAAAATCCTAATTAAAGACCATGCCATTTTTCATGTCCCAAACAAATTAAATGAGAGCCAAAAAGAATTAAATGTATGGCCCAATCTTCAGCCCATGTGCTAGGGACTTTTTGGTCATTCTATTTAGCTAATTTGGCAATAAAAGAAATCAAAAATTGGGCTAAATTGGGGGGAGGTGCATCCGGCAAAAGGAGGGAAATAGATAGCATGTGTTGATTTATTTTCTTACTTTAGTTAGTAACCTATTCCCTTAGGTGTCAACTTAAGAAGCTAGCCACCATGTTTTATCAATATTGCAAGTTATATAGAGAGAGAGGAGAAGATTTGTGTTAGGAGATTTCATGGATATATATAATATATCTACACTTTTTTTTTACCAACACAAAACATATTATTTTCTATTTCATCTCACTATTCCAAGTTAGCTAAAAATATATTAAGCGAGAGAGAGAGAGGGTGTCGACAACCTTGGAGGAAGAAGGAGGAGTTTTTCATGCCACCCAAGTTCTTAAGTTATTTGTAAAGGAAAAGAAGGACATCCCACAAAACTATGTATAAAATCCTAACCTTAAGTTTTGTATAATTATTTTGGTTGTCTTACAAAAGAAAGACCATATATTTCAAAACCCTTGAACTCTTGAATTACTTGTTTTATAATATGTCAAGTATGGATCTCACCATTTTTGGGGTTAGATAGTTGATCAAAAGTATGAGGTAAATAAAGATAAAAATGAAAGTTAAGACGTTAAGTTCATATTACTTTTTCGTTATGTATGTATCTTTATGGTTGAAAGAAAATTTTCAAATTTTTATACCATGTGATAGAGGGCTAAGATAAGAGTAAACCCTAGTTGGAATCGTATAAAAGTGATTTGAAATGAGCAAGATATGATTTTTGGAACTAAAAACGCTTACTGTTGGAACCTCCGCGCGAACAGTCCACTTCTGGCCTATTTTCCGAGACCAAAACAAGTCCGAATTAGGTGTTTGATAAATGGAAAACGTAGTTCAGAAAGATACGAATCCAACGCCACTGACAGAATCGAAATCCGAGTTGTCGATTTTGTTTTATGATTGTTTTCGTAAGAGACCCCAAATCTGGAAATGAAATTCGGGACTTTGTTTTGACAGTCACTTTAGTCCAGTTTTCTGGGCTCATAACAGGCCCAAATGAAGTGTTTAATAAAAGAAAAATGTAATTCGGGAAGATGTGGATCTAACGAGTCTGATTGGCCCTCAATCGGAGTTGTAGATCTCGGTGTACAAAGGTTTTCGTGAAGGACCTCAATTTGGAAAAAGAATCTAGAAAGTTAGGAAATAAATGAACTAAATGATTTATTTATTATTTGATTAATGTTAATTAATGATTAAGATTGCTTAATTAAGGTTAGGTAATAATAATGTAATTATTTATTGGTATTAGCATAGTAAAATAATTATTTATTATTTAATTAATATTAAATAATAAATAAGTATAAATGTTAAATAATTAATTATTCTTTAAAGAATAATTAGAAATTTATAAAGTAAATTATTTATTTATTTTTCAAGGATAAATAATTTATTTAATTAATTATTATTTAATTAAAATTAAATAATAATTAAAGACTAATAAAATAAATAAATTATTTATTTATTTATTTATTTATTTATTTATAAGTGATTAATTAATTACTATTTAATTAATATTAAATTATAATTTAAGACTCATATTTATTAATTAATTATTATTTAATTAATATTAAAGAATAATTAAAGTCACATATTAATTAATTAATTATTAGATAATTATTATTAATTAAAGGTATATAATAAAGTAACTAATTAATTATTATTAAATAATAATTAAAGAGAACTAATGATAATTATTTAAAAATAATTTTAATATTTTAAAAAAAATAATTATTTAAGGGTGATATTATGGTTTTAAAAATGTTTTAAGTTATAATAAATAACTTTTAAATATTTTGGCATGTATTTCATTAATATTCTAAATTATTTAAGTATTAATGATAATGAAATTATTTATTAATTAAATCATTATAAATTATATTAATAATTGAAAAATAATTATAAATTGTATTTATGTTAGGATAAATATTATAAATGATAAATGATAATTAAATTATCTAATATAATATTTAAGTTCTTGAACAAAGTTTTATTGGTAATAAATTTGTTAATTATCCGATTATGCAATCGGGACATTGAAATAGTATCGAACTCAAACCAAATGGACATAGTTTAACTTGATGACTGTTCTTAAATGTTTTAATGACAGTTATGAATATGTGACAATATATTTAAGCTATATACTGACTGCAATAAGCAGTGTTGTGTGTTATAATATGTTATTCTAATCGAACGAACGATCTTATTAATGATAAGTCGTGAGATAAGCGATAAATCTAAATTACAAATTGTAAGCAGCGCATCAGGCAAGTATCTAACCTTTGCATTTTCTTTATGCAATGGACATGAGTAAGAATATTTCTAAACTATATTATTACTGTACAGATTATTAACCTTATATTATATACGCTCATTGCTTATCAACATGTTAGTATATGGTAATTCAGATATATATATATATTCTGTTCGTTAATTTCTGTAAATGGTTAAACAAGTGTCCCCACTTGGATAATCATTGTATTTAATCACATGTTGACATACCTTTGTCAATTACCCGTATATATATATATATATATATATATATATATATATATATATATATATATATATATATATATATATATATATATATATATGTTGAATTATAGATTATTGTTGAAACAAGATAAAACCTTTGATTTGGAACCCAGACAAGTATGAACATCCCTACACGGGAAAACTTTTATGCGCCCAAGGCGGAACAGAGTGAATGATCCTATCATTCTTGTAATGTAGTATTGATCAATGCAGGGCATAACGGGCTGATCACCCCCCGTGCCTGTAAGTTATGTCGGTTTACAGATGAATTTCTGTTTAACCTTTTCGAAAATGAAAACAATGTTCATGGCATGTCACCATAACCCCAGTTATAGTCATTATGTAGTTTCAAAAATTTGAAAGAGAGTTGTTATGTTATTATTATCGGTTCAGAATACTTCACAACTATTGACTTGTTGTAGAAGAATAGTACAAAGAAAACATTTAAATTCTTTCAGCTTATATAATTGATATTACTTGCTGGGCACTCAAATGCTCATCATTGCTTAATTTAAATGTTTTCAGATAAGTGTGAACGATCAGAGAGCTCTGCTAAAAACAAGGGAAAGGGAAAGGTTGCTGAATGAATGAACGTTATCCTATGTAATAGTTTAATATTATTAAGACAAGTATGACATATATTATCTATCATGGTTATAATAAATGTTTAAAGGTTACGTACTTGGGATTCAGACTCTGATAATTATGTAAATTAAGTTGACTTTTATACTATTGTTATTATTATTAGTATTATTTTGCTCATAGAAATGGTATCGTGAAGAACTGAGTTCAGGTTTCAAGTACCCGGATTTGGGGTCGTCACAGAATCTGTGTTTCTTTTAATAAAGGAGTTTTTTTTTACTTAGAATTGGATTCCATAATTAATTAAAATAAATAAGTTTATTTTGATTAAAATAAAATAATTTATTTTATTCGAAATAGGATAGATTAAAATTAAAGAGGTTTATTTTAATTTGAATTTGGATTAAAATAAAGGAGTTTATTTTTATTCAAAATTAGACTTTATGCTAACTAATTTTGCTCATTAAATGATAGCAATATATATATTGAATGTTTATTATTAATGAGATGAATGTTATTTATTGATGCATATGGTGATGTGTATAATAATAAATGAGATTGATTATGGACTATTGACCAATGTGATTGGATTTTATTTTAGTTGGATGCATGAATGTATGGGTTTTATTAAATGGGGTCTGCGTACCTCGTCTTCTCTAATTTTTTTTTAATGTAAATTTTAACTCTCTCTTATGTACTTCTCTTTGAGTGTTGATCAAAGTTTCTATTTATTTTAAATAGTTTTGTAATAAGAATAGTTAGAATTATTTTTGAAGAATTGGTGATCAAGGAGCAAGGAGCGCTTGAAAACCCATTTGTAATGGAGCCTGAGATTTAAATGTAATAGTTATATTTAAACATTAATTCTTGCACCCATAGGGTTTGACCTTTTGGTTCACTTGGTGGCTCTAGTGAACTAAACTAGAATAAAAATCCATAATCAATCCGTGTAGAATATAGTATTCTATATGTGGATGCTTATACTATATATATATATATATATATATAATGCAAACATAATTCACATGTTAATTAACATGACACGTATTTTATACATATATGTGCATGCACGCTAAACAAAATGAGATAAATTAATAACAAATTCCTCAAATATTTTATATTAAGTTCTAAGCGTTTAAAGATATTTGGACGTCACCTTCTAGCATGATAAAAAATAATAGAGTATCAATTAATTATTATAAGTTTATTGTGTCACCACAAGACTTATCTTAATTTTTTGAGATGTTAATTTTATCACATTTGATGCTTATAAAGAAAATTGAAGAATGTTGTTTTATTGTGTCACTACAAGGACAATGTTTTTCTTTTTTGAATATATGGAAGTGTTAGGTATGACTTAACTTGGATCATTTTAGTTCGGATGTGCACACACTTGACCATTATGATTTAAAAGGCAAAATACAAGGAGTTGCATAGTTGATATAATTGACAAGAGTTGTCTACCTATTTATTTACATATAGTTTATTTTGCACACACAAGTCTATATACATTTGAAATAGAATCTTATTCTCACTAACAAATCTTTAATTAGATTTTGTCGAAACTTAAAGAAACAAAGCTACTCCATAGCCTTGCCCTTGCTCTTATCCTTGCCCGATATTTCACCACGTTCTGTCTTTACTAAAGGTGTAAAGAAAACAAGAATGAGCAACAAATTTATCCATCAAGTAATATAGTAATAAGGGTGAACAAGTATAAAGTTTGAAATTTAAGGGTATAACAGTAAATGATAATTCAAGAATAACAAGAGGTATCAATTATTCTAAATAATATTCAGTATGGACTAAAAGATGTCATCAAGACTCCAAGGGTTAATCATTTCAAAGTTCAAGAAGAAAGAACATTGAGTAGTCGCTATAGACTAAGAACTCCTGCTAGAATTAACAGTATTATACTGAAAATCCAATATAAACAAAGAACCCTACATTATGCATAACATTTAAGCATGCTTGTATGCGCGCACGTCAGTTTTCTGAAAGTTAAATAATTTTCCCTTCAATGAGGTTGTTCATCTCAGTAGATTTATAAGAGTCTGCATCAAGACAATTAGTTTGGATAGCTTTCTAACATATGATATTAGTCTAGCCGAGTCAAATGGCTTAGAAAACTTTTTATAATGTATTTAAGAACAATAAGTTTAATGCTTGCAGAAAAATCAAGATATAAAATCGACTTCCGAATAGTAATAGATATTTGTTCGATGTAAATATGGTCGATATATAGCAACAATTCGGATTCACACAATATGTAAAGTTAAGAGAGTTAGGGAACTTGCCTTATGCGTAGTTTATCAACCTATAGATTATCAACACCTTGAATTCCTATTGTATCATAGTTATTTATATACATATATTCTCATTAGTTATTCAAACTCTATGCGTAACTCAACATTCTGATACATGTCTGACCCCGTAAGTTAATAACGCATATCAAGTTCCATCTTAGTGACAAAAATCAGATCACACAATCAACATTGATTTCTCCTTAAAAACTCTATCAAGACTTTTAAGAAAATCTGTTAACTATTGATTCAATGTATCCACGATGCACTTAAACACTTAGAATCTTACTTTCAACATGTATTACAGCTTAAAACACCAATATATGCATGCTATAATTCTCATATTACAAACAAAATAGTCAGATCATACTGCAGGAGGGCGCAGCTATGCTTCAGTTGGGCTTAGAGACGACACAACTGCGCTGTCCCCTAGCCAGACCAGAGCTGAGCTTTGCTCTCCTGGTTCTATCTCGATTTTCATAGAATATATAGATATTAACACATAGCATATACACATGTTAAAGGGTCCTACGAGATTTTAAGATCATTTCAAGTTTGACTTTACATGTTATAGTTCTAGTTTAGGATTTCTAATGAATTAAGGTCAAATAAGGTCATGAAATCATAAGGCCAACTATGTTAACCATCTATTCATATGAGAAGGTTATATAATCTATAATATGCATGCTCGGAAGTATTCACATTATTTACATATAGCTAGTATTGTTTATCACCTTAAAACATGTCAAAACTCATGCTTGAATGGTTCGTAACATACCCGACTAATTAAGTGAGTACACATGTAGGTCATGTAGGTCATGTTTATTTACTAATTTAGTTTTTGTATTGCTAGAAATTGTTTGATAAGTCTAAGTTAGAGAGTTCTAAGTTGTTGAGCATTTGTAGAAGTATACTCAGTGTGTAGGGAGTCCAATTCAAGCTTGAGAAGGTATAAACTCCAGTTATGTTCTTGAAATGGGTCTTGTGTAGTTCTTGAAATTTCTTGAATTTCTATGTCAATTGATTTGAATTAACATACTACAATGTGTTTAAGAGGTATGCTTACATGTATAAACTCTTTAATGATGGTTTGGAACAAGTTTAAATCGTTAGTAATCAAGTTGGTTGTTACTCTGAAAAATAGAGTCTGCTTACTGCTTCTGATTTTGACGTGGCGCAGCTGCGCCCTGTTTATACTAGGGTGCAGCGCAGCTGCGCCGTACCTCAGAACCAGTTGTTGGTGTTGTTCATGCTAGGTGTTGAGAACTTGTTATCATAACTTATATATATACCTAGAAAGGGGTCTAGCATGAGGTATAAGGTTTCCTTATGAGTTATGAAGTGTCCAACATGATTTAGTAGAAGATCTTTAACAAGACTTTAAGTTTTGGAAACAAACTTTGTTGAAATTCATGTTCTGCAAATTTTGAGCTTAATAGTCTATACACATGACTGATTTCACACATAAATTAGCATGGTGTATGATTCCTAGTTACTATATTCATGACCAAACTTGTTAGACCTTATGTTAGAGAAGTTTTCAAGAAAAAGCTTGATATGTTAAAGCTAATATGCATGAATACTACATGATATACATTCTGATCTTGCGAAAGTGTTAACATGACTTGACTACTTATGATAAGAGTTGTAAAGTTGTCTTATATATGCCATATTACATCATTTATGATATAGTGATTTCAAAGGCAACCTTGAACATATTTCCAAAATCTAGTTGCATCACATGAATATCTAGATTCTAAAGGGTTAAGATGTCATGTTATGTCTATAATATCCCTAGACATGATTCGTATGTATTGAACATGTTGATAACTAAACCAAACATGAGTTAAAGTAATGATTCGAAAAATGCGTTGTTTGACTTGTGGTGGTATACAATCTGAATTATGCTATAAAGATATAGGATATGTGATGTAGTAGGTGTGAAGATTTCAACTAAGTTGGATATTTAAGTATACGTTAAGACTTACATATATGAGCTTATGTAACTAATGAATGTCCTATATGTGTAAATATATTGTGTTAGGATTCGAAAGAGGGTATTAAGATTTACTTTGTTAAACTACGCTTAAGGCAAGTATTCAAAACCCTTGCATTACTTTATTCAACTGATACTTACTCGTTCAATTGAGTTAGTATGTTTAAACTCTTGTGAAAACTATTATTCATGTTGAACTTGGTATTGTTCTTGAATATTATGAAAGTGTCTATGCCATTTGATTCGGCTAGACTATATGCATGTTTATAAAATTGTCCAAACCAATTAACTGGTGCAGAAATCTTGAAAACTGAGTTGAACAACCCCTATGGTAAGGGGAGTGTATATTGTTGGAAGCCCCAACACACACGTGAATATTACTGTGTAGTTATGCATAACATAGAGTATTGTAGACTGATCATCTATCGTACTTAAATTCTTTTGGGTTATCAGCTTAATACTGGTAATTCTAGTAGATGTTCAAAAGTCCTTAGTGACTGCTCAGTATAAATTGTTTTATCAAGTTGGATACGTTGATAGCCTTTGAATTCATATATATATCTGTTGATTTATATTAAACTATCATTTCATATTCCAAAGATTTGATTCGAGAATTATTGATACTAATTGTTCATGATATTATTCTAAGACTCTGAACTATCTTGTAGACTATACGTTGATATTTCAAAACTCGTGATATTATTCTCATCACCCTTGTTGAATATTACTTGTTGGGTAATTTGTGCTCATTCTTGCTTATTTAAAACCTTTCAGTTAAGGCGGAACAGGGAAGTGTCTTTGGGAAAGACAAGGGCAAGGGAAAGGCTATCGACTAGCTTGTTCCTTTATGTTTAAAAAGCGTTATGTTGTATTAAGACTGTCTTCAGACTATGTTTAATCTTAAGTAGGATTGTGTAATAAGTCTTTATTCGATATTATTATGTAATCTATTAAGTACTACAAGTTGCGAGACTTGAGGGAATAATTATAATAAATCATTGTATATTATTCTAGATTAGATCTTCCGTTGTGAATGTGTTATTTTAGTTATTCTTGTATTACTATGAGCACGTGACGAACCGAATTCGAGTGACCAAGTGGCGGTCCAAATTTGGGGGCGTCACAGGTTGGTATCAAAGCTTTAGTTATAAACCTTAGGAACGAGAGTCCTTAGATTATAACTTAGAAGAACTTAGAAGATAGAGAGGGATGAGACTCATATAGAGTTTTTGTAGAAAGAGACTTAGTGTGTTATAGAATATAACTTCATTCTATACAATGAACTTATGTTATTTAACATTCTAATGGAGTTGTTGTTTGTGTTATCTTATGTTTGTGATTGTAGGATGACTGACGTGGGAGGACCTAGCCGAGTAGTAGAGGAGGAGCCGCGTGATATCCACGTGGTATATGAGGCACCATTGATAGTGGAGCCCATATCAGTAGTGACCCCTATTGATGAGGATGATGAGGAGAATGAGATAGAGCCATTACCTGAGGAGTCTGATCCTATGAAGGAGCCTATGGAGGAGGAACCTGAGCCTATGGAGGACTCCGACGAGGCTACTTTTGAGGATCGGATGTTGGGAGAATATGAGGAGCAGATCTTGGAGTTGGGATGTAGAGTGGAGGAATTAGAGGCTGAAGCTAGGGAAAGGGAGTTTGAGTTCCAGAAATTGAGGGACGAGGACCATCAGAGAAAATTAGTGATGCAGGAGATGGAGGTGGAGATTACTTACCGTAAGGAGGCAAGAATCCTGATGGGAACTTTGTTTCACCAATCAGTGGCTAGGAATGTGGAGCTGGCAGGGAAGCTGGAAGAGTCTGAGCAGAGGGAGCTTAGTGAGAAGGCTGAGAAGGAAGCACTTTGCACTCTGCTAGAGATGGACGTGATGGATAGGATTCACTTCGAGGAGAAGTGGGAAGAAACTAATGATCGGGCTAATGATCTAGAGGATGAAGTGAGGTGTAAGAGAAGGAAGATGAACAAGATAGGCTATGCTCTGTGCACAGCCATGGAGAGATTGATTGATGGGGTAAATCACTACCTTGCTGAATAAGGATAGACCCGGCATACCATAAGCCGAGACATGGTGGTGCACATTACTCATAAGGAATACCAGAGCTCCGTGGAGCGTGGAATGTTAGATTGAGTCTAGAGAAAGAAGCTTAGTAGTTGTATTATATTTATTTATGTGCTGTTTAATCTATTGTTGAAATCTCAGTCTTTTGTGTAAGATGTGAGATAGTAGTAAACGCCAACTTTTGAAAAATGTTAGAGGGGTAGTAAGCTAGTGTTATCCCCATCTTTTGTGATAATAGGGGATATGTGTTAGCATTTATAACAGTATGCTAGAGAGAATCATGTAATTGTAACAATTTGGCATATGAATATAAATGATCTTATTTCAGAAACGTGTTATAAAATTTTATTTATTTTATTTGAGAAATGTCTAAATAATATAATTAGATAATAAAATGAAAATTTTATGATGCAAAAACATGCCGCCCAGACGTAGAATAACCACACCGGAGGAGTCAGATAATGATGAGAGAGGACCAGTCGATCCGATACAAAGGCTTGTAGATTTGTTAGGAGAAGCTCTTACGGGAAGAAATGAGACAGTACCACCCATTCCCCAAGCAACTCCAGTCACAAACTTTAAGAATTTTAGGAGTGTAGGACCTCCGAAATTCGTAGGAACTACCGATCCGATCATGGCTCAGACATGGATCAAAGAGATGGAGAAGACATTCACCATCGCATGTGTGGGTGAACACCAGAAGACGGATTTTTCAACCTACATGAAGAGAGGCAAAGTGAACTACTGGTGGGAGGCGAATCAACAGAGAGCAGGAGAAGGAGTAGTACCTTGGGAGAGGTTTAAGACTCTGTTCTTTGAGAATTATTTCCCAAATAGCGTGAAGAATAAGATGGAGGTAAAGTTCTTAGAACTTAAGCAAGGAGATATGATAATGGCGCAATACGTGGCTAAGTTCAATGAACTAGCCCGGTTTACTGAACACCAGGTGGTAGAAGAGAAGAGGAAGGTGAGACACTTTGAGTAAGGGCTAAAGCCATAGTTGTATAATAAGGTATTAGTTCTCTAGATTGATTCCTTTGCAACATTGTTAGAGAAGGAAATCATTACGAAAGGTGGCAGTGAGGCCTTAAGTCTATATCATAAGGAGAAGAAAAATAAGAACACTGGTAGTGAGTATAGTGGAGGAAGCAGCAGCGGAGGGAGTAACTCCGGAAAGAGAAAATGGGAAAACAACAACAACATAAATAATAATCAAGGCGGGAGTCACCAGAGAAACTTTAAGAAAAGGACTGAAACTTGTAACAAGTGTGGGAGGAGTCATCAGGGGGAGTGCTGGAAAGGAAAGAGCACGTGTTATAATTGCGGCCAAGAGGGGCGCATATCGCCAAATTGCCCAAAACCAAAGAAGATCATGGGATGCTTTGCTTGTGGATCAACAGAGCACTAGATAAAGGATTGCCCAAAGAAAGGAAGTGGTGGAACTGGCGGAGGTAAGGGAGTTGGAAGCAACTTAATGATTGGTGGACCTACGCAACCCAACCGATCGACCTCCCGAACCTTTAACATGACCGTCCAGGACGAAGTAACTACAAATGACGTGGTGCCAGGTATAATCCCAATCAATAATATAAATGATTATGTATTATTTGATTCAGGTGCCACCTGTTCTTTTATATCTGAAGAATTTGCTAGTAAACTTAATACACCCCGAGAATAATTAGAAGATCCTTTGAACATAGAAGTTGCGAATAAGGAAATAATCCCTGTAGAATACGTTTATCGAAATTATCGTGCAAACATTAGAGAACATGAACTGAACATAGACTTGATTCTTACTAGACTTGGAGAATTTGATGTAATACAGGGAATGGATTGGTTATATAGCCATGCGGCGGTAATTGACTGTCAGAACAGGTGTGTGAACCTTCAGACTCCGAGTAAGTCTAAGGTAGTGTTTTATGGTAGCTCATCGCTTAAGCAATCATGTTACGTTACGATGATGCAGGCCAAGAAATTGTTAAGGAAAGGATGTGTAGGTTATTTAGCTTATATCGTAGATACTCGGGAAAAGGGCGTAGAAATTAAGGATATATCCGTAGTAAATGAATTTCAAGATGTATTTCTGGACAATCTGCCTGGTCTTCCGCCAGACAGAGAAATCAAATTCGTAATAGACTTAACACTGGGAACGACACTGATTTCGAAAGCTCCATATCGTATGGCACCTGTAGAAATGAAGGAATTGATGATACAACTTTAAGGGTTATTGGATAAGGGTTACATTCGACCGAGTGTGTCTCCTTGGGGAACACCAGTGTTAATCGTTAAGAAAAAGAACGGATCAATGAGGCATTGTATCGATTATCGAGAATTGAACAAAGTAACGATTAAGAACATATATCCACTACCGAGGATAGACGACTTATTTGATCAACTGAAGGGAGTGAAATGTTTCTAGAAGATCGACCTACGGACAGGATATCACCAACTGAAAGTGCGGGATGAGGACATACCAAGGACTGAGTTTTGAACCCGTTATAGACATTACGAGTTTTTGGTAATGTCATTTGGTTTGACTAATGCTCTGGCAGCATTCATGGACTTGATGAATCGAGTCTTCAAGCCATTCTTAGATAAATTCGTAGTAGTTTTCATCGACGACATTTTGATCTGCTCGAAGATAGAGGAAGAACACGCCGAACATATGAAGATTGTTTTGGAGGCACTACAAAAGGAGAAGATGTATGCAAAATTTTCAAAGTGTGAATTTTGGATGAAGAAAGTTCAATTCTTAGGCCACGTGGTGGATAAGAATGGAATCTCTAAAGACCCTGCAAAGGTCGAAGCAGTAAGTAATTGGGAACAAGCGAGAACACCGACGGAGGTGAGAATTTTCTTGGGGCTAGCTGGGTACTATCAATGATTCATCCAAGATTTTTCTAAGACGACCCCGTTGACTAACCTGACGAGGAAGACAGTAAAATTTGTATGGACTGACAAATGCGAAGAGAGCTTTCAAGAGTTGAAGAAGAGATTATGTGAAGCGCCTGTGTTATCACTACCAGATGATGCGGGAAATTTTATGGTGTATAGTGACACATCGCACAAGGGACTTGGTTGTGTGCTCATGCAACACGATAAAGTCATTGCGTATGCATCACGAAAACTAAAGGATTACGAAAAATGATACCCTACTCACGACTCAGAGTTAGCGGCTGTAGTTTTTACGTTAAAAATATGGAGGCATTATTTGTACGGAGGGAAATGTGAGATATACACAGACCACAAAAGTCTGAAATATATTTTCACACAGAAGCAGTTGAATATGCATCAGAGAAGGTGGTTAGAATTGATCAAAGATTATGACTGTGATATTCTTTATCACCCGGGGAAGGCAAACATGGTTGCCAACGCTCTGAGCAGGAAAGGAAGGGAGAAATTATTTCAATTGACGACTCATGAAGAGTTAATAAGAGAAATGGAGAAATTAGAAATAGAGGTAAAGGGACTCGAGAGGTCTGAAGAGAAGTTATTTGTAATGGAAGCTTGTTCGACATTATTGGATAGAGTAAAAGAAGCACAGGAGAAAGATGACGAATGTGAGAAGATCTGGGAAAGGATTACAGAAGATGAGGAAGAGAAATTTCGAATGGACAAAGACGATATCTTAAGATTCGAAGGAAGAGTGTGGGTAGCAGCGGTAACCAAGTTAAAAGAAGAGATTTTACATAAGGCACATAATATGACGTATTCCGTTCATCCAGGAGGCACTAAGATGTACCGAGACTTGAGGCAACATTTTTGGTGGCCCAATTTGAAACGGGAAGTCGCAGAGTGCGTTAGTAGATGTTTGACTTTCTAACACGTAAAAGCAGAGCATCAGCGACCGAGTGGTTACTACAACCATTGGAAATACCAGAGTGGAAATGGGAGCACATTACGATGGATTTCATGGTAGGACTTCCAGTTACTCAGAAAGGTTATGATGCCATTTAGGTTATCATGGATCAACTTACAAAGACCTTACATTTTCTGCTGATCAAGATCCACTATAGTTTAAATCAGTTAATGAGCCTGTACGTAAAGGAGATTATTTCATGACATGGAGTGCTGGTGTCAATTGTTTCTGATCGAGACCCGCGCTTCATGTTAAATTTTTGGAAAAGCTTGCAAGAGAGGATGGGAACACAGTTAAGGTTGAGTACCGCTTATCATCCTCAGACAGACGGACAGAGTGAGCAAACAATACAAACGCTGGAGGACATGCTTAGGATTTGCGTGATGGACTTCAAGGGAAATTGGGATGACCACCTACCCTTAGTCGAGTTTACGTATAATAATAGTTACCATGCGAGTATCGGCATGCCACCGTACGAAGCTCCTTACGGAAGAAAGTGCAGAACGCCATTATGTTGGGATAAAGTCGGAGAGCGACGAATACTCGAACCAGAGTTAGTACAACAAACCACAGACATGGTGACAGTAATAAGAGCCCGACTAGTAGCAGCTCAAGATCACCAGAAGAAATATGTAAATTTGCATCGACAAGACCGAGATTTTAAAGTCGGCAGTCTCGTATTCTTGAAGGTATCTCCATGGAAGGGAGAGATCCGTTTTGGCAACAAAAGAAAACTAAATCCAAGATTCATATGACCGTTCGAGATACTGAAGCGAGCGGGCGAAGTGGCGTACAAAGTTGCATTACCACTCGAATTGCAACACATCCATAACGTGTTTCACATAGCCGTGTTGTGTCCGTACAAGCCCGACTACAAGCATGTGATTTCTTATGAACCCATTCAAGTGGAGAAGAACTTAGCGTATGAAGAAATTCCTGTCCAAATTCTAGATAGGAAAGAGCAAACTTTAAGGAATAAAGTCATTTCTTCTGTAAAAGTACTTTGGCGTAACCACGATGTCAAGGAGACTACGTGGGAGTTAGAAGATAGGATGATGAGGGATTATCCCCATCTATTTGTGTAACCTTATAGAAATTCTGGGACGGAATTTTTATAAGGGGGGGGGGGATGTAATATCCGAGAATTTTCACATCTTATTAAATGAATATAGTAATGGAAATAAATATTTTTTTTAATATAAATGTTAATGTTTTGTAAGTTGGGTAATTAAATTGATTCGCATTGGATTAATACGAATTAAGAAGTGTGGAAATGTGATGAGCATTTGTGAAGTGCCTTGTGTGGCATTATGTGAATTGAGGAGATTCACTAAGCAAGTTAAAAGAGAACTAGGAAGATTAATTGTGTATGATTATATGATTCCATATAAGGAATGAATACACTCTTAGATTAGTAATATCACTCATGTGGAAGTTAATTCATGTCTTGTAAAACTAGTGTGGTGATGGAAGTTGAAACTGGCTTGAAGCTAAACCAGTTTGGCACTGCCAGGGTCCGTCACAGCTGCGCCCTCCCAGCAGTACAAATTGGCGCAGCTGCGCCATTGGTCAGTTTGAGAAAATTAGTTTTCTTATGTAGAAAAGAAATGGAACACCTTTGTTATATGTGTGACATTAATAAAACCATATGATAGGGGTATATGTTAATGACTTGAGATACCTAGTAGTACAATGAAATCCCATGGGATTGTAATACATAAATAATTAAAATATGTGTACTCTAGAAACTAGGAAAGAAATTTGATGTTTAAATAAACATTAATATTAAATAATGTTATAATGTGGTTATGTGAATAGTGAAAATAATTATGGGGGATACCCGGACAATAATACCTAACTGCGTAATTTTATTGCGTGTATTTAATATACATGGATTATATGATGCGAGTATATAATTAATTCCTAAATTCCTAACATGGTAACAATTGTACATTAATATTACATTATGGGAATTAAAGAACCAAACCAAGCCTTAGATGATCAAATGCTGAGATTTTTGCTCTTGTCCCAAATTGAGTGACACAAAGGTATAATGAACAGTGATATGGAGCTAGTTTACGTAACTTTCAAATGGCTAGGCATAGGTGATGAGTGCAAAGTCAATGGCTGGTGGTGGGTTGTTTAACAACTCTCAATTAACCAATGTTTTCTTCCATTAAACCATGAACTCCAACCTTACTGTAATGCTAATGTCTAGTCCTAGTTTCTTCTATAAATACAAGCCCCAATTTCAGTTTTTGTGTTGCTAGAAATTGTTTAATAAGTCTAAGTTGGAGAGTTCAAAGTTGCTGAGCATTTGTAGAAGCATACTCAGTGTGTAGGGAGTCCAATTCAAGCTTGAGAAGGTATAAACTCCAGTTATGTTCTTGAAATGGGTCTTGTGTAGTTCTTGAAATTTCTTGAATTTCTATGTCAATTGATATGAATTAACATGCTACAATGTGTTTAAGAGGTATGCTTACATGTATAAACTCTTTAATGATAGTTTGAAACAAGTTTAAATTGTTAGTAATCAAGTTGGTTGTTACTCTGAAAAATAGAGTCTGCTTACTAATTCTGATTTCGCGCAATGCAGCTACGCCTTGTTTATACTAGGGTGCAGCGCAGCTGCGCCGTACCTCATAACCAGTTGCTGGTTTTGTTCATGCTAGGTGTTGAGAACTTGTTATCATAACTTATATATATACCTAAAAAGGGGTATAGCATGAGGTATAAGGTTTCCTTATGAGTTATGATGTGTCCAACATGATTTAGTAGAAGATCTTTAACAAGACTTTAAGTTTTGAAAACAAACTTTGTTGAAATTCATGTTCTGCAAATTTTGAGCTTAATAGTTCATACACATGACTGATTTCACACATAAATGAGCATGATGTATGATTCCTAGTTACTATATTCCTGACCAAACTTGTTAGACCTTATGTTAGAGAAGTTTTCAAGAAAAAGCTTGATATGTTGAAGCTAATATCCATGAATACTACATGATATATATTCTGATCTTGCGAAAGTGTTAACATGACTTGACCACTTATGATAAGAGTTGTAAAGTTATCTTATATATGCCATATTACATCATTTATGATAAAGTGATTTCAAAGGCAACCTTGAACATATTTCCAAAATCTAGTTGCATCACATGAATATTTAGATTCTAAAAGGTTAAGATTTCATGTTATGTCTATAATATCCCTAGACATGATTCGTATGTATTGAACATGTTGATAACTAAACCAAACATGAGTTAAAGCAATGATTTGAAAAATACGTTGCTTGACTTGTGGTGGAATACAATCTGAATTGTGCTATGAAGTTGTAGGATATGTGATGTAGTAGGTGTGAAGATTTCAACTAAGTTGGATGTTTAAGTATACGTTCAAACTTACATATATGAGCTTATATAACTAATGAATGTCCTATATGTGTAAATATATTATGTTAGGATTTGAAAGAGGGCATTAAGCTTTACTTTGGTAAACTACGCTTAAGGCAAGTATCCTAAACCCTTGCATTACTTTGTTCAATGGATATCGTAAGCAAGTATCTAAACCTTATCTCTTTGAATGCAAGTTATCTTACTTACTCGTTCAATTGAGTTAGTATGTTTAAACTCTTGTGAAAACTATTATTCATGTTGAACTTGGTATTGTTCTTGAATATTGTGAAAGTGTCTATGCCATTTGATTTGGCTAGACTATATGCATGTTTATAAAATTGTCCAAACCAATTGACTGGTGCAAAAATCTTGAAAAATGAGTTGAACAACCCTTATGGTAAGGGGAGTGTATATTATTGGAAGCCCCAACACACACATGGATATTACTGTGTAGTTATGCATAACATAGAGTATTGTAGACTGATCATCTATCGTACTTAAATTCTTTTGGGTTATCAGATTAATATTGGTAATTCTAGTAGATGTTCAATAGTCCTTAGTGACTGCTTAGTATAAATTGTTTTATCCAGTTGGATACGTTGATAGCCTTTGAATTCATATATATATCTGTTGATCTATATTGAACTATAATTTCATATTCCAAAAAATTGATTCGAGAATTATTGATACTCATTGTTCATGATATTATTCTAAGACTTTGAACTTTCTTGTAGACAATACGTTGATATTTCAAAACTCGTGATATTATACTCATCACCCTTGTTGAATATTACTTGATGGGTAATTTGTGCTCATTCTTGCTTATTTAAAACCTTTTAGTTAAGGCAGAACAGGGAAGTGTCTCTGAGAAGGACAAGGGCAAGGGAAAGGCTACCGACTAGCTTGTTCCTTTATGTTTAAAAAGTGTTATGTTGTATTAAGACTGTCTTCAGACTATGTTTAAACTTAAGTAGGATTATGTAATAAGTCTTTATTCGATATTATTATGTTATCTATTAAGTACTACAGGTTACGATATTTGGGGGAATAATTATAATAAATCATTGTATATTATTCTAGATTAGATCTTCCATTGTGAATGTATGATTTTAGTTATTATTGTATTACCATGAGCACGTGACGAACTGAATTCGAGTGACCAAGTGGCAGCCCGAATTTGGGGGCGTCACATCCACTCTACGCAAATATATGGAAAACCTAAACCACATTATTGAATTAGAACCAGATAAGATAGCGGAAAATTTAACGTATAAGGAGGTACCTGTCAAGATCTTGGATAAGGAGCAGATTCTACGCTCAAAGGTTATACCTCAAGTCAAAGTTTTATGGAGAAACCATGATATTGAGGAAATGATATAGGAGTTAGAATCTGAAATGCAAACAAGGTATCCTCACCTCTTTGACATACCAGGTACGTACATCAATTTCGAGGAAGAAATTTCATAAGGAGGGAAGGTTGTAAGACTCCAACTTTTGAATAAAGATTTAATTTTCTCTAAATATTATTTTGAATAATAAGGTGTTGATTTGATATATGCTATAATTATGGGTGATTTGTGAAAATTTTGTAAAGTAAGCAAGTTGTCATAAAATATTCGTTTTGTCAGGGAATATTTTTTTTGTTGGGAAATATTCGTATGACGGCGCAATCATTGGTGGACCATATAATGGAATAACTGTCGGATATAGAAAGCGACATAAATAACCTTTTTATAAAAATTAACGGCAAAACTTTTACCGTTAACTGGTGAAATATGATGAGTGGGTTTTATACCCATTAATTGAGTGCATTTGAGCTTAATCTTTTGGAAGTTTTTAAGTGTTTGTGTTTATTCATGCATTTTTATGTTGTTTTGTAAGAATTGGGACAAAAAGTTACTTGGATCGACGTTTGGGGTTGCTAGATTCGCATTTTCGGCTTGTCATTTACATAGCAGTCACTTCAGAGCCAAGTTTAGCATTTCTCTAACCCTTATTTCGAAAAACTCAAAGAATAAAAGTTGTAGATTTACATCTCCTCTTTCCGAAACATCGTTAATCATTGAAATCAGAGTTTAGACGAAGAAGTTATGGCCATTTTCCCAAAGGACGTCAAAGCAAAAAATTTCCAAAAAAGGATGTCCGCCGGGGCGGACATTTTACATACAAAACTCCGCCGGGGCGGATTTACAAGCCCAATAACAATATCATCCTCCGTCGGGGCGGGCCTAGCTAATAGAAAAATCCCGCCGGGGCGGGGGTATGCGCAAAAAAAAAAATAGTTTTTGTCAGAATTTGAGTTCAAGAAGGATTGGTTCGAGTTGATTAACTCAAGGACTTCCAGGAGGACTTAAAGACATATAAAGAGGCATACAAAAAGAGGAGAATGGCAAGGATTAGTAGGGAGAGAGAGGATTCTATTAGATTATAATATAGTAGATTAGGACAAAACCCTAGTCGTTATGAGTTTTGGAGATTGAAGCAACTTGGAAACCATTGAAGATCAAGAGTAGGAGCTTGAGGAAGATGGAGATTTGCTGACAACAGATTTATTCTTTCCTCTATTCTTATTTTTTTCTTTTAATGCTTATTCAATTATGGATTCTTAGTTTTAATTCATTAACCATGAACTAAATCTTTTATTTAAGATTACAATGGAGCTTATTGCATAGTTTATTTTAGTATACTTCTCTAGTAATTATTGTGATTATTCTTGAATTGTCTATTATGGTTTGTGTCTATTGCTTAATTGTTTGGCTAACAATTACCGTGATAATCTATATGAACTCGAGAGTTGAAGTATAGATTTAGATCTGATCATAATAGAATGTGATTGTGTTTTCTGCATGGCGTTGGAATTCATAATTTATGTATAGGATAGAGATATACCTATACATCGCATGTAATCTGATAGAGTAATTATGCTTAAAATCCTTTTTAATTGTAATTCACATAAAGATATAGTAAATTAGTTAATTAGGGTGTTCTACTTAATTCTATCATCTGTGGATTTAAGTTGATTTGAGTATGAGCATTGAGAGATGATCATATTTACTTATGTGTTCTTGATTAACAATTCAGAATAGTGAGCTTAATTAATAAGAAGTGTATTAATTTAAATGAAGCAATAAGTGAAGTTGTGATCTTAAATCTCCATAATCTGATTTTTAATTAAATAATTTAATTCGTAATCTTAAATTGATTGTTTAAATAAAATTAGTTTGATTAAGAGTTAGTATTTGATCATTTGTATTAATAATTTCTCGTGGGAACGATACCCAACAAGTTTTTGGCGCCGTTGTCAGGGAATTAGTTTAATATTTTTTGTGGCGCCCCCAAAATAGGTATACATCACCCATCTTGAGTTGCCAAATACATGGTACTGAATACAAATACAAACTTAATTATACAACATGAGCTGAGAGTTTTTACACAAATATTGTCTAATAGACAGTATTCAAATTCAAAGGAGTCCTCAGTATATTTATTATCACACTAAATAGTGATGACTACTACAGCCACCATCTCAGACCGTCACTCTATTCCCCGACTAGTCCTGGCTTTGTTCTCATTTCTTGAAGAGAACAATGAAAGCAAAAGGGTGAGTTCAACTAACCCAGTAAGAAATATTATGACTAAGATAATGTAGAATAAATTATCGTTAGCCTTCAATAGTGTTAAACAATAAACAACAATTTTAACTGTAGCGGAACAAGCAATCCATTAGAAGAGTCAAGTAGAGCATGATATCTACTATCTTCTATGATTTAAAAAGTTTATCATAATCTTTATAGCTGAAACTTAGCTTAACAAAAAATCCAAATCACTGAATTATCCATGCACTACGGGCCAAGGATATTCATTAGTATCACAACCACGAATTATTCATGCACTACGGGCCAAGGATATTCGTGTAATCACCAATGGTCATGATCATATCAACAACTGTCTATCAATGCACTACGGGCCAATGAGGGTTTTTACCACATAATTTGTAACATAACGGGTCGTGATTATACCTAATGATCCCTGGTCATAATCATACCAATCAACAGTTCATCTATGCACATAAGCCAAAGATGACTTTCATCACATTATAAGCATAAGGATGATGACAATGATATAAGAATTCAATTAAAAGGAAACAAAGGATAAATTTTAAAGATTTATAATTTAATTTATCCAGAATTCAATAATGTCCAAATTGTCAGCATGATACTGCTTTGTGGAGTAAAATTTAAGAATAATATTGTATTAAAAATGATTTGGACCGAAAAAAAATCAATTTTTATCATGAATAGTACTCTGGGTAAATAGTACTCGAGTGAATAGTACCCCATGAATAGTACTTCATGAATAGTACTCATGAATAGTATCATGTGAATAGTACTTTGTGAATAGTATCCCGTGAATAGTATTCCGGTATAAAAAGATCAATTATTATCAAGAATGCTCAAAATAATATTTTCATGAAAAGATACTGGATGAAGCGCAAATATCAAGGATATTATACTAATTTCACGGAGTATAGAAGCAATACTTTAACAGAATGAGGGTATAATCAGGAATACGAGACGAAATAATATTACTCACATACTATAGAGTATGGAAGAAAATATTATTTCTTATGAATACTAAACAAAAATAATATCCCTTACCTTAGAAGAAGACTGGATACTGGAATAGTGAAGTAGCAGACTACTCTTCTTCTTTCTCTCTATAGCTTCTCTCTCTATAATTTCTCTTGTAAGTCTTAGTGAATTGGTGAGAATGAAAGAAGAATGAGCTTCTATTTATAAGAAAACATAGTTTCGATAATTGCACATTTTGGGGCTCGAATTATTACAGTATTATATACCTTCATCTTTTTCTCTATTTTTAATTTAGTCCTGCAAGTATTATTAAACTTGCACCACCTCCAATAGTACATGCATGTGAATCAATAGTACATACATGTGAATAAATAGTTATAAGCATGTGAACTAATAGTAATTAATTACTCATTTATCCGATTAATTACCTGATTGGTCAATATAACCTCCAAAAATTAATTATTATCGAAATAAATGTCGATTTTCACTAACACTAAAAATCCCAATACAATGGAAATATCAATTTTATCTTTAATCAACACAAACTTATTCATCATTAATTTTATAACTTATAATATTTAATAACCAGATCATTTCCAAGAAAGAGGGGGCTTTCCGATAAGGATTAATCCCTATTGGCGCGCAATTAGGTGACCAAACTTCTTTTCTCGATAGAACTTTCTAGACATTGTCAATATTATAATTAATAATATGAATAACTTTGTCATCTCAATTATTGATTTAATAATAATAAATATTATATAGATGATGCTGTGAGAATAATCAAATTAATAATATGAGAGATATTATACAGCAATTACTGTAGTAATAATTGAGTATAACTGAGTCACTTCTCACGTAAGCATCAATAATCAATACCGTGTGCTACTATGCAACCACGCATATTACTGTTTTTTTACCACCGGGTATTTCAAAAGTTTAACAGTAAAACTTTTGTCGTTATTTTATAAAAAGATATTTCTATCATTTTCTAACTCCGACAATACTTCTGTTGTGGGGTCCACCAATGATTGTGTCATCGTACGAATATTCCCTATTAAAATGAATAGTCCTCGACCAATCGAATATTTTATAACAACTTGGTTACTTTGCAAAATTTATAAATATTATCCACAACTATAACATTATATCATATCTACACCATAATATTCAAAAATATATTTTGAGAAAAATTAATCTTTATTCATAAAAGTTAGGGTCTTACAACCTCCCCTTCTTATAAAATTTTGTCCTCGAAATTAGGTTACGTACCTGGTATGTCGAAGAGGTTAGGATACCTTGACTTCATTTCAGATTCTAACTCCCAAGTCATTTCCTCCACATCGTGGTTTCTCCATAAAACTTTGACTTGAGGTATAACCTTAGAGCGTAGAATATGATCCTTCTTATCCAAGATTTTAACAGGTACCTCTTCATACGTTAAATCTTTCTCTATCTCATCCGGTTCTAATTCAATAATGTGGTTCAGGTCTTTCACATATTTACATAACATAGATATGTGAAAAATGTTATGAGCACGAGACATACTTGGCGGTAAGGCGAGTCTATAGGCCATAGTTCCTACTCGATCGAGGATTTCGAATGGCCCAATGAATCGAGGATTGAGCTTTTCTGTCTTTCTAAATCTTGTAACTCCTTTCCATGGAGCAACACGTAACAACACATGCTCTCCAACATTGAATTCTACGTCTCTTCGATGAAGATCAACATAACTCTTTTGTCGATCTTGTGAGGTCTTTATACGTTTCTGGATTATTTGTCTATTATCATACGTACCAATTCTGGTCCCAACAACATTGCTTCACCCACCTCGTCCCAGCATATTGGAGAACGACACTTGCATCCATACAACGTCTTGAATGGAGCCATGCCAATACTTGCTTGATAACTATTGTTGTAGGAGAATTCTACCAATGGCAAGAACTTGTCCCAACTTCCTTTGAAGTCAAGGACATAGAGTCTTAATAGATCTTCAAGAGTTTGAATAGTCCTCTCTAATTGACCTTCTGTTTGAGGATGATATGCCGAACTAAATCATAAATCTGTGCCCATAGCTTTTTGCAAACTAACCCAAAATCGTGAAGTAAATCTTGGGTCTCGATTAGAAACAATGGATACTGGCATACCATGCAGTCTTACAATCTCATTTATGTATATACGAGCAACACGTTCAAGTGAATAAGTTTCTCGTATAGGTAAGAAATGAGAAGACTTGGTCAATCTATCGACAATGACCCAAATCGCATCTATGCCTTGAGAAAGCTTGGGAAGACCAGTAACGAAATCCATAATAATGTGCTCCCACTTCCATTCTGGAATTTCAAGTAGTTACAATGGACCTTTTGGCACTTGATGCTCAGCCTTGACACGTTGACAAGTTAAACACCTTGAAATAAACTCCGCTATCTCTCTCATCATATTGCTCCACTAAAATGTATATCAAAGATCACGATACATTTTGGTACTCCCAGAATGAATTGCAAACGGTGTGTTGTGTGCCTCCATCATGATTTTATACTTCAAATCAAGGTTGTTTGGAACACAAGGTCTTGAGTTGACTCGAAGTATTCCTTCTTCATCGACTCTTGCTTCCGGAATAGCACCTTCTTGTTCTTTCTTCTTCATACGCATCAGCTCCAGGCCTGTAGCTTGAGAAGCTTTAACTTTATCGATTAAAGTAGGTTTTACTAGTATATTTTCCATCATCACGTGGGTCACTGGAGTCTTTATCTCTATCTCCATCCTTTACAAGTCATACAAAATGGGCCTTTGCGTTGACAATATCGCACTCAAACCCGCATATGATCTTCTACTCAACGCGGCAGCTACCACGTTCACTTTTCTAGGATGGTATTGAATGGTATGATTGTAATCTTTCAACAGCTCGAGCCAACATCGTTGCTGCATGTTGACCTACTTTTAGGTGAAGAAATATTTGAGGCTTTTATGATCCATATAGATCTCCACTTTCTCCCCATACAGGTAATGCCTCCAGATTTTAAGTGCAAAAACGACAGCTGCCAACTCTAGATCATGAGTAGGATAATTCCTCTCATATTCTTTGAGTTGTCATGAGGCATAGGCTATGACTTTCCCATGTTGCATGAGAACACATCCTAAACCTTTGTTGGAAGCATCACTGTATATTACAAATCCCTCTGAACCAAATGGTATTATCAGAACAGGTGCTGAAATAAGTCTCCTCTTGAGTTCTTGAAAACTCTTCTCACATTCCTCGCTCCAACCGAATTTTATATCTTTTCGAGTCAGCTGAGTTAATGGAGTAGCGATTCAAGAAAACCCTTCTACGAATCTCTGATAACAACTAGCTAAGCTGAGAAAGCTACGTACTAGGACAATACAAAGTCGTATACTCCCATCTTTCTTCTTTACAAATAGAATAGGAGCACCCCAAGGAGACGTACTAGGACGAATGAAACCGATGTCTAACAATTCATGTAGTTGGTTTTTTAACTCCCGAAGTTCAATAGGAGTCATTCGATATGGGGCGTTGGAAATGGGCTTTGTACTGTGTTCAAGGTCAATACCAAACTCGATTTCATGCTCCGGGGGTAGGCCAGGAAGTTCTTCGGGAAATACATCAGGAAATTTATTAACAATAGAAATATCATTCAAATCTGACGTATTTTTATTTAAATCAATGAAATTGGCTAAGAAAGCTTGACATCCATTTTTTAATAAACGAATAGCTTTATGTCTTGATATGACAGTGATTGACTTTAGTGGTTTAATTACTTGAATTCTCATAATAGGTTAGTTAAGAATATAAAAACTAACAACCTTACGAAAATAATCAATTTTAGCATGATGAGTAGTTAACCAATCAATCCCTAAAATCACATCGAATGCAAGTATTTTCAAAGAGATAAGATCGACAGGTAACGTGCGATTACCGATTTGAATCAAACAAGACTTATAAACAGTGGATGTAATGAAAGTTTCTCCTAATGGAGTTTCAACAGATAAGTCAAAGTCTAGTTTCTCCGGAGTTAAATTTAAACGTTGAGCGCAAGTAGGAGAAATAAAAGAATGAGTAGAACCGGTATCAAATAAGGTATAGACTTCACTAGAGTTTATGACTAGCTTACCCGTGATAACCTCGTTTGGGTTCCTCGCTTTTTGGGAGGTCACGACAAACACTCTCCCTTGAACTATCGGCTTTGACTTCTTTAGGACGACATTTGGTGCCTCCATCCCAGCTCGAATTGGTTTCACTACATGATAAAATTGGGCTAGGTGACCTTCTCTTTTGCAATTATAACACACTTTAGATTGATGCATACAGTTCGAACTGATGTGTCCCTCCCCTCCGTATTTGTAGCATACGATCGGTGATCGTTCTCCTTCTTTAACATCGGGTGTTGATGCTGATGTCTTTCCATCATTATTAAATCTCCTCTTCTTGAAATTTCCACTTCTATTGTCTTGGCCATGATTACCACTGAAGTGGTTACCATTTCTGGCATGTTGATTCCCTCCACGTTTATTGTCACCGCTTCGATGACTGCTACCACTGGTATTATCATTTTGATGTCTGCTCTCTCTTGGTTGGGTTGACTAATTATCGTGCTCCAATAACTGAGCCCTATTTACAACATCTGAATACAAACACAGTTTGTGAGAAATGAGGTATTGATGTATTTCAGGTTTCAAACCTCTTAGAAACATCCGTGTCATTCTCTCTTCATTATCAACCAAATGAGATGCAAACTGGGACAACTCGGCAAACTTAGCTTTGTACTGCGACAAAGTCATATTTTTTTGCTCTAGCTTGATGAACTCCACCTCCTTAATGTGTAACAATCCAAGATTTTATTATTTGTAATTTAAAATATTTATTAAATGAAATAAATATTTTATTGATGTGGTTGTTATTAGTAAATAATTGTGAATTAAATTTATTATATAACATTATAATTTAATTTAATAGTTGGAGAGTTTTAAGATAATATGAAATGCTATATTACTATTTTAATTTAGTAATTTAAAATGGTATGTAATTTATTAAATAAAATTATAATGAGATTATAATTTGTGATATTTGGATTAAGTGAAAAATTTGTTTAGTATGTTGTAATTGGTTATTTAACTAATGTTGAATATGGAGGTATAAATATGAGATTATAAACTATAGTGTAAATGGTTTATTATAATAAAATTAAAGTAGTTTTAAATTGATTTAACCAAACAATGCTTAAAATATTAAGTCTTTATTTTAAAGAGTTTTGCCAAACAAAGCCTTATGCTTTTGAATTTTGAATTTTATTATAATAAATAAAATAAATCAAATAATATAATATAATATATATATATATATATATATATATATATATATATATATATATATATATATATATATATATATATAACTGATAACTTATTAGTCTATTTATTATAACGTCGGTTTCAGACGTTTGAGTGTGTGCGTTGGGTTAAGTTTTATTTTACATAAAAAGCATTTGACCTAAGTCTAAGAAGAAAGAAAGAAGTAGATTATAGAGAGAAGCTGAGAGAGAATAGAGAGAGATTGAGAGAAAGTCTGTGATTTCCAAAGCAATTTTCAGTGGTTAACAAGGATTGTTCAAAGCAAGAAAAGGTATTTTCCAAAATCTTATTTTATATATATATATATATATATATATATATATATGTGTGTGTGTGTGTGTGTGTGTGTGTGTGTGTGTGTGTGTGTGTTTGTGTGTGTGTGTGTATATTTTACGGCATGAGTTTTCAAGCCTTGTGAATCCAGTTTTCTAGAATTGTTGTTATACAACTTGTTTATGGTGATTATATGTATTTGTGATGTTAGAGGTTGTATGTAGATAAGGAAATGTATGCTAATTACGTTTAAAAAAAAGGAAAACTGTTTACAGTATATATTTTTACATATGGCTTGTGAAAATACCAAATTTGGTGGTTAATTCATATATTAATTGGTAAATTGAGTCTTGAATAGGTTAATTCGGTAAGAAACGAAGAGAATGTAGTTTGAATGAAGTAATTTGGTGTAGAATTGTGATCACAACGTGAATTTCTATAAAGGATGTCAAAAATAGAGTTTTTGTATGAAGACATGAAATTTAAGGATTTAAATTAGTTAAAGTTGTCGTTTAATTGTTCTAAGTGGTTGAATATGTAAGGAATCATGTTTGTGTTAGTTCTGTACCAATTACATATGTTAAATTTACTGTTTTGTGGATGAAATTCGTGGTAGTTGGCTTAGGACAGAGTCAAAACTCGCGTTCTGCAAAACTGATACTGGTGCCGAGCGTGGGCGCGCTGTGACACCCTCAAATCCGGGTACTTAAATTCCAACATGATTTGGTGTTCACTATTCAAACATCAAATGTCTATCTACCTGTAATATCTCGAGTGTTTATGATAGCGATCCTTAGAAAAGGAAATGAATGTGTTAAGAATATAATACTCAAATATAATTGCGTTCAAGTGAAAGTTATGAAATGAAACCTAGAATTTGTAAGGAATGTAGTATGAAATATAAAATCTATATTTAGATAAAATGATGAAAGATTTCTCCGAGTTATGTGTTTAAATTGTGTCTGCGATTCTGGGGACAGAATCTTTGTAAGGGAGGAGAATGTAACGGATCGAATTTATTGAGTCGTGATTCTGGGGACAGAATCCTTTTAAGGGGGGAAAGATGTGACAACCGAGATTTTTGTAAATTAAATTAAATATTTATTAAATTGAATAAATATTTTTCGATGAATTAATTATTAGATTAAATAATTTATTTAATAAAATTATGGTAGATTAATGTAATTATATGTGTTATATTTATTAAATTAATGTGGAGAATATTGATTATTCAAGTATGTATTTATGTGAGCTTATTGTATTAAAAGAAATATTTAATAAGCATAATATTATTTTAATTAATTTAATTATTAATTAGAGAGTTAATAATTTGACATTATTTATTAATGAGAAATTTAAATATGTGACTATGTGAATTTATGAGAATTTATTATATTTTATTTAAAGTAAATTAAATAAGATTTAATTATTTTATAAAGGAGTGTGACATTATTTAACTATAGTATAAGAGATTTTATTAAATTAATGGGGTATAAGCTTTTAAAATGATAGCCAAACATGGCACTATGGGAGTTGAGGGCAGTTACCCATGACTGGGTAACTGACCACCAACGCGTCTTTTTTTTAACAATTCGTACTCTCTTTTCTTCATAATTTGCCTAAGTCTGATAAGCATCACAGAGAGAATTCAGGGAGAAATTACGAGTTTTGAGTGTGTGATTGAAGAAAAGTTTGAGAAGAGTTACAACTCATTGTTTAACATTACACTCTACGCTCTGGGTAATTCTCCAAACCCAATCTTACTTTTACGTATTTAAGTTTTCTAGAAAATGGCTTTCAAAACCTCTGTTATATCTCTGTAATTGAAATTGTGAGAGTTATGTGCATATATGTGTTAAGATGTCATTTTAATGTGTTTTAATATATATTGTATATAATTCCTTATCATCAAGTTCATGAAAGCATGTCGTACGTATGTTTTTCAAAATAAACAGAGTACGTGATATGGCCATATGGCCTTATACGTGATAATTGATGTATTGATCATATATTATCCATAAATTTTACACTCCTATATTATTATGCATGTTGATACGAAGAGACCAAGCTTTAAATGAACGGATTTGGCTTTATAACGAATTCGTGGCGTTGAATTTTAGGAATTTATGTTAAAAACTTCAAGAACTTCAAGAACATCCCATTTTACATGATTTAATTCTGTGATTAAGTGTTTTAAATGGTTAAAATCACTTTATATATGTTGGGTTATGATTATACATGAATTATAACATATGGGTATGTCTGAATTCGTGTTGTAATATTTAAAATTGAAATTTTTGGCTGTGTTCTGCAATTTTCGCGAATTGCAGGACTGTTTTTGGCTTGCCGCGCCGCGGCGCCAGTCCAATGCTTTAAGCCCCGCGCCGCAGCGCCACCACGCCGCAGCGTCCGAAGTCCAGCCGCAGTGCCACGGAGCCGCAGCGCGAATCCTTAGTTCAATAGTGGCGCCGCAGCGCCACTCCCCAGAAAATTCAGAAATGTATTTTTAAAATGTTTAAGTCTAACAATGTGTTAGTGGATTGATGTAATGAACATGTAATCATGTTAGAGGTATTATGAGATGATAAAATAGTTGTTTAACATGTAATAAAATATTATATGTGAATTGAATTATTAAATACATAATTGGTTTGATAATTCATGAAGTATAAATTATGTGACAACGTAATAATTTGACTAAGTTTAGTCAATAATTAAAGTAGACAACAAGAATGAGTTTATATTGATTAGTTAATTTATAATTAACTGGTATTGTGTATATGAATGGTATGTAGGATTTAATTCAAAGAACGTGCTTAGTTAAAGTGTAATCTACGCACGAGGCAAGTATCCTATCCCTAACTCCATTCTATTGAGCAAGTTTATTTAAACTTAAACGTTACTTTTATGTTGAGCAGGTATCCTAACCCTACTTGTTATCATTATTCAAGTTTGTAAATTACTTCAAGAAAATCTTGTCATTTTATTTAAATCAAGTTTGATTTGTTATATTAAAGATTAATTATCTTTTCGAATTATGAATCCGTTATACAATACTTGTTCTATTGTATATCTCTTGAGATTGTTATTCAATTTAAATACCATTTATTGTGAACCTTGTTAGACTAACGAATTCTTATCGATTCGACTAGTCCATAGTTGATGAACGTTCTAAATTTCAGAACCCTTATTGAATTATCCAAACCAAACTTCCTTTAGTGCGGACTCTAACGTCAAACTGAGATGAATAACCCTGTAATGGGATTACTTAAGCGTTAGTGTTAAGATATTGTGTATAGTATGGTACTAAGGGCTGATCCCCCTAAGTATGAGAAGAAAAGTCCATAGTCTTATAACTTTTAAATGTTTCAAGTATAATCCTTGATAACCTAGGACATAATTCAAGGTCTTATGACCCTCTTGGTAATTATTTTTGGTTCAAAAGTTGAGCTTCATTTCAAAATATTTCGATTCACTCGCATGTTATTATATTGTTAATTCATTTTTTTATACTTGTGGGCAATCGTGCTCACTCTTGCGTAATAATAACATTGTAGTTATGAACGAAAGAACCGACGAGCCTTCTTCTAGCAAAGGCAAGGGCAAAGCTATTAAGTGATGAAGACGTGTTATTAAATTTTAAGAATGTTATTGTTAAGACTCGATGTTGTTTAAGACTTATTATTTGTTTATGTTTCCGTACAGATATTTAAGGTTAGTATGACCTGGGACTGTATTTTTTATTCAGATGTTGTAAGGATTTATTCTATCTTTCATATGGTTTACAGTTATTATGGATAGATAGACATATGATTTTTGTATAGTGAACACCAAATCATGTGGAAATTGAAGTACCGGATTTGGGGGTGTCACAAGTTGGAACAACAAATCATGTGGAAATTGAAGTACCGGATTTGGGGGTGTCACACTACCCATAATAAATATAAGCATAAATAGATAGAAATAAATCCTCTCCTTAAGGAGTTACATCAACTGAATAAATACATAAATCCCAGGTCATACTAACCTTAAATCTCAAATGTAGAAACATAAACAATTAATAGTCTTACACAACGTTAACATAAGTCTAAAATATAAATACATAATCATAATGACAACAAATCTTCATCACTTGTTAACTTTGCCCTTGCCTTTGCTAGTGGAAGGCTCGTCGGACCTTTTGTTCTTAACTGCAATGTTATTATTACGCAAGAGTGAGCACGGTTGCCCACAAGTATAATAATATAACAATAATATAATAACATGCGAGCGAATCAAAGATTTCTGGAATAAGAAACTTAACTTTTGAATCATGAATGAATAACAAGAATCAAAAGAACTTCTGAGGGTCATAAGGCCTTGAACTATGTCCTAGGTTATCAAGTGTTTATACTTAAAACTTTTAACAGTCATAAGACTATGGACTCTTCTTCTCGTACTTAGGGGGATCTGTAAAGCCCCCAAATCCCGGTACTTAAAACCCGAATTTAGTGCTTCACGATAATATTTCTATGAGCGGAATAATACTAATAATAATAACAATAATATAAATATTGAACTTAATTTACATAATTATCAGAGTCTAGCTCCCAAGTACGTAACCTTTAATCATTCCTTACAATACATGATAATAAATATATAACATTGTCTTCGTAATATTAAACTATTACATAAGATAACATTGAAATCATTCAGCAACCTTTCCATTTCCCTTGTTCTTAACAGAGCCTTCAGTTTGTTCACACTTAGCTGAAAACATTTAAATTAAGCAAGGATGAGCATTTGAGTGCCCAGCAAGTAATAACAATTATATATATATATATATATATATATATATATATATATATATATATATATATATATATATATATATAAGCTGAGAGAATTTAAATGTTTTCTTTATAGTACCCTTCTACAACAAATCAATGGTTGTGAAGTAATCCGAACCGATAATAATAACATAACAACCCTCTTTTAAATTTTTAAAACTACGTACTGACTATAAATAGGGTAAAGGGGACATACTATGAACATTGTTTTCATTTTCGAAAAGGTTAAACAGAACTTCATCTATAAACCGTCATAACTTACGGGCACGGGGGTGATCAGCCCGTTGTACCCTGTATTGATCAATACTGCAAGCAAGAATGATAAAATAGTTCACTCTATCCGCCTTGGGCGCATAAAAGTTTTTCCGTAGAAGGGATGTTCATACTTGTTGGGGTTCAACACCAAAGAAATTCAGTTGGATAATAATAAGGTTTTATCTTGTGCAGCAATAATCTATAATTCAACATATATATACGAGTATTTAACAAAGGTGTATCAACATGTGGTTAAATGCAATGATTAACCAAGTGGGGACACTTGTATAATCATTTATAGAAATTATCGAACAGAATATATATCTAAATTACCATATACTAACATGTTGATAATCAATGAGCGTATATAATATAGGATTAATAATCTGTACAGTAATAATATAATTCTGAAATATTCTTACTCATGTCCATTGCATAAAGAAAATGCAAAGGTATGATACTTGACTGATGCGCTTCTTACAATACGCAACTTAGTTTAATCTTTTATATCACGACCTATCATTAATCAGATCATTCGTTCGACTAGAACAATATACTATAACATATAGTACTGCATTTCACAGTCATCACATAATCTAATCTCATTATCACACATGTTCAACAGTTATTGCACCACAAACAAACATTAATACAGTCAAAATATCTAAGTTCAGATCAATTTCTGAAATATGTCAGTGTCCCGACAGCTTTATCGGGTAATTATCGAGTCTAAGACTCTATTCCAACGTTCAATATCCTTAAGTATCAGTCATATTATTTTAAATGACTTAATAAACATTTATTAATTTATCATAAATTTTCAAACACCGAAATCATTATTAAATGATTTAAATATCAAATAATTCTATTATCATTTAATTATTATTAAACTATTAATAATACTTTTATTTATTTACCAATAGTATTATTATTTTATTCATTTACTAATATTATTAATTATTTAATAATATTTTATTCCTTTACTAATGTTATTACGTTTCTAATAACATTTTATTTAATCTTGAATATTATTATTTATTTAATAATATTTTAATCATCCAATAATACTTTAGTTTAATATTATTAATCTTTTAATAATATTTTAATCTAAGATTAATATTTTAATATAATATTATTAATCATTTAATAATACTTTAATCATTTATTAATATTTTAAATCAAATATGATTAACCATTTAATAATATTTTAATAAAGTTTTAATTTTAATATTTTTATTTACTTAACACTATCGTATTCTAATATTATTAATATCATAATAACATTTTAATAATTTATTAGATTAATAAAAAATTTATTTTAATTGTTCACCCTTTATAAAACCATTTATTTAATATTCATAAAAGGTCATAAATAATATTTCTTATTATAAATTACCAAAATGCCCTAAAATAGTCATAATATTATATATTAGGTGTATTCAAGTATTAAAATCATATTTTTCTCATTAAAGACATCATTTAACTATTTATTTCCTTTTATTCACAACTTAATCATTTTTAGAAAAAATAGCAAACTGATTCCAAAAATTCTCATCTTTTGGATTTTGACAGAATATGAACCTACAAGGATCCCCAAATTTTTCTGGAATTTTAAAAAATGATCTACTATTTTTAAAGTTCCCAAAACACTCGGATCTTGCTTCATTTTTCATACATTAAGTTTTGCTTAGAAAAATATGAAATTTTTAGGGTATGCTCTCCTAACATATATGAACGTACTGTAAAAATTTCAGAATTTTCCAGTGTATACACAGTGAGATATTCGAAGGTAAATATTTAGGAGTCCTTCACGGAAATAGTCATTACACACAATCTATAACTCGAAACGTGTCCGTTCTTTTTCCTACGAGTAGATAACTTCTCAAGGTACCTATGTGATGTTTCCCAGAATTTTAAAAGACATGTAACTATCTGAAACAGTCCCCAAAGAAATGGGACAGAAGCTATTTTAGGGTTTTGAACCTTTAACATTCAAAATGGACTGTTCTGGGAAAAACAACCCCAAAGGTTTCAAAACTTGCTAGATTTATTTTCTATCACTTTGGTTTACTAGATAACTCATTTATCTAGCACCCCCCTTTCGACAGATCACAAATCTAAGTTGGAAAACTTGAGTTACACAAGATTTAGTGGAAGAAAAATAAGAGTTTTCACCCTTGGGGAACATATGCTCATATTCTTCCTCTAAGTCTTTGATCTTACACTCAAGATACTTAGTTCCATACATGATGATATGCAGAACTAGGGTACTTTGAGTATTAAACCATAACCCCCATATATGATGAGGTAAAAACCAAAATAGAAGAAGAATAAGAAAGAATGGAAGAGAATCATCACCTAGTTTTCTTTGTTATACTTCTTATTCTTCCAAAGTATGATATAAACTTAGGATGCATGAACAATAAACTCCTCTCCCTCTCTAGAATCTAAACTTTTCCTCTCTCTCTTGCTAAGCTTTGTGTTTTGATGGGTTGGGAGAAAATAGAAGAAGAAGAAGAAGAATGGTGGAGGAGTAAACTGAAATGAGATAGATATTATGTTGGTGAATTGGAGTGGAATGCTAATATCCTTCATGTTTCTTTTGCCCCTTGGACAAAAGGGTTAGCCTTATCCCTTCCTAATCATGCATAATCATGCCATTAAGGTTGCTAAGTAGATTTTTTACCAATGGGAGCATGACACACTTGTCCTTGTGTGTAAGATTTCTACTTATAGAACATGATTAGCTTAATATTCTTGCCTTACAAAGGCTAATGTGGCCAGCCATATTTATGCCCACTAACTCATTCATTTAGCTTTTATTTTAATGCATAAATTAGATAAATCAAATGTCTAAAATACCCTTAATCAAGTGGGCTAAGTTTGGGCTTTTCCTTTAATTGTTTTGGGCCATATAATAAACATAGTCTAACAATTTTAATATATATTATCCAAATTATTTATTTAGGGTTTTCATTTCCAATCTTATGAAATTTAATTACTTATACATGTGACTTTAGCTCATAACCTAATTAGGTTTACTAGAAATAGGTTTAAAATTAGTAGTCGCTTGAAATAATAAGATTATCCACTTAAGTTAGTATACATATTAAATACTAACCCTTCCTTATTACCATAACCCTTAGGTTATTTAATTGTCTCACCTAATGTATAATTATGTTACGAAGCTTTCATTTAGGGTTTAAAATAAAATAAAATTAGTTTCTAAAATTTGTAGTTAGGGTTTCACATATTAATACAAGGGTTTGTCACACAACACCATAATTGACCAACTCTTATTGGTCCACATATACAGTACATATTTATAGCACTGAAAAATCGAAATATAATTATTATAATAATTCTAAAAATCATTTCATATATTATATAAGTAATATATGATTATATCTTCATGGAAAATAATTAATAAAACATTTCTACTATAAAATTAATTATGATAAGAATATAATTTATAATGATCAATAATTTTAAAATAAAATTAGTTGTAACTATTCATATTTTTATTTATCACATAAATACATATACACATTATCTTGGCACATATTCCATATATTTAAAATAATAATAAAAAAATTATACGTAAAATTTCTAATTTACTTGTATAAAAAATATCGGGTTGTTACATTCACCCTCCCTTATTAAGATTCCGTCCCCGGAATCACCGTTTTAAAACCTACACATACAAGTGTACGTAGCATATACAATCATTACAAGTTGATCTTGATCATAAATGATCATATTGATCTTTAACCTATTCACGTAAAGCTTGTCTATCGTATTAAACGGAAATTTGATTTCTAAAAGAACTCAAATTCCTTCTTCAAAATTTCTTTATAAAATAATTTACTATATATATGAAAATCATACAAAAGAAAATAAAAGCTATACGAATAATACCTGGAATTGCACCACCAGCTGCTATGGTATCCTGGACCGTCATGTTGTAGACCCTTGCTGTTGATTTCGTCGGCTTGCTGGATGACGTTGGTCCCATGATTGCCAGAGTTCCGCTGCCATTGCCAGTATTCACACTCCCTGCCTTCGTCCTCCTCTTCGAACAATCCTTCACTTTGTGCTCAGTCGATCCACACAGAAAATACCCACTGTTCATCCTAGGATTGGGGCAGTTAGGAGAGATATGGCCCTCCTGCCCGCACTTGTAGCACACGAACTTCATCTTCAAACATTCCCAAGAGTGGTTCTTTCCACAATTCCCACACTGCACAGCTTGCTTCTTAACTCCTTCCTGTTTTACCTGCACACTTCCAAAATTGCTTCCCTTCCTTTTGCTACTACCACCGCTACTCCCACTATTAACTTCCACCTTCCTAGTTCCTTCGACCTTACTCTTGTTCTTTCTCTCCTTATTGTAGAGGCTCATGGCCTCAATCCCCTCCTCAGCAATAATAGCCTTCTCCATGAGTGCTGTAAATGTAGGGATCTGCAACACCGCCACCTTGTTGTAGAGCCAGGATTTTAATCCCAGCTCAAACCTTCTAGCTTTCCTAACCTCCGTATCAACTTGATGCGGAGCAAACCTAGCCAACTCATTGAATTTTGCGGCGTATTCGAACACCGTCATATTCTCCTGCTTCAACTCTAAAAGTTTTACCTCCATCCTAGCCTGCATACTAAATGAAAAATAGTTTTCGAAGAACAATGTATTAAACCTATCCCAAGTAACAACACCCTCTCCTACCCTCGCCTGATTCACTTCCCACTAAAAATTTTCACCCTTCATCATGAAGGTGGCAAAAGCGGTCTTTTGCCCCTCAGCTACCCTAGCTACCACGAATGCTTTTTCAATCACTTTAACCCAAGTCTGGGCTTCAACAGGGTCAGTTGTCCCTTTGAATTCAGGCAGTCCCACAACCTTAAAATCTTTAAAGTTAGCTAGTTGGTTGTCCGACTGGTTCCCTGCGACTGGCATTCCTTGCTGCATAGCTTGTGCTACCATGTTTGCAAAATGCTGCATCGGGTCTACTTGTTGTTGTCCCTCAAGGTTATTGACAGACTCTTCTGCCCTTTGGTTTCGAGTTTGACGTCTTGGTGACATTATCTGGTTAAGTAAAACCATATATTATTCTTTACATTCTAAATCTTATCATGTAAGCTTAGTATATTAGCTCATTTCATTACTCAAACTTAGATTCATATTCGTTTATCGAATACTTTACATAGCATAGCACATACTTCTTTAAACATCATTCATCCCTTTATGACTACAAAAGTTGGGATTTACAGCCTTGACTAATACCAAAAGTTGGGAACATTACATTACACAGACCTACACAACAGAACCTATACTACCTATTCACTATGCCTTTTTCTTGGATAACCTCTCACATGATGACCTTCAATCCCACAGATAAAATATGCTTCTGATTTATAGTCGGGACAATACAGATTGGTATGTCCCTCATAGCCACAAAGGTAACATATTCTTTTCCTTTTCTTCTTATCGAATTTTCCTAAGTCATGGTCTTCTATCTTTCTTTTTCCCTTCTTGTTCGGAGTTGCACACGATGTGTTGCATGTGGCTCCCATTTGATCAATTTGAATTTTAAGCTTATCTTGTTCTTCCATTGTTTCTATTAACGCTTGACGCAGTTGACTATTTAACAGCTTTTCTATTTCTCACAGCTTTTCCGGAGAAGAAACCTTGTTCCTTAGATCCTGCACCTCTGTTGATGCTTGTTCAGCTTCAACTTTAGTGTCCGAATCACTATCTATCAGTTCCACCATCTCCGAATCTGGTACTACATTTTCTATAATAACCACTTCGTCTGAGTTATTTTCATTGTGAGCCTCTATTTCAGCTATTGGCTTCTATATTAGCTCGGGGGTATGGATTTGATCCTTCTTCATGTTATAAGCATATAGCAAGCCTTTTTCACCAGACATCTACACACATAAATTATCCTGATAAGCATATAGTATATACACACAACAAATAATAGTTTTATATAAGTTATCTTTTATTTTGTTTGACGATGAATTTAGTCAATTCATCTCTTTATAACCTCTATATGAGTTATTTATATTTTCAACGTTTCCCTCTGTTTTAAGGTTATAGCCTAAGGTCTATTACACCTAAGGTTTTTAACCCTAAAGCTCTGATACCAACCTGTAAAGCCCCTGAATCCCGGTACCTGAAACCCGAATTCAGTGCTTCACGATACCATTTCTATGAGCAGAATAATACTAATAATAATAACAATAATATAAATATTGAATTTAATTTACATAATTATCAGAGTCTAGCTCCCAAGTACGTAACCTTTAATCATTCCTTACAATACATGATAATAAATATATAACACTGTCTTCGTAATATTAAACTATTACATAAGATAACATTGAAATCATTCAGCAACCTTTCCCTTTCCCTTGTTCTTAATAGAGCCTTCAGGTTGTTCACACTTAGCTGAAAACATTTAAATTAAGCAAGGATGAGCATTTGAGTGCCCAATAAGTAATAACAATTATATATATATATATATATATATATATATATATATATATATATATATAAGCTGAGAGAATTTAAATGTTTTCTTTATAGTACCCTTCTACAACAAATCAATGGTTGTGAAGTAATCCGAACCGATAATAATAACATAACAACCCTCTTTCAAATTTTTGAAACTACGTACTGACTATAAATAGGGTAAAGGGGACATACTATGAACATTGTTTTTATTTTTGAAAAGGTTAAACAGAACTTCATCTGTAAACCGTCATAACTTACGGGCACGGTGGTGATCAGCCCGTTGTACCCTGTATTGATCAATACTGCATGCAAGAACGAGAGGATCGTTCACTCTGTCCGCCTTGGGCACATAAAAGTTTTCCCGTGTAAGGGATGTTCATACTTATCGGGGGAAACCAAAGAAATTCGGTTAGATAATAATAAGGTTTTATCTTGTTCAATAATAATCTATAATTCAACATATATATACGGGTATTTAACAAAGGTGTATCAACATGTGGTTAAATGCAATGATTATCCAAGTGGGGACACTTGTATAATCATTTACAGAAATTATCGAACAGAATATATATCTGAATTACCATATACTAACATGTTGATAATCAATGAGCGTATATAATATAGGATTAATAATATGTACAGTGATAATATAATTCTGAAACATTCTTACTCATGTCCATTGCATAAAGAAAATGCAAAGGTAGAATACTTGCCTGATGCGCTGCTTACAATACGCAACTTAGTTTAATCTTTTATATCACGACCTATCATTAATCAGATCATTCATTCGATTAGAACAATATACTATAACATATAGTACTGCATTTCACAATCAGCACATAATCTAATCGCATTATCAAACATGTTCAACAGTCATTACATCACAAAGAAACATTAATACAGTCAAAATATCTAAGACCAGATCAATTTCTGAAATATGTCGGTGTACCGACAGCTTTATCGGGTAATTATCGAGTCTAAAACTCTATTCCAACGTTCAATATCCGTAAGTATCAGTCATATTATTTTAAATAACATAATAAACATTTATTAATTTATCATAAATTTTCAAACACCGAAATCATTATTAAATGATTTACATATCAAATAATTCTATTATCATTTAATTATTATTAAACTATTAATAATACTTTTATTCATTTACCAATAGTATTAATATTTGATTCATTTACTAATATTATTAATTATTTAGTAATATTTTATTGCTTTACTAATGTTATTACGTTTTTAATAACATTTTATTTAATCTCGAATATAATTATTTACTTAATAATATTTTAATCATTCAATAATACTGTAATTTAATATTATTAATCTTTTAATAATATTTTAATCTAAGATTAATATTTTAATCTAATATTATTAATCATTTAATAATACTTTAATCATTTATTAATATTTTAAATCAAATATGATTAACCATTTAATAAAGTTTTAATCTTAATATTTTTATTTACTTAACAATATCATATTCTAATATTATTAATATCATAATAACATTTTAATAATTTATTAGATCAATAAAAAATTTATTGTAATTGTTCACCCTTTATAAAACAATTTATTTAATATCCATAAAAGGTCATAAATAATATTTCTTATTATAAATTGCCAAAATGCCCTAAAATAGTCATAATATTATATATTAGGAGTATTCAAGCATTAAAATCACATTTTTCTCATTAAAGACACCATTTAACTATTTATTTCTTTTTATTCATAAGTTAATCATTTTTAGAAAAAATAGTAAACTGATTCCAAAAATTCTCATCTTCTGTATTTTGACAGAATATGAACCTACAAGGATCCACAAAATTTTTTGGAATTTTAGAAAATGATCTACTATTTTTAAAGTTCCCAAAACACTCGGATTTTGCTTTATTTTTCATAAATTGAGTTTTGTTTAGAAAAATTTGAAATTTTCAGGGTACTCTCTCCTAACATATATGAACCTACTATAAAAATTTCAGAATTTCCAGTGTATACACAGTGAGATATTCGAAGGTAAATATTTAGGAATCCTTCACGGAAATAGTCATTACGCACAATCTATAACTCGAAACGTGTCCGTTCTTTTTCCTACATGTAGATAACTTCTCCAGGTACCTCTGTGATTTTTCCCAGAATTTTAAAAGCCATGAAACTATCCGAAACAGTCCCTAGAAAAATGGGACAGAAGCTATTTTAGGGTTTTGAACCTTTAACATTCAAAGTGGACTGTTTTGGGGAAAACAACCCCAAAGGTTTCAAAAATTACTAGATTTGTGTTCTATCACTTGGTTTTACTAGATAACTCATCTATCTAGCACCCCTCCCCTTCGACGGATCACAAATCTAAGTTGGAAAACTTGAGTTACACAAAATTTAGTGGAAGAAAAATAAGAGTTTTCACCCTTGGAGAACATATGCTCATATTCTTCCTCTAAGCCTTTGACCTAACACTCAAGATACTTAGTTTCATACATGATGATATGTAGAACTAGGGTACTTTGAGTATTAGACCATAACCCCCATATATGATGAGGTAAAAATGAAAATAGAAGAAGAATAAGAAAGAATGGAAGAGAATCCTCACCTAGTTTTCTTTGCTATACTTCTTGTTCTTCCAAAGTATGATATAAACTTAGGATGCATGAACAATAAACTCCTCTCCCTCTTTAGAATCTAAACTTTTCCTCTCTCTCTTGCTAAGCTTTGCATTTTGATGGGTTGGGAGAAAATAGAAGAAGAAGAAGAATGGTGGAGCAGTAAAATGAAATGAGATAGATATTATTTTGGTGAATTGGAGTGGAATGCTAATATCCTCCATGTTTCTTTTACCCCTTGAACAAAAGGGTTAGCCTTATCCCTTCCTAATCATGCCTAATCATGCCATTAAGGTTGCTAAGTGGATTTTCTACCAATGGGAGTATGACACACTTGTCCTTGTGTGTAAGATTTCTACTTATGGAACATGATTAGCTTAATATTCTTGCCTTAAAAAGGCTAATGTGGCCAGCCATATTTATGCCCACTAACTCCTTCATTTAGCTTTTATTTTAATGCATAAATTAGATAAATTAAATGTCTAAAATACCCTTAATCAAGTGGGCTAAGTTTGGGCTTTTCCTTTAATTGTTTTGGGCCATATAATAAAAATAGTCTAACAATTTTAATATATGTTACCCAAATTATTTATTTATGATTTTCATTTCTAATCTTATGAAATTTAATTACTTATACATGTGACTTTAACTCATAACCTAATTAGATTTACTAGAAATAGGTTTAAAATTAGTAGTCGCTTGAAATAATAAGATTATCCACTTAAGTTAGTATACATATTAAATACTAACCTTTCCTTATTACCATAACCCTTAGGTTATTTAATTATCTCACCTAATGTATAATTACGTTACGAAGCTTTCATTTAGGGTTTAAAATAAAATAAAATTAGTTTCTAAAATATGTAATTAGGGTTTCACACAGTAATACAAATGTTTGTCACATAACATCATAATTGACCAACCCTTATTGGTCCACATATACAGTACATATTTATAGCACTGAAAAATCGAAATATAATTATTATAATAATTCTAAAAATCATTTCATATATTATATAAATAATATATGATTATATCTTCATGGAAAATAATTAATAAAATATTTCTACTATAAAATTAATTATGATAAGAATATAATTTATAATGATCAATAATTTTAAAATAAAATTATTTGTAACTATTCATATTTTTATTTGTTACATAAATACATATACACATTATCTTGGCACATATTCCATATATTTAAAATAAAAAAAAAATTATACGCAAAATTTCTAATTTATTTGTATAGAAAATATTGGGTTGTTACAGGATCAGCCCTTAGTACCATACTGTGCACAATATCTTAACGATAACACATAAGTAATCCCCTTTACAGGGTTGTTCATCTCAGTTTGACATTCGAGTCCGCACCAAAGGAAGTTTGGTTTGAATAATTCAACAAGGGTTCTGAAATTTAGAACGTTCATCAACTATGGACTTGTCGAATCAATAAGGTTCACTAGTCTAACAAGGTTCAACAATAACTGATATCTAAATCGAATAGCAATCTCAAGAGGTATATAATAGAATAAATATTGTATAACAGAATCATACTTTGAAAAGATTAATAAATAATAAGAACTTGCTCAATATAGAATATAAGTCTGAAATTTGTTCAATGTAAAGAGATAAGTTTATAAACTTGTACAACGATAACAAGTAGGGTTAGAAAACTTGCCTCGTGCGTAGGTTACACGTTAATTATACACGTTCCTTGATTTAATCCTACATACCATTTACATTCACAATACTAGTTAATTATAACGTAACTAGTCATCACAAGTTCATTCTTTTTGTCTAACTGGGATTATGATTATACTTAGTCAAATTACCACACTTATTGTCACATAATTTACACTTAACAAACAATAAGCTAACTATGCGTTCAATAATTCAATCCACACGTAAATACATTATTGACATGTTAAGAACCTATGTTAACATCACATTATATGTCTAACACATTTTTATGTTCATTAGATTTGGTTACTATTACATTCCTGGACATAAATAATAAAAAAAAAATCATTTCTGAGCTGTAGCATCCCCAAATCTGGGTCCCAAATCACCACGGATCTTGGTATGCTAACTCTATAACTATTACTATTTGCGGAAGATATAAACATAAATTATGTATACATTAAAATTTACACAATACTTCCCCATGGTCGAGTAACCTTCAAATAAACACAATTCATTATCCTAACTGACATACAACATTATTATCATACTATACTATTACAATTTAGCTGCACATAAAATTCAAGCTGAACTTGGCTTTATCCTTTTCTGTATCCGACGTACGCTTCTTAATCTGCAATGTTAATCATGATATAGCAAGGGTGAGCATAAGTTTGCCCAGTAAGTATAAATTTATTTAAGGGTATATCATGATGGAAAGAATTGAATAATAAGTTGGCTATAATTCTACATTATAATTGAAAACTAGCATGAACAAACTTTCATAGCTGAATGAACATTGAACATGAACATAGCAATTATATATGGACCGAATGGTAATGAAGGTGATCAACCTTTCATACCTGATGAATACATGCATTAGACACAGAGTGCGAATAATTAATTCATGGACATGACAATCGGTAATGATTAACCATAATTATATATGAATGAAACAACTCGAGGTCGAGTTAAGAAAAACTGTCTGTTCCGTTGATTATCGTTACACATTTTAATAAGCTTTGTCTGAACCTAATATATACATAATATCGATATATAAATTAGAATAATATCATCACATTATTTAAAATAACTTAAACACATTATCACATAACTCTATCAGTCTATAACACACATAGGACTAACCTCAAGTCAAACTTTTACAGTCTAAGTCGAGTTCGATATAATTCTGACATCCCGACGGCCTAGTCGGAGAAATATCGAGTTTAAGTTCAATTAAACTCTGCCTAAACACTTAACCATTATCTAAGATAATTTATTATCACTCAAATTTTTTTTCCAAGTCTCAAAATAATTTTCAGATAATTATTATCATTTATCAATATTTTTCAATCATTAAACTCGTATTTAAATGATTTAAATACCTCATAATTCTATTATTATTAATATTTATTAAATACTAAATATTAATGAAATACATGTCATAATATTATAATATATTTATAACATATCAAAGTATTTTTAATACCTTAAAATCACATTTATATAATTTTTAAACCGTTAATTCCATTATCCGATAATTGCTATTAATATTAAAATATTAATATTTTCATGACAAAATATCAAAAGTTATATTTTATAACTTAAAATATTTTTATAATACTTAAATAATTTTTATATGATTTATAAATCATTAATTCTATTTTTCTATAATTTATTTAATTCATTTATTAAATTAATTAATTACCATTAATATTGATTAATTAATGAAATTCATCACAAAATATTAAAAGTCATTAAAAATAACTTAAAATATTTTCTTATACTATAATATAATTTTTCATAATTTTTTATGTATTAAAATAATTTTTAAATCATTTATTTAATATTATAATTAAATAAATTAAATACCATTTATATTCCAAAAATATTAAATATTTATGAAATATACTCAAAATAATTAAAAACTAATTTTCAGACTTTAAAATAAATTTTTAGGAATTTATTTTGTATTTTTAATAATTAAAAATCATTTTTATCTATTTATTAATTAAAATAATTAATTTTCTAAATAAACTGTCGCTAAAAGGGTCCTATAGCGACAGAACCGTCGCTATAGGTGTTCTTGACAAACCCAAAATGTTCATACGTAGTTTGCAGGGTGCCTACTTTGACTGATTCTAGATTCTTGTTGTTTATGATTCTTGGTAGTTTGATGTGTTACAAATGTAGTATCAATGTAATACTACACTAACAAACCAATTTCAGGTCCAAACAGCAACACATCACTGATGTAGCATCCCCAAATCCGGGTACTTTTTACCATAAATCTGGTATACTAATTCTATACTTATTGCGGAAGATATAAACATAAATTATTTATACATTAAACATTTACACATCATTCACAAGGTCTACAACCTTAACTTAATACATACCTTCAATATCTAAAAAGGTTTACAATACTATTTTCGTTAGAAAATTTACTAGATTTAACTGCACCATAAATTAATCTTGCACTTTGTCTTTGCTTCTGTCTTTACTCGAGCTTTCATCTTAATCGGAAAATTTTTATCATGATATAGCAAGGGTGAGCAACAAATTTGCCCGACAAGTTTTAAGTACAATAAGGATATATCATGATTGAAAAGAAAGAATGAGCTTTCAAGTTTTCCACAATGTAGTAATTGTGAAATAACATGAATCAAGTTTCAATAATTTCATGACTGAATCAGTAATGTGTGAAGGTCAACAATGACCATGAACAATTTAACTGAACCTTATGGTAATGAAGGTGATCAGCCTTTCATACCTGATGAACATATGCAACATGCACTAAGTGCGAATCAATAATCAGTATAGATATGAATAATCAACAATAATTATTCACCAACATGTTTTAAACATACAACTCAAGTTTGAGTTAAGAAAACTTGCATGTACCGTTGATTACCGCTATGCAATCTAATTTAATCTCTTATGAAAGACCTATCATTAATAAGATCGATCCTCCAATTAGCATAATACATTTTATCCCACAACATTATTACTCAAATAATAAATTAGCTAACATTTAGCCACATAATTAAACATTGAATAATTCTTTAACTCATTAGTAATATTATTATCCCTTAATAATATTACTATCACTTAACCATTATCTTAAACATTTGTCTAATATTTTTAATCATTTAATAGAATATTTATCATTCGCAAATATTATTAATCATTTAATAATATTTAAATCCCTTACTAATATTATTAATTATTTAATAATATTTTAAATCCCTTACTAATATTATTAATTATTTAATAATATTTTAATCACCTTCTAATATTATTAATCATGTAATAATATTTTACTTGTTTCATAAATAATAAAGGTCTCACATTTTAAGATTCAAATATTTTACATCTTGAAGCTTAAACCATTTAAATTTTATTTAAGAAATATCTTTTACCTTTACTCGCGCATTCGGAGTTTAAACAGCTAATGCATAGCTTTTATAGTAAAATTCAATTTACCATATTATTTCTTTAATTTAAATAATTTTTACATCAGTTTGTCCGCTCATGAGTCAACACTGACTGTTGCCTCATATATAAATATTTTATCTCGCTAGCATATTCGCTTTATTTTCATTTTACGATTATTCGTATTTTCGTTTCATATATATATATATATATATATATATATATATATATATATATATATATATATATTATGTTACAGAAATCTCGGCTCAAAAACTTCATTTTGAGCACCGAAAACCTCAAAATATCATTTTTATGATTAATACAATTTTTTAAATGTTTTACATTCTTTGCTGCACCACAAAATAATTTTACAGGCAAGTATATTATTATTATTATTATTATTATTATATTATTATTATTATTATTATTATTATTATTATTATTATTATTATTATTACTTAAATATGTAATTTATATTTATTACATATTTTTATTGCTCTATTTATGCCCGAAAGGAAGTTTTTCGGTATAAAATATCACTTATAGTGAAATCTCGTCCCGTAGGACTTTATTAGATTTATTATGACTTATTATTTTGTCGGAACGCGATTCGGAACGTCGAATGTCAAAGTCGCTCGACGCGCCGATGCTCGGCGTTCACTCAAATTTTAGTTGTTACATGCATGCTCGCTCATTTTTAATTTCTCAAATCATGAGTCATATAACAACAAATTTCGGGCGTATAATAGACCTCATGACATAGTATTTTAGAAAATTTTCACACCGCAAAAATGAATCACGGAAACTAATCAAAACAATTCGCGAAAAGGACGTCAAACAATAGCACAGCACGGCGCCGCGCGGCTGGGCAGGCGTGCGCGGGCGCTGCCTGACTACTGTTGTTGCCCAGCCGTGCGCTTAACAAACTAGCTACTTCGCAATTTTCTCACGCATTACTCGTAACTCCGATTAATCTGATTTTTGGATATGTTATACACGGCATACCAAATTATTTTAAAAAAAATTATCACCTAGTAATTTCGGACCTCTTAGGCAGCCTAAAACAGGCCCCAAAAATGTCCACTCGCAACAGTTTTCATCTTTTTCTCAGTTTTACCCTCTTTCGCTAAAATAGTCATAACTCTTTCGTTTTAAAACATTTTTAGGCGATTCTTGAGCCCACGCGAAGCTAACTTCCGGGACTACAACTCTTCTCTACTGACGTTTTTCTAGATTCCGAACATATCAGCCCAAAAATTCGTATAAAGGGATTAAACCGAAATGAGTTTTCCAGTTTTGACTTGGCTACTTTAAAATGACATAACTCTTTCCTCCGAAGTCGGATTTAGTCCGTTCTAGAGTTTATGGAAAGCTTATTCAGTGTACTACAACATACCAAAAACCCAAATTTTTTGGAACATCTAACTAATCTCGAAATTCCCTTTTAGGGTCAGCAGTCTACTAATTTTCTTAAGCTTTAAAAACTGTTTTACTTTTCTTACTCTTGATCCAACTTTTTATCACTCAAAATAGTTAGATCTATACATAATACACTATATAACATGTAGATCTAAGATTTTTAGAGTTTAAGATCACAACCCATGATTTGATTTAAAACAACCAAAATAATTAAATCAAGCTAAAGTTTAGGTTTTATACCTTTAGAGCTTTCCATCTTCTTCTATAATATGAGATGAACTTGTGATATGCAAGGATCTAACCCTTCTCTTCTCCCTCTCCTAAGGCTGCCGATACTCTTCCTTTCTCTTTCTCTTTCTATTTTATTTTCTTTCTCTCTTTTGGAAGTAAGAGAATGAAATGAAAAAAATTATTTCTACTAAAGAGAATAAGTAATAATAGTTGGGTAATATGTATATATCATATGTATGTATATAATATCTTCCACAATCTACCATTCTCTCTCTCTAATCCCTTGAAAAATCTTGGGCAAAATGTGGCCAAGTGGAATGGAGACACATAGCTTGAGTGTAACTTAAGCTTTGAATTTCTTTTTTTTCCAACACATGCCTTATTCTTCTTTCAATACCCGGTGCATGTACCCATATTTGGCCAATTGTGACTTCTTTTCTCTCTCCTGGATCTTGTAATATCTAGCAAAATAATGTGGTTAAGTGAGAGTGTGACACTTGGCTTGAGTGTAAATTTAAGATTTGACAAAAATTTACAACACATGCTACTTATTCTCCTTCAATGTGTCAGGTAAGTCTTCCCCCCCCCCCCCCCATATTGCCCCATTTTTTTTGTCTCTCTCATATCCATATATTGCTTGCATATCTTAACAAAATAAATGGGATTGTAGTCTAAGGTGACACATGGCCATGGAGTTGGTGTAAAGTTTTGTAAAATAAATTCACCATAGGTTAAAACTCCCATTCTTATGCCGCCCACCTCCCCCTATTTTGCCAACTTTTAATTTTATTTCTATTGCTATATTTGCCTATTTGAATGATTAATTCAACTGTTCTTTTAATGCCTTTGTTAAGTAATTTAATTACTCAACATTAGTAACTTAACTTAATGAAATAAGTTATTACATAAATCTCCTTAAACTACTTTACCCTCTTGGAATCATATAATTTAAATATCTCATCTTTGATATATAAATTATATAAAGCATAACATAACTTTCTTAAATTACATATTTATTTTATAATTACCAAAAATAAATATGTTACACATAATTTCTTATGCAAATATAATTATTTACATACCCAATATATTATAATATAATATCCTTACCTCATTAACATAAATTCAATGAAGAATTTATTTACTTCCTTAAGAATATTACGATAAATATAATATATTTTCTTTATTAATTTAATTTCGTATAAGAATTTATTCTAATACTCTTGGGTAAAGTATATATAAATATTATATGTTTAACTCGCCTCTGTTTTGCTTCATTACGTAAATTGTTCCCAACAATTTTATTTTCCCCACGTACTAAACATATATATATATATATATCACTAACTCTCAATTACCAGTTACACCAAACATACACACATCACATATAGAAAATAATTAATAGTTTTTTTTTCACATTATAAATTTTTTATATTTATTTACTTATAACAAATAAAATTTAATATATTTACCATATTACGTCAACATACACATCCTTCATAAATCATAAAATAATTTATATACTCATAAATTAGATAAATTAGAGTAGACATTTAATTTAATGTCTATTAAACCTCTTCATACGGTTTGCTACATTCAATAAGCCTTCTTCATATGGTTTGCCATATTTATTATTACATAATCTCTTTCAATTATTAAACCGTATAGATTTTTCTCAAAAATTTTAATTAAATAAATCCTTTATTTTCATTCTAGGTTTTAAATTTTAACCTTTAATTTAATCATTTAAGATATTCTAAATTTTTGGGTTGTCACATTCACCCCTTCTTCTAAGAATTTCGTCCTCGAAATTGTAGCATACTAATATCTGCTTATTCTATTAATTCAAACTAGGTTTTTAACTTAACCTTTACAATTTTCCCCTTTAAGGATTTCTCATCTATCATCACATTTCACCATAAATACCCACTAGGAGTTTATATTGCCTGAATATTGCTCCAATCATTCATCAAAACTAGGTTTTCATAATAACCTTTATTCAATCACATCAGATTCTACTCGTACGCAACGAGTTCACACTATTTTATATCCATCATCACATACTACTACAACATTACTCTAAAGAGTTTAAAAATTTTCATATATGTCTGAGGAATCATAAAAATTATGAACTTTGAGGTTTAGGGGTATTTCTACCTGCTACCTCTTTCAATTACGAAAGAAAGGTACTCAACCTCTGAAAATATTTTATATTTGGTATGTTTACAATCACAAAGAAGGTAAACTACCGTTGCTAGTACTTTAGGTGATTAGCCTATCGTACTCTTACGTCATGCATAACGTATTAATCATGTCTAGTGAATATTTACGCTACTAGATTGGATTATTTTATCCAATCAACATAGTTCACCTCAGTCTTATCATAGGATTCCGCACCAAAATAATTTGGTTCGGGATAAATTTTCAAAGAACGCTTAGGATTTTCATAAAAGTTGGTCTAGCCGAATCAAATAACTTAGACCTATATCAATAATCAATTTCAAGCGAAATATTTCTGGCCAAATTCAGTTGGCAACAATTTACTTTAAAAATTCTTAAAATCATTTTATGACGTCATGATACCGCACTGTATTACGGTCCGTTTGAGGATTCCGTCATTTGGTGACTTTGTCATACTACACCATACTATAGTCGACTGACGATCCTTAGATCGCATCCAACACTAAGTAATACTGCATTGATGACTCCATCATTTTTATCATTCTACATCAGGTTACATGATACATTAATGATATATAAAATATATTTTGATAATTTAAATCATTTTCGTCTAGCCAAATCAGTTAGCATAGACTCTTCTTTAAACTATTCAAAAACCTTTGAAAATCATCTTTGGTGTCATCATGCCACAACAGGTAACGATGTGTTAGTGACTCGAAGTCCACACCTACACAATTGTCACCATGTGTTGAGGATAACAAAAATTCATTTTTAAAGGAACATCAGTACGAATTTAGCTTGACGTCAAAAACTTCGAAGTCTAACATAGCTAGAAGATTTGGAATACCTATGTTTCTACCATCAACTTCACTTTCTCTACTGATCCATTGCTTAATAAATCTATCTATTCCTATAATCCTCAATGCTCCAATCACAACTTTGCTATACCCTAGTTCATCAAACTTACCACACGTTATGATTTCAGTAACTTGCCACAATCATATGGGTTTAAGAACTTATCCTAGTCAGACCATAGGCGTCCATTCGCTGAGGGGTTCAAAACATACCATATAATTATGAGTCATGAACTTGCCATAAGTATGAGTTTTAAGAACTCGTAACTAACCTTATATTCTCTATCTATTCGTTATACCCATGAGAAAAGAATCACCTTATCAACATGCATATAGCAAATAGCGCGACATTAGGTTCTAATGATTATCAATGTAAGAAACTAAGTGGTTGTCGAACTGAACTCGGCCACTAATCAATATAGGAAGCTAAGTGAACAATTCTCCGCCCATACAAAGAATTGGTCAACCTAACTATTATATCGACCAGGAAGCTAAGTGATTCTAAAACCAAGTACAAATTCCCCGCCCATACAAGGAATCATACAACTTACTTGCTAACATGAATCCTCAATTGAAATCCTACACAATTCTAACTTTCTCTTTCTTAATACGAATTTTCTTTAATCCGTATCTTAACATTTACCACTCTTTTTTGAGTTTACATAGTACCATTTCATAGTACATTCTCTTTATAGCGTCAAGCTATATCATTCCAATCACTTAACATATCATATGTTATTCGACGATTTAATCTGATCACGTCGTGATCTTATTTGGTAATCATTTCTCCTTATACATACGATCGCTTTATTTTACGATCTCCTTATTCTTCTCTTTAATCATATTATATTATGATTTTATTAACATTTCTCATCTTATAGACATTTCATTTCTATTACTGGAGTCAGTGCGAATTTAGCTTGACGTCAAAAACTTCGAAGTCTAACATACCTAGAAGATTTGGAATACCTATGTTTCCACCATCAACTTCACTTTCTCTACTGATCCATTGCTTAATAAATCTATCTATTCCTATAATCCTCAATGCTCCAATCACAACTTTGCTATACCCTAGTTCATCAAACTTACCACACGTTATGAGTTCAGTAACTTGCCACAATCATATGGGTTTAAGAACTTATCCTAGTCAGACCATAGGCGTCCATTCGCTAAGGGGTTCAAAACATACCATGTGATTATGAGTCATGAACTTGCCATAAGTATGAGTTTTAAGAACTCGTAACTAACCTTATATTCTCTATCTATTCGTTATACCCATGAGAAAAGAATCACCTTATCAACATGCATATAGCAAATAGCGCGACATTAGGTTCCAATGATTATCAATGTAAGAAACTAAGTGGTTGTCGAACCGAACTCTGCCACTAATCAATATAGGAAGCTAAGTGAATAATTCTTCGCCCATACAAAGAATTGGTCAACCTAACCATTATATCGACCAGGAAGCTAAGTGATTCTAAAACCAAGTACAAATTCCCCGCCCATACAAGGAATCATACAATTTAGCTGCTAACATGAATCCTCAATTGAAATCCTACACAATTCTAACTTTCTCTTTCTTAATACGAATTTTGTTTAATCCGTATCTTAACATTTACCACTCTTTTCTGAGTTTACATAGTACCATTTCATAGTACATTCTCTTTATAGCGTCAAGCTATATCATTCCAATCACTTAACATATCATATGTTATTCGACGATTTAATCTGATCACGTCGTGATCTTATTTGGTAATCATTTCTCCTTATACATACGATTGCTTTATTTTACGATCTCCTTATTCTTCTCTTTAATCATATTATATAATGATTTTATTAACATTTCTCATCTTATAGACATCGTCTATTTAGTATCACTTTTCATTTCTATTACTGGAGTCAGGTAACTCCGAATTCTTATCTTTATAGCTCTTCAAGATTCTTCTTTGAATCATATTTATCGTTCTCTATACTTTAATGATGAATTTCTTAAATTCATCTCTTATCCCTTAAACTCGATCTGAGTTTATTCCTTATCATTATCTCTGCGGTTATAGCCTAAGGTACACCTACCTAAGGTTTCTAACCTATGGCTCTGATACCACCTGTAGCATCCCCAAATCCAGGTACTTTTTACCATAAATCTGGTATACTAATTTTATACTTATTGCGGAAGATATAAACATAAATTGTTTATACATTAAACATTTACACATCATTCCCAAGGTCTACAACCTTAACTTAATACATACCTTCAATATCTAAAAAGGTTTACAATACTATTTTCGTTAAAAAATTTACTAGATTTAATTGCACCATAAATTAATCTTGCACTTTGTCTTTGCTTCTATCTTTACTCGAGCTTTCATCTTAATCTGAAATTTTTTATCATGATATAGCAAGGGTGAGCAACAAATTTGCCCAGCAAGTTTTAAGTACAATAAGGATATATCATGATTAAAAAGAAAGAATGAACTTTCAAGTTTTCCACAATGTAATAATTGTGAAATAACATGAATCAAGTTTCAATAATTTCATGACTGAATCAATAATGTTTGAAGGTCAACAATGACCATGAACAATTTAACTGAACCTTATGGTAATGAAGGTGATCAGCCTTTCATACCTGATGAACATATGCAACATGCACTAAGTGCGAATCAATAATCAGTATAGATATGAATAATCAACAATAATTATTCACCAACATGCTTTAAACATACAACTCAAGTTTGAGTTAAGAAAACTTGCATGTACCGTTGATTACCGCTATGCAATCTAATTTAATCTCTTATGAAAGACCTATCATTAATAAGATCGATCCTCCAATTAGCATAATACATTTTATCCCACAACACTATTACTCAAATAATAAATTAGCTAACATTTAGCCACATAAATTAAACATTGAATAATTCTTTAACTCATTAGTAATATTATTATCCCTTAATAATATTACTATCACTTAACCATTATCTTAAACATTTGTCTAATATTTTTAATCATTTAATAGAATATTTATCATTCACAAATATTATTAATCATTTAATAATATTTAAATCCCTTACTAAAATTATTAATTATTTAATAATATTTTAAATCCCTTACTAATATTATTAATTATTTAATAACATTTTAATCACCTTCTAATATTATTAATCATGTAATAATATTTTACTTGTTTCATAAATAATAAAGGTCTCACACATTTTAAGATGCAAATATTTTACATCTTGAAGCTTAAACCATTTAAATTTCATTTAAGAAATATCTTTTACCTTTACTCGCGCATTCGGAGTTTAAACAGCTAATGCATATCTTTTATAGTAAAATTCAATTAACTATATTATTTCTTTAATTTAAATAATTTTTACATCAGTTTGTCCGCTCATGACTCAACACTGACTGTTGCCTCATATATAAATATTTTATCTCGCTAGCATATTCGCTTTATTTTCATTTTACGATTATTTGCATTTTCATTGCATATATATATATATATATATATATATATATATATATATATATATATATATATATATATATATATATATATATTTTATATATACAATTTTTCAAAAGTTTTACATTCTTTGCTGCACCACAAAATAATTTTACAGGCAACTATATTATTATTATTATTTTTTACTTAAATATGTAATTTATATTTATTACATATTTTTATTGCTCTATTTATGCCCGAAAGGAAGTTTCTCGGCATAAAATATCACTTATAGTCAAATCTCGTCCCATAGGACTTTATTAGATTTATTATGACTTATTATTTTGTCGGAACGCGATTTGGAACGTCGAACGTCAAAGTCGCTCGACGCGCCGACGCTCGGCGTTCGCTCAAATTTTAGTTGTTACATGCATGTTCGCTCATTTTTAATTTCTCAAATCATTAGTCATATAACAGCAAATTTCGGGCGTATAATAGACCTCATGACATAGTATTTTAGAAAATTTTCACACCGCGAGAATGAATCACGGAAACTAATCAAAACAATTCGCGAAAAGGACGTCAAACAACAGCACAGCACGGCGCCGCGCGGCTGGGCAGGCGTGCGCGGGCGCTGCCTGGCTACTGCTGTTGCCCAGCCGTGCGCTTAACAAACTAGGTACTTCACAATTTTCTCACGCATTACTCGTAACTCCGATTAATCTGATTTTTGGATATGTTATACACGGCATACCAAATTATTTTAAAAAAAATATCACCTAGTAATTTCGGACCTCTTAGGCAGCCTAAAACAGGCCCCAAAAATGTCCACTCGCAACAATTTTCATCTTTTTCCCAGTTTTACCCTCTTTCGTTAAAATAGTCATAACTCTTTCGTTTTAAAACATTTTTAGGCGATTCTTGAGCCCACGCGAAGCTAACTTCCGGGACTACAACTCTTCCCTACTGACGTTTTTCCAGATTCCGAACATATCAGCCCAGAAATTCGTACAAAGGGACTAAACCCAAATGAGTTTTTCCAGTTTTAACTTGGCTACTTTAAAATGACATAACTCTTTCCTCCAAAGTCGGATTTAGTCTGTTCCAGAGTCTATGGAAAGTTTATTCAGTGTACTACAACATACCAAAAACCCAAAAATTTTTTTGGAACATCTAACTAATCTCGAAATTCCCTTTTAGGGTTAGCAGTCTACTAATTTTCTTAAGCTTTAAAAACTGTTTTACTTTTCTTTCTCTTGATCCAACTTTTTATCACTCAAAATAGTTAGATCTATACATAATACACTATATAACATGTAGATATAAGATTTTTAGAGTTTAAGATCACAACCCATGATTTGATTTAAAACAACCAAAATAATTAAATCAAGCTAAAGTTTAGGTTTTATACCTTTAGAGCTTTCCATCTTCTTATATAATATGAGATGAACTTGGGATATGCAAGGATCTAACCCTTCTCTTCTCCCTCTCCTAAGGCTGCCGATACTCTTCCTTTCTCTTTCTCTTTCTATTTTATTTTCTTTCTCTCTTTTGGAAGTAAGAGAATGAAATGAAAAAAATTATTTCTACTAAAGAGAATAAGTAATAATAGTTTGGTAATATGTATATATCATATGTATGTATATAATATCTTCCACAATCTACCATTCTCTCTCTCTAATCCCTTGAAAAATCTTGGGCAAAATGTGGCCAAGTGGATTGGAGACACATGGCTTGAGTGTAACTTAAGCTTTGAATTTCATTTTTTTTTCCAACACATGCCTTATTCTTCTTTCAATACCCGGTGCATGTACCCATATTTGGCCAATTGTGACTTCTTTTCTCTCTCCTGGATCTTGTAATATCTAGCAAAATAATGTGGCTAAGTGAGAGTGTGACACTTGGCTTGAGTGTAAATTTAAGATTTGACAAAAATTTACAACACATGCTACTTATTCTCCTTCAATGTGTCGGGTAAGTCTTCCCCCCATATTGCCCCATTTTTTTCTCTCTCTCATATCCATATATTGCTTGCATATCTTAACAAAATAAATGGGATTGTAGTCTAAGGTGACACATGGCCATGGAGTTGGTGTAAAGTTTTGTAAAATAAATTCACCATAGGTTAAAACTCCCTTTCTTATGCCGCCCACCTCCCCCTATTTTGCCAACTTTTAATTTTATTTCTATTGCTATATTTGCCAATTTAAATATTTAATTCAACTATTCTTTTAATGCCTTTGTTAAGTAATTTAATTACTCAACATTAGTAACTTAACTTAATGAAATAAGTTACTACATAAATCTCCTTAAACTACTTTACCATCTTGGAATCATATAATTTAAATATCTCATCTTTGATATATAAATTATATAAAGCATAACATAACTTTCTTAAATTACATATTTATTTTATAATTACCAAAAATAAATATGTTACACATAATTCCTTATGCAAATACAATTATTTACATACCCAATATATTATAATATAATATCCTTACCTCATTAACATAAATTCAATGAAGAATTTATTTACTTCCTTAAGAATATTACGATAAATATAATATATTTTCTTTATTAATTTAATTTCGTATAAGAATTTATTCTAATACTCTTGGGTAAAGTATATATAAATATTATATGTTTAACTCGCCTGCTTCATTACGCAAATTGTTCCCAACAATTTTATTTTCCACACGTACTAAACATATATATATATATATATATATATATATATATATATATATATATATATATATATATATATATATATATATATATATATATATATTCACTAACTCCCAATTACCAGTTACACCAAACATACACACATCACATATAGAAAATAATTAATAGTTTTATTTTTTTCACATTATAAATTGTTTATATTTTTTTACTTATAGGAAATAAAATTTAATATATTTACCATATTACGTCAACATACACGTCCTTCATAAATCATAAAATAATTTATATACTCATAAATTGGATAAATTAGAGTAGACAATTAATTTAATGTCTATTAAATCTCTTCATACGGTTTGCCACATTCAATAAGCCTTCTTCATATGGCTTGCCATATTTATTATTACATAATCTCTTTCAATTATTAAACCGTATAGATTTTTCTCAAAAATTTTAATTAAATAAATCCTTTATTTTCATTCTAGGTTTTAAATTTTAACCTTTAATTTAATCATTTAAGATATTCTAAATTTTTGGGTTGTCACAACTGAGATATTAGCCGATTAAAACCTTGTCAGAAGCTGTTCTTCATTTCTGGGTTTTCCAAAAACGAAGAACATATCAAGAGGGGTACTTTGAATCCTTACCATTTGCATCATGGGTCTAGTTCTAACTTGTAGCCCTTATGCCAGGGTACAATAACATCACACTTAATCAGTATAACAACAACACTAAATGAAGATCTGATCCGGTCAAACTACCTATCAGGAAACGCCCGTTGAAGATCTGGGTTACCCAGAATCTTCTTCCGGCGTGATGGTCAACGCTAGTTTGACCCTAATTTAATCCGATTCTGTGTACGATCTGGGAGTTCTAGAGGCATGAATGGGTAGCCTACATGTCAGTCTACATAAATGTAACAACAATATGGACAAACTTATTAACAGTAGCAAGATCCATGACCTTGAAAATCTTGTCAGAAATTCTGGGAATTTTCTGGGTTGCCCAGAAGTCAGTTTCGTGATCGGTCAACTAGGTTTAACCATTCATAACTTGAGATCTAGACTTGATTCGACCCTGTTTCCAGTTCTAGATCAAAGCCTTCATGGCATACTACACATATAAAACTTCAGACACCTCAAATCATTAACACAAAAGAATCTAAAGGCACTGACATATGGTTGTCAGGCCATTTTTAACCTTTTTCCAGATTTTTGAAAACTTGATTTTCGTGCCTCTAGATGTTATAGATCTATGATCTAACAACCCATATCACTCAAAGACACCATAATACACCACTTTAACCAACAACTTACAACATCTAACATCAAATACAAAGATTTTCAAGATTTAGGGTTTTTATACCTTTTATGCTTTTGATTCTTGATTCTGATTCTTGAATATATTATTGGCTTGATAAGAGGCTAACATAGCTTAACTTTTCTCTCTCTCTCTCTCTCTCTCTAGATTTTCGAAATGGATGAGAGAGAGTGGCTTGGCAATAATGTGAAGTAAAGTAAAATTTTCTTTACTTTAAATCTTTGATCTATTTGATTCAATGTATATAGTTGGTAATTGGTAGCTGATTTTGGACAAATAAGTCTCATGCTAGGCTAGAGCTAGGGTTAGTCATCAACCTAAAGATATGGCAAGATTTTGTAAGCTAACTTATAAAAATACAAAAAAGGGCAAAATGGTCATTAGACTATTAAATTTAATGGTATTCATGTAATTGGTCCAAACCCTTAGGGTTTAGGGTTTAACCCTTTAGGTTTTAAAAATATAATTCTAGGATTTCTAAATTTGGTTTTCAAGAATAGAAAATTAATATTTCTAAATTATAATTAGAATTCTCTAATTATATTAAAATTTATTATTCATAAATCAAGCTTGCTAATTAGGATTAACATTTCCTAATTAAAATTATTAATTTAGCAATCAGGTTTCATCATCATGCATTAGGGTTTATAACCCAAGAATTAGGATTTTTTCTAAATAGTTAATTAGGGTTATCCCTAATTATATTTATAATCACAAATACTTAAATCATTAAATTTAGCCTTTAAATTCACAAATTAGGGTTTCATATTCCGAATTAGGGTTTCGGATTAGCAGAAACTAAAATTAGGGTTTTTAGAACCGGTAATAGGGTTTCTAATCAATCGTTAGGGTTTTCTAACTGAACGTTGACGTTCTTAATATAATATTAGGGTTTGTCACTGATATTGTTCATCTGGTCAACCATTGACCCTTATACCACAAATTGTACACATAAATCCATATACACAGATGCATATACACTTATACCCTTAATCGTGAATAATTCACCATAAATTTTTTTTAAAATCAATAAAATTTCTTTCCAGAAATGCCAAATCCATTCACTTATTTTCTGTCTAGGTTTATTATTTAACCTTTATTCAATAATTTAAGATTTAAATAATTTTTTAAATTCTTGGGTCGTCACATTCACCCTTTCTTCTAAAAATTTCGTCCCCGAAATTTACCTTACACCATACACCATTCATACACAGCATCGCATGCTACCCAATACATCCCTTACAAGAATAAAAATTTTGAAATTGTGCTGAGGGGTTATATAGACTATTGTCTATCATTTTCGCAAAGGTTATATGGAAATTCATCCGCAAACCGTCATAACTTACGGACATAGTGGGTAATTAGCCCGATATGCCCTGTACTTACTAAGTACTGCTGGTCGAATCTGTTTCTTGTCTCTGCCATAGGCACAAAATTTTACCTCAGTCTTATTAGATTCCGCACCAAAATAATTTGGTTCGGGAAATTTCTTTCAATGAACACTTAGAGTTTTCATAAACATTAGTCTAGCTGAATCGAATAGCATAGACTCATATCAATAATTTAATTCAATCAAATTATTTAGGTGTAGCCAAACCCCGTTGGCAAATTAAAACTTTTAAAATTAGTTTGAAAATGACGTCATTATGCCGTACTGTATTAACAGCCCATTTGAAGATGCCGTCATTGTATGACTTTATCATAATACATCATACAATAGTGGAACTACGATTTTAGATCAATTCAACACTAAGTATTCCTGCATTTACAACTCCATCAACTTTTTATCATCTCCGCACCAGGTTACATGGTACATAAGTGATAAATAAAAATATATTTTGATATTTCAAATCATTATTGTCTAGCCGAAGCAATTAGCATAGACTATACTTTAAATCGTTCAAAAATCTTTGCAAATCTATTTTATTACTCAGCAGGTAACGATGTGTCGGTGGCCCGAAGTCCACTCATGCACAATGGTCACCCGGAGTTGAGAATAAAAATTCATTTTCAAAAAGGCACATAGTGCGTATTTAGCTTGATGTCCAAATAGTTCGAAGTCTAGCATAGCTAGCAGATTTGGAAAACCTAATGTCTCCACTAATGATCAATTGCTTAGTAATCTACCTATTCCTATTATCCTCAATACTTTTTTTACACAAAACTATACCCAGTTCGTCAAACTTACCACACTTAAGAGTTCAGGAACTTGCCACAATCGTATGAGTTTAAGAACTTGTCCTAGACAGACCTTTGGCGTCCATTCACTGAGGGGTTCATAAACATTTCATATAATTATGAGTCACAAATGTACCATAAGTATGAGTTTTAAGAACTCGTACTTAACCTTATATTCTCTACCTATAACCTATCTATCTGTTATACACATGAGAAATGAATCACCTTCTCAACATGCATATAGCAAATAGCGCGACACAATATTTCAATGATTATCAGTGCCAGAAACTAAGTGGTTGTTACAACAAGTACAATTCAACTCCCATACGAAGAATCATACAACTTAGCTGCGGACATGAGTCCTCAATTGAAATCCACACTTAATACTAACTACATTCTCAATACGAATTTCATTTAATTCGTATTCATAATCCTTTCCTGAATATGTACCAATTCATAGACACAACAATCTTGGTTGCAAACTTTTCAATCATTCATTTGATTCTTCTCCCTGCTATCACCTTATCAGATCACGGGGTGATCTCATCGTATATATTACGATTTATTTTTATGTCTTGATCGTTTTGTGTTACGATCTCCTATCCTTATACTTTTAGCCTTTTAGACTCTATCTATTCATCACTACTGTTCAACTTTATTATCAGAGTTAGGGAACTCTGTAAATTATACCCCGCCGAGATTCGTCTTTGAATCTTACTGACACACTATCTTAATTTGAGTTAGTACTTATCCTAATCACTGCGGTTATTAGTCTCAGGTATTCCTACCTAAGGTTCATTGTGAGACCCCAAATTTTATGAATAAAGATTTAATTTTCTCGAAATATTTTTTTTAATATTATGGTGTGGATTTGAGATAGTGTTATAGTTGTGGGTAGTATTTATAAATTTTGCAAAGTATGCAAGTTGTTATATAATATTCGTTTGGTCGGGGAATATTCTTTTTGTCGTGGAATATCCGTACGACGATATAATCATTGGTGGACCCCACAACGGAAGTATTGTCGTAGTAAGAAAATGACATAATTATCTTTTTATAAAATTAACGGCGAAAGTGTTACCGTTAAAACTGTTGAACTACTCGATAGTAAAAGTACAGTAATACGCGTGGTTGCATAGTAGCACACTGTATTGATTATTAATTCTTACATAAGAAGTCACTTAGTTATACTCAATTATTGCTACAGCAATTGCTGCATCATATCTCTCATATTATTGATTTAATTATTGTCACAGTAGCATCTGTATAATATGTTATGTTATTAAATCAATAATTGAGACGACAAAGTTATTCATATTATTATTTGCAATATTAATGATGTCTAGAAGTTTTGCCAAGGAGAGGCTTGGTCACCTGGTCGATTAATATTGTGAATTATAATAAAGGTGATAAGTTTTGTTTTATTATTATTATAAATGTAATAAAACAGAAAACTTTTTATATAAAACAGAATACTTTTATAAAGTTATTTATTTTATTAGACTATAAATAGAATATATGATATTCTATTATGCATAGTATTTGTATAGTGTCTGCATAGTGTTTGCATAGTAAAATCTTTTTATATAAAACAGAATACTTTTATAAAGTTATTTATTTTATTAGACTATAAATAGAATATATAATATTCTATTATGCATAGTATTTGCATAGTGCATGTATAGTGTTTGTATAGTAAATTTTTTTTATATAAAACAGAATGCTTTTATAAAGGTATTCGATTTATTAGATTATAAATAGAATATAATATATTTTATTTAAAAGATTTTGTTTTATTAGAATATTTTATTAATACTACATAGTAAATCAATATGGACCGTCCGTTTAAAAGTAAATCAATCTGAACCGTTCATGAATTAGTTACTATTCAGTCCATTCTCCTATAAATAGAAGCTCATTCCTTCATTATTTGTTACGAATTCACTGAAACTCTAGAGAGAGAATCTATAGAGAGAAAGAAGAAAAGTATTCTGCTACTTCACTAATCCTATATCCAGTTTCTTCTAAGGTAAGGGGTATTATTTCTTTCGTATTCATGAAGAGAACTTCTGTTATTCCATTCTTTATTATTATGTTGGAATAACATGTATACGTGGACTACCCTATACTTGATAAAATTCTTCTGTTATTCCATTCTTTATTATTAGGTTGGAATAACCTGTATATGCGAAGTACCGCATACATGGTGAAATTCTTCTGTTATTCCATTCTTTATTATTATGTTGGAATAAACTGTATATGCGAAGTACCGCATACATGATGAAATTCTTCTGTTATTCCATTCTTTATTATTCTGTCGGAATATCCTGTCTGCGCGTTTACGCATGACCTGGTTCCGTTATTTATTAATTTGTTAGAATAACCGGTCTGTGCGGTCTATCGCATGCCTGGTGATTTCTTTTGTTATTCCATTCTTTATTGTACTTAGTTGGTTAAAGCTTTGGCTTCTATACTCCATGAAATTAGTGGAATATCCTTGATATTTGCGCTTCATCTAGTATCTTTTCATGGAAATATTCTTCTGAACATTCTTGAGTTTTACCCCACAAAGCAGTATCATGTTGACAATTTTAGACGTTATTGGTTCCTGGATAAATTTATTATTGAACTTTTTTTATTGAATTCTTATATCATTATCATCATCCTCATGTTTATATTATGTTGAAAGTCATCTGTGGTCTGTAGTGCATAGATGGACTTGGTATGATTATGACCAGGGATTATTCAGTATAATCATGACCATAATGTTACAAATAACGTGGTAAAAGTCCTCATTGGCCCGTAGTGCATTGATAGACAGTTGTTGGCATGATCACGACCATTGATGAATACACGAATATCATTGGTCCGTAGTGCATAGATAATTTGTGGTCGTGATACTAATGAATATCCTTGGCCGTAGTGCAGGGATGATGTAGCTTATTTATTAAGCCGAGTCTCAGCGATAAAAGTGATTAAAAACCTTTTAAATCATAAAAGATAGTAGATTTTATTCTCTACTTGACTCTTTTAATGGATAGCTTGTTCCGCTGCAGTTAAACTTGATGTTTGTTATATTGTATCAATTTAACATTATTGAAGGCTAACGATAATTTATTCTGCATTATCTTAGTCATAATATTTCTTACTGGGCTAGTTGAGCTCACCCTTTTACTTTCATTGTTCTCTTCAGGAAATGAGAACATAGCAGGGACTAGTCGGGGAATGGAGTGACGGTCCAGATGATAGCATTAGTAGTCATCATTATTCTATGAAATAGTGTGATAATAAATGTATCGAGGACTTATTTTGAGTTTAAATACTGTCTAGAAGACAATATTTGTATTAAAACTCACAGCTCATGTTGTATATTTAAGATTATATTTGTATTCTGTACCATGTATCTGACGACCCAAGATGGGTGATGTATACCTATTTTGGGGGCGTCACAGTTGGTATCAGAGCTTAGGGATATGATCCCTAGCTGATATGTGAGACAAGAACTAAGAGGGGAGAGACGAAGAATTCCTTCGCTAGTATGACCTACCTAAGTTTATTTGGTATTTAATTGGTCTGTCAGAGTATAGGGATAATATGTGATATGATAATTAACCTTTGTTTTGTGACAGTGTTTGAAAATGACATCTGAAAATGTTGAGATAAGCAATGAAGCAAATGAGACCGTTAAGTCACCAACGATCAATACCCAGGATGATGTGCAACAAGAAGACGATAATCCTCAGGTAAACAACAACACCGATTAGATGATGAATGATGGGATGTTCAGAGACTTTATGCAATTCATGCAACATCAGGTAAGAGAGACTCCTGTTCAAAATATAGGTAAAAATAATGGCAACCCACGGCTGGTCACTGCTAAGCAGTTCAAGGAGCTGGGACCGCTAGAGTTTTTGGGAAAGCCAGAACCACTTAAGGCGGAGAGGTGGTTAAAGCAGATCACCAAGATATATGATGTCTTGGGATGCTCCGAAGAGCAAAAGGTTCCCTTTGCAACCTTTATGTTGCGTGAAGAGGTAAATTACTGGTGGGAATATGTAAAATGTACCCAGCCTGACGCACTCAAGATGTCTTGGGAGAAGTTTCAAGAGCTATTCAACGATAAGTACTTTCCTGAAAGTATTCGTCACATGAAGGAGGTGGAGTTTATCAAGTTGGAGCAAAATAATATGACCGTGTCGCAGTACGAGGCTAAGTTTGTCGAGTTTTCCCGGTTTGCATCCCATTTGGTCGATAATGAGAAGCGAATGACGCGAATGTTTCTAAGAGGTTTGAAATTCGAAATACGTCAATACCTCATTTCTCACAAACTTTGTTTATATTCGGATGTTGTGAATAGGGCTCAGTTATTGGAGCGCGATAATGAGTTAACACAACCAAAAGGCAACGACCAATAACACAATAATAATCGTACCGGTGGCAACGACCATCGGAACAACGATAATCATCGTGGGGGAAATTATCATTCGAAGAATGGTAACCACTTCGGTGGTAATCATGGCCAAGATAATAGAACTGAAAATTTCAATAAGAGAAGGTTTAATAATGATGGAAAGACAACAACACCAACACCTATTAAGGAAGGAGAACGACCGTCGGTCGTATGCTTCAAATGTAGTGGGGAGGGACATATCAGTCTAAACTGCGCGATGCAGTCCAAAGCATGTTACAATTGTGGAAAAGAAGGTCACCTAGCTCGATTTTATCATGCACCAAAGTCAAGACCAGCTAGGACGGTGGCACCAAAGGCGAATACAGACAAAACAAAGTCGGTGGTTTCAAGAAGAGCATTTTTCGTGACTTCTCAAAAAGTGAGTAACCCAAATGAAGTTAGCACGAGTTAGTTAATTATAAAATCTTGCAAAGTCTATACCTTATTAGATACCGATTCTACCTATTCTTTTATCTCTCTTGTGTCGACGCCGGGATTTTTTAATTGTCCCTTTCCGTTACTTGTTCTTTGGTGTTCTCATTTTAGGTGAGATTTGTTTGAAAAAACAAGTGAAAAAGGTCCGACATGTATAATGTCGACGATGGACTGTTAAGAGTCGCCAGTTGGTTTTTTAAATAGTTGTACCAACACAACCGAGAAAAGGTTTGCACATTGACCCAGTGATGTGACACTGCTAAACGGGTCGGTGAAACCGAGATTCATTAGGGTCCGGGAACTTGGTTATGCGGAGGGAAGGTGTTAGGCACCCCCCGACATCCGTGTTACCACAGTGACCGCCTCTTTTCAAGAAACTGCTATCTGAATGTGTATGTGTGTGTGTGGGTCAATGTGCTATTATTTAGAAGTAGTGCGAGGCCTCGTTCGCACCTATATACACAGGGATTGAATTTTATGTAAAAATTAAATTTTATGTAAGATATGGCAGTGATGTTTTATAAAAGAGTTTTTTCAAACCCTGATGCTCAATAGTAATTGAGACCTTTTACACTCCCATTTTATTTTGTATTTGGCTGGATTGATTTTATTTGACAGATGCGAAGCATCATTACGAAGATACTGTACAAAAAGGTGCTAAATTCCTCGTGGGTATGAAAACCATCTGAGGAAATCCAAACATCACATATATATTTACAAGCTACTTACAGCTGAAAAGGTCCATCACGGGAACCAAATCTAGATTCAGAGGACTGAATCTGTGATCACACGATTCCTAGGCTCACATGATGCCGCAATTGATATAAACGCAGTAAGCAGGTATACATATAAAAGCTGTATATATATATATATATATATATATATATATATATATACACACACACACACACACACACATGACCACCAACCACGAAGCACCTCCATGGAGGATCAAAAATATAAATAAAGCTGTAAAAGCTATCAACCGCCACGGAGAAACTCCAGGCGGGACGAAATGTACAGAAAGCTGTAAAAACGGTTAACCACCACGAAGTAAACTCCAGGTGGGACGAAATGTATATTTACATATATATATATATATATATATATATATATATATATGTATATATATATAAAGAATATAAACGCACCAGATATTAAATCCAGGCTCATCGGACAAAGTCCAACAACGGTTAATATATTTAAGTATATATATATTAAAGCAATAAACGCACCGGATGTGAAATCCAGGCTCACCGAACAGAGTTCGATAGCAGCTCATATACATAATTATATATATAAGAGAGTCATTAAACGCACCAGACATAAGTCTAGGCTCATCGAACAGAGTTCAACACGCAGTTCATATATATAAATGTATATATATATATATATATATATATATATATATATATATATATATATATATATATATATATATATATATATACACAAAAGCAATTAAACGCTCCAGACCGAAGTCTAGGCTCAATCGAGGTATAACTCGATAATGTTAGTCCATATATATAAATATATATATAAATACATATGTATATACAAACTAAAAATAAACCACGGACCGAAGTCTGGGAAAAAGTGTGCAACACGACTCTCAACGTGTAGAAGGGTGTGTGCAAAGATGAAGAGAAAAACTTTAAAGTATGAAAGAAGGCTTACAGTGGGCTGCCAGAGAAGACTTCTATATCTTTAAAGTGGGTAAACACTGGCTTTTGTAGATACAAAAGAGGCTATATATGAGCTCACAAGTGTTTAAAATGAGAAAGCACTCAGTCTGGGGTGAGTACAGAGCAAATTGGGCAGGGCTTCCTCGCCGTTTTCTCTTACAAAATGGCCACCCCAAGCCTTCTATTTATAGAGGGTGGAGCCGCAGGTGTACCTGCGGCTGAGCGACAGGTGTACCAGAGGCAACCCAGGTGGGCTCGAGTTTTTTGGCTTGGGTCGTCTTAAAGTACGTGCACTCAGGCACTGTAATGTCCACTCAAATATGCCAAGATTCTGTTGGGTTTACTGCCAACAGCAAATGCTATCAGGGATGCCTGACCTTCGTTGACGTGTACTTCACCAAAATGTGAATCAACGGCTAAAAAATCCTGTAGGATATACTGTCATGGTTGCTTGACCTTCGCTGACGTGTGAATCAATGAAACATTGCATTGTGACCCCCGCCGGGGATCTGAGCGGTCGGGTGTGAAAACCTCGAATAGCTTTAGAACTCTGATAGGTTTAAATTGCTATAGGCTGTAATAATGTCAAGGCTGCTTGACCTTCGTTGATTTGTGTGTCAATGGATGAGCATGCGTTGAAACCCCCGCCGAGGATCTCATGTTGTAACCCCCGTCAGGGATCTCACGTCCCGTAGTTAGCGGCATCAGACCTACATAAGGTATTGTCGTATGTGATTCATGATAACTGAGATCATCGGCAGGGTCTACCTCATGTTCAGGTGACTAGCAATGAATGATGTGCAGGTTCAAAGCCTCATTTGAGAAAACCATGATTGTATGTTGTTTTGCTCAATCGCGTGGCGTTTTTATTCTCGATTTGGGCTTTCTAATCTGTAAGAACTCCTTTTCAACTTGAACTGGACCGAGCCGGAGGGATGGGACCTACATGGGAGTGCCGCAGGTACACCTGCTGCAGCCATAGATGGGCTTGCGGCCAACCGTGGATGATATAATCCAGCAGGTTGGTCTCACAAGTCACTTTCAACTTGCTTTGCATAGAGAAAACCGCGAGCCATCTTCAGATCTGCTGAGTTCAGACTGCTTTCTGTAAATTCTGTCACCGTACGAGTGTTCTACACTATCCTGGTAACATATGCCTGTATTTTCTCTCATTTCTATCCGTTGGATTTTGAGTTATCGCATGACATGCATCTAAACACATAGTAGTGATTATGTATGCACAAATGACTAGATAAAAAATATTCAACATAGTAAATGTTAGTATTAAATCATGCTGAACATAATGATGTGGAAAAAAATTAACTTTTGAGACAGTCAAATTGGCACCTTTTTCGGCTATTTTTTGTCCTATTTGAGGTCCAATGAGCATAAGGTAGCAAGGCAAAGTACTCCTAGTATTGAGGTTGGCCTGATGCATGATGATTTTAATTTTTAATGCATATATTATGTATATGACTTTGGGGCAGGTGTGCTACTGATTGGCCACCTAGACATGCCTGTATGCATGTGGATAGTTCTATTTTCAGAGAGGAATATGGAATTTTTTTTCCAAATGTAGGCATTGGGTAGTCATGCATTTTAACTCTACTACATATGTTAAAGTAAATGTATGCATGCATATAGTCACAAAATGCATTCGAGAAAGCTCCAGGTAAGGAAATACCACACCCTTTCTGAGGTGATTTGGAGACTTGTTGTCCAGATACTATGGATCCGGATCAGCCGAGCAGTTCCTATAGGACCACTTATGGTGTACGGCGGAGGGCTTCTGAAGTACCTCGTCCCCGTTCTGTCAGACAGCCTCGACGGTTGGTGGAGGCCGTGATACGTCCTGTCCACGTAGATGTTCCAGACGTTGAGGACGAGGAGGCGGATATTCCGATAGAGGATCCCGCTCCTGCAGCACATGTCCCTCGTAGGGAGCTTCCGAGCATTCAGGTAGTGAACCCAGAGTTGCTAGGTGACTTGGGCAGAAATCCATCGATGTATTTACATGCTAACGAGGTATGGCGTTAGACTTTGATCTTCCTTCTTTCCTATTGATGAGGATTAAAGGGTTTTGATGTTGATTTGCATTTCATGCAGGTTCCTAGTTTTACACAGCCTCGAGGGAACTGGTTCAGCATTCACTCCATGTATCAGGCGCTTCATCCTGACTATAGAGCGATAGTGCATGTGTGGGGATTTGGGGCATTTTTCTCCATTGTTCCCCATCGTTGTCCTTGGGGTTACCTCAGGGCATTGTCTGAGCGATGGTTTCATCAGACTCAGTCACTCCATCTGCTAGATTGCGAGGTGATGATGACTCCTATGGATTGGCAATTTATCACAGGTATGGAGTTTGGAGGGGAGCCAGTGCCTTGCATGGCAAATATTACCCCTACTGCCGTTAGATCCTTATTAGGAGTTTCGACGGCGGCACTCAAAGGCAGGACTGTCCGTTCAGGTCCTTTGAGCGTAGATCCTATGAGCGGGCTATTGAGTGAGCCTATGCCTGATGATGTCAGAATCAGGGATCGCGTTCTACGGCGATTGTTCCTAATGATCATTAGAGGCTACTTCATAGCAAATAACTCTTCCACGATATCTTTCGCTTTGATCAGCGCTACACGTGATGTGGACCGTATTGGAGAGTATGATTGGGGCTCCTACACCTTTGCTTATTTCCTCCGGGGTATGCGTATGCGCTCACAGGGTTTGACCGAGGCTTGGCTAGGATTTTACCCATTTCTGCTGGTGAGTATTTCTCTTGTCATTTACCATGTATAGGTTAAGAGTGTTAACTGATAGCAGATGTTTGCCTTTGTGTTGGCAGTTTTGGGCCTATGAGAGGCTTCCATGCTTGCGTCCCGTGAGTGTGTTAGGTTTAGACACCTATCCACGAGGATGACGATGGCATCATTCAATTTTGCCAGAGGTCCCTGTAGCTGAGGGATTCAGTCATTGCCGTATGTAGCTGGAGTTACTGACGACCGACACCATCACATGGCTTCCCTATTCTGGGGAACACCTGACCGTGGGTTTTGAGGATGGATACCTGACTGCAGTCGAGTATGTGATTTCCACCAGGAGAGTTCCTCTCTTCACAGATGGAGGCTGGGAGCTCTATTTAGGAGAGCGTGCTATTAGGAGCACCACAGGAGAGATTCGTATACCGATCTTGCCTCCTGTCAGGCGTTATTGGCCTGTATCGCAGTCACCCGTCATTGATATCCCATTGTTGGGGGTTGACGGTTTTGCATTGTCAGAGGGTCCATGTACTTAGGAGACGTTCCATTGGTGGTGTTCCCCTCTTACTATTGGAGCTCAGTCCCGCGCCACACAGTTTATGGGAGATATGGTTCCAGGATCCTTGGTGATGACTGATTGGATAGCTTGTGTTCGAGATTCGACTCATATGACCCAAATTGATAGTTTGACCCGACAGTTGGACTAGGCACATATATTTATCCGGCATTTGGGTAGAGATCCGGCAGAGGCAGCTTCATTTGATCCTTCCAGCTCAGGCGATGGCCCCTCAGGTGACCCATTCGGTTTTGCCAGCGCAGATCCTCCTCTATATAGGCCTGACATCCCTGTTGATAGAGATCCAGTGACTCAGGAGGAGTTACATCAGGTGGACAGGATTGATGATATGGACATCGACACCATTGTCTTCTTCTGATGTATATTCTCGTTATATCTTTTGATAGGCCTCTGTTAGATATTGGGTGGCTGTGCCCCATTCTCGCTATATCTTTTGATAGACCTCTGTCAGTAGTAGGGCGTCTGTGCCCCATATCCCTGTATTTGTAGCTGTACAGAGATGATGTATTAGATGATGATATACTTAGGAATGTATGCACTATTTTTTCATTCCCTATATCATATTGCCATCTATTATCTGTTATGCATGTATCATGTCATGCATATGTATGTATGTCCAGAGATATTCGGCATTGACCCCTGGATGGTCTTATGACACGGCCCGCACAGATGTCTTCTTTGATAGTTAGCCGCATAGATCATACCCCACCGTCAGTGGTGGCACCGGGTATGAGATCGTGGTATGATAGCATGTCACCATCAGACAGGGTGACTGTAGATCATTTATTGTAGCATACTATGACCTTTTTGACTTTTCAGGTTCCCGCAGGATTTGTGGACGAGATGATAGATCATTGGCTACCGGATAGGCAGGTATTCCGATTCGGCACACATTAGTTGACTCCTACTCCGGAGGAGTATGCACGATTGATGATGCTGCCTCTAGACACACCTTGCGTGCATCTGGCTTTGGGAGACATGAGTAGATGATTCATGACTCTCACAGGATTGAGGCGCAGAGTGGTACAAGATGAGTTGACATCTGGCCACGTGATATCCCAGCATTTTTTGTACGATAGATTTGGCTCGGAGGATAGCTATTCACGACATTCCGGGGATTTCACCACACCGGAGGCTCATTGGCGCTTAGCCAGAGTTGACGTACTGATGCTATGTGTATTGTCATATGTGTATATGTCGCGGTATATGGATGAGATAGATATAGACGTTATCATGGTCGTGAGAGCTCTCAAGGAGGGTCGTACCATTGTACCTATGATTATAGCAGAGACCCTGCAGTCGGCATCATATTGTTGCACGTATCCTACAGGAGTGTTCACAGGTAGCTCAATCATGCTATATGTGTGGTTCATGTCACACTTGAGACCAATTGGCACTTTTAGACGGCATGGGTACTACTTCACCCATGATGTAGCTATGTCATACTCTTTTCAGCCATCAGAGTGTATAGATGCTCTTTCCTGGTCCACATTCTTAGCAGATATCAGAGATCCATTCAGCATATTGCTGTGTTCGGGGCTTAGCTCACCATACAACTTCATTACTCATGCTCCGGGCATGGACTATCTCCCTCTGGCTGGTTTGAGGGGAGTGACCACTTATCACCCATTAGCCGTGATGTCGCAGTTCGACCAGTTCTAGGATTTTCATCCTTTTGAAGGGGCGATAGGTCAGCGTTCAGCTTCTCGGTACCTCTCACCAGAGGACCGATCTCGGGTATACGCCTGCTGGGATCGGCGTGAGATAGCGGCTTTTTCTGTCAGTCATCCTGGTTATTTCGCAGAGTATTCCGCGTGGATGGAGACAGAGATTTTATCGGCTGCAGCAGTGTTTGTAGTACCGGAGCGCGAGTTAGATGATGTAGAGCCCATGGAGGACATTGATATCTACATCGAGGAGGAGCCCACTGCTGGGTTGCCAACATTTCTTTCGGATTCTCCTAGTACTAGTATTGTTGTGATTCAGCACTCGGCACAGTATTTAGAGCAGAGTCTTCATCTGATGACCTTTGAGAGAGATCAGATTTGATCTATGATGTCGACTGCTCTTGATGGGAGGGAGGCCGCTCTATTGGAGAGAGACGAGGCCTTGGCTCACAGAGATTCCACCGTCGTTGAGCGGGATGAGGCTATATCAGCCAGAGATACAGTGATAGTTGAGCGGGATATCGCCATATCTTCCCGGGATGTAGCCGTCACATATAGTACTGCAGTGAGGTCCCTTACCACTGGCATGATCGCAGAGATGAGCGCATATATTGATGATCATATGGTCACCATTCAGATGGCTACAGATCTGTTGGGTTGTATGGATATTCTCATACAGGAGACCACAGCTTTACCTCCATCTTCTGAGAGGGACGCCATGTTGGGCTTGTTAGCTCGCATATACCCTGACTTGTAGGTGATCTTGTATTTTCCTGCACAGACTAGCTTAGCCATTTTGTCATGTACAGTTTACATTGTGTATATCAAACAACATTATATATATGATAGGGAAATATATTTTTGATCACTTCCCTTTTAGATATGCCTTGCTGCTTGCTTGATATTTTGCCTGCTGCTTTAGGGCTTGTGATCGTGACGTATTCTGAATTCCTTCTCGGTGGATGAACATTGAGTTATCTCTGGATAGTTCAGAATGGATCATCGATCTTTATGTATCCCTACCATCTCTCGGTGTCTTGGGACTGGTTTCTGTATGAAAATGAGGAGAGGAGTATGGCTTTCCTCTCTAAGATTGACCGCACCACAGATGGTCGCCAACATTTCTATTCAGGAGAAGCCTAGTTAATTCCATCTCTTATGGATTGGTGTTGCTCTTCGAGGTACAACCGCCGCTTAGATGGTCACCGAATCTCCTATTTGGGAGTAGTTCAGGTAATTCCATCCCTTTGGTCTGAAGCCGAATGAAATGCAGTGGATTGAAGGATGATCCCAGTACTAACTGATAAGGGTTTATGTTTTGGTAGGGGGTGAGACCGCACCATGAATGGCTACCTACGTACCCCTATTGAAGAGGAGATCAGGTCTGCGTAGTTCGAACCTGGTGTAAGAGGTTTAAAGCTGTATATGGCAGGAATGGTGTAGGAATGTTTTTGTTTTTTTTTTGTGAGGAGAATAGGGTAGAAATATTTTTGTTGTTTTTGTTTTATTGCGACCGGGCCATATGAAATGGTTTCCTACGTACTCCTATTCAAGAGGAGATCAGGTCGACGTAGTTTGCCCCTCAGGGAGGGATGAAAAGCGTAATCCCATGTGCAGGTCAGAGTGCGGGGAGGAGAAAGTTTAATCCTAGGTTGAGGATAAACTGCAGGTGAAAAGTTTGATCCCAGATATGGGTAGCCAAACTATATACGCAGGAGGTTCAATCCACGGTGGGATGACCTAAGTTGTAGTAACGCAAAGGAGAAAGCCAGGCTGCTGGCTTGAAAGGTATGTTTCCCTGAGGGGCAAAGTGTAGAAAAGTTGTTTGTGGTAAAGGTTTAAAGAACCGGAATGACTGGTGACCTGATGGTCTACCGCCAGGATGCTTGTGAATTTCTTCAGACATAGTACCGTTTTACGGCGTCTGAGTTGATGAGTTGCGGAAATTCATCGCCGTCCATTTCTTGCAATCTGAGAGCGCCTCTTGTCAATACTTCCTTGACAATAAACGGGCCTTTCCAGTTAGGAGCGAATTTTTCCTTAGACTGATCTTGGTTGTCGAGTATTTTCTTCAAAACCAAGTCATGTTGTCTGAATTGTCGTAGCCGGACTTTTTTGTTATAGGATCGGGCGATCCTTTGCTGATATAACTGACCATGGAAGATAGCCGTGGTTCGCCTTTCGTCTATTAGAGAAAATTGGTGATACCTATCTTGTACCCATTGGTCTTCATCCAACTGAGCGTCTATCATTACTCTGAGGGATTCCATCTCAACTTCTATGGGGAGCACTGCTTCCATCCCATAGGTTAATGCGTAGGGGGTTGCCCTAGTGGAAGTGCGTATTGAGGTTCTGTAGGCTAACATAGTCAGAGGCAATAGGTCAGGCCAATTTTTGTGATTGGCGGACATCTTTTGCATAATCTTCTTGATGTTCTTGTTAGCCGCTTCAACAGCACCATTCATCTTTAGACGATAGATGACTGAGTTGAGGTGTTTGATGTGGAATTTACTGCATAATTCCTCCATCATTTTGTTGTTGAGGTTCTTGGCATTGTCGGACACAATCACCTCTGGTTGTCCATATCGACAAATGACATTATTTCTGATGAAAACAATGATGACTTCTTTAGTAACCCAGGGGAAGGAGGCTGCTTTTACCCACTTGGTGAAGTAGTCGATCATGGTAAAGATAAATCGATGACCATTACTGGCTTTAGGCTCAATGGGCCCGATAACGTCCATTCCCCACATTGAGAAGGGCCAAGGTGAACTCATATTGTGAAGTTCCCATGGAGGGGCGTGTATAGCATTCCCATGAATCTGGCACTGATAGCATCTCCTAACGTGGTCATTGCAATCAGCTTTGAGAGATAGCCAATAATGTCCCGTCTTGAGGACTTTCTTAACAAGGAGGGGGCCACTCATGCGGGGGCCACAGACTCCGCCATGGATTTCATCCATAAGCCTTTGGGCTTGATCTTTGTCTAAACATCTGAGGAGACCCAATCCTGCATCTCTTTTGTAGAGCGCATCTCCACTCAGGTAGAATTTCATAGCAAATCGATGGATTCGCCTTTTCTCATTCGGGCTCGCCTCAGCGGGTGTAGATCCATCTCACAGATATTCCTTGATATGCTGATACCAAGGATATTGGATGGGAGATAGCTCATTCGATACTTCTCCAATGTAATTCTCGTAGGCTGGGGCCTTATGCAGGAAAATTGTGACGCTTGGCAAGTATTCCTTGTCTGATATGCAAATCAAGGAGGCCAAAGTTGCTAACGCGTCTGCAAAATTATTCCTATTACGAGGAATATGTAGAAAGGATATTTCTTCAAATCCCAAAGCCATTTTTAAAACCTGCCGATGGTAAGGCAGCAAATGTAGTTCCTTGGTTTGATAGATTTCGGTGGATTGTCTGATTACCAACTCCGAATCTCCAAGGACAGTTAACCGCCTTATGCCCATTGAACGGGCAAGTTCTAGCCCCATAAGACAGCCTTCATACTCAGCCGTATTGTTGGTGCTGACAAACTGTAATTTGACGGCGACGGGATACTGCTCCCCCGTATCAGATACTAGAACTGCTCCAGCTCCAGAACCTTCCATATTAACAGCTCCATCGAAATACATCTTCCACGTTTGGCGTGTATCGTACTGATGGTGTTGCTGAATTGTCATTACTCCTTCATCAGGGAAGTATGTCTCCAAGGGTTTGAAATCCCCTAATGGAGTGATGACCAGTTGATCCTCAATTCCTTGACCTTTGATGGACTTTTGAGTCACATATACGATGTCAAATTGTTGTAGGATCAACTGCCATCTGGATAATCGACAATTCAGTATGGGTTTACTGAACACGTACTTGAGAGGATCCACGTGGGATATGAGATGGGTTGTGTTGTATCCTCATGGCAGCCCATGCTAAAGCACAACACGTCTTTTCGATCAGAGTGTACTTGTGTTCACTGCTGCTGAATCTTTTACTGAGGTAATAGATAGCTCGTTCTAGGCCTCTATCGTCCTTCTGTCCCAGCAGGCAGCCCATGGCATTGTCACTTACGGACAGATACATAAACAGGGGAACATCATCCCTGGGTGGTACCAAGATGGGAGCTTTAATTAGCTATTTCTTGATTGCAAGGAAGGCAGTCTGGCACTCCTCATTCCATTTCATGGAGGAGTTCTTCCTTAATAGCTTGAAGATTGGCTCATATGTTGCTGTGAGTTGAGAAATAAATCTGCTAATGAAGTTGATTCTTCCCAAAAATCCCCGTATTTCCTTTTCTGTCTGAGGAATGGGCATTTCAGTGATGGCTTGGATTTTGGCAGGATCCAGCTCTATCCCTTTGTGGCTGACTAGAAATCCTAGTAACTTGCCTGATTTAATGCTAAAGGCGCACTTAGTTGGATTCAACTTCAAGTTGTACTTACGCAACCTGTTGAACAATTTCCTGAGATGGTCTATATGGTCATCCTTCTTCCGGGATTTGACAATAATGTCATCCATGTAGATCCCGATTTCTTTATGCATTAAGTCATGGAAAAGAGCCATCATAGCTCGTTGATAGGTAGCTCCAGCATTGATGAGGCCGAATGACAACCGTCTATAGCAAAAAGTTCCCCAATGAGTGATGAAAGCAATTTTTTCATGATCTTCCTCGGCAACCATGATCTGATGATACCCCGCAAAGCAATCTGCAAAGGAGTACATGTCGTATTGCGCAGTATTGTCAATGAGAATGTGGATAAATGGCACGGGAAAGCTATCTTTTAAGCAAGTTTTGTTCAAGTCCCAGTAGTCCACACAAACTCGCACCTTTCCTCCAGGTTTAGGTACGGGCACGGTGTTGGATATCCACTCAGGATATGTAGACACCATTATGATGCCAGCTTGAAATTGTTTCACAATTTTTTCTTTCACCTTTAAACTCCATTCAGGTTTCAATCGCCGGAGCTTTTGCTTGACTGGTTTGAATCCCTCTTTGATGGGAATGCGATGAAGGACAATGTCAGTGGACAAACCTATCATATCTTTATGAGACCATGCAAACACATCCTGGAACTGGGTTAGTAGCATAACCATGTCATTCCGTTGGTTTGGGGTAAGGTCTGGACCAATCTGGATTAACTTAGGGTTTTCTAAGGTTCCAAGATTGAAAGGAGTGGTTTGATCAAGGTTGGGTTTGGGTTTGTCTTTGTCCCATTCTTGAATTTCTGGAGGCACCTCAATGTCATCTTGTATATCCACCAAGGCTGAATACATCTCTACATCAAAGGTACAATCCTTGTGGAGAAGAGGCACCGTAACAGCAAGTACAGGCACATCTAAATTCAGAGAATCGTGAAACAAAATATGCTTTCACTTAGTATATATAAAATGTGTTGATCATACACAATGTTAGCATATACTGGCAAAATAAACCGCTAATACTGTACAGAAAAGTAAGCAGTTATTATATCTACAGGGTAGAAAGAGTTTCTGCCCGCTTTACCCTTGATGACCAATGCAAGGAATGATGTTCCAATTGGCAAGAGCAAATTCTGGGTGAACCGCAGTGATAGAGGGATTATCATCATCTTCCCTGTCCCGAATGATAGCCATTATGTCTGGGCAATCATCGTCTGGGGTATATCTGTTGGTATGCTCATCATGAATGATGATGCGTATACTGGACATCATCCGTATGACGTCTTGCTTGATTCTTCATTCCTCTTTCTCCACTGCGGGATCTGGAACAAAGATTTCTATCTCCTTCACCGGTACCGGCTTGGGAAATAACATCGCCATTATATTGGCTGGCACCTTTACGGGAGGTTGTGCAGACTCGGAGCTTGAAGGCGAAGGTAAACGTCACATGGTCGAAGCTAAAGGAATCTACTGATGCTTATGAGGATTCCTGTGACTAGAGCTAGCAGAATAGCCTAGTCCAGCTGTCCCAATTTGCTGGGTTAAACGAATAGGGTACTTGACACCCTGGTAATCTTGACCCAACCCTTGTCCCGATTTATGACCCAACGACATCATTTCTTGCATGGCCGACATTACCTCGGCAGAAATCTGGGGTTCGGGCAGTGGCATTCCAATAGCATGGTATTGGGTATTGCTTATTTCCAAAGCATGAAAACTAATTGGCTCAATATCCTTATTGGCATTGATGAGTGGCATGTCCCCATACTGAGGAATCTCCGGTTCAGCGTTGACTGTGACCAGGCTATTGTTAATGATGTATTTTAACTGTTGGTGAAGAGTGGAGGGGACTACCCCTGCCATGTGAATCCATGGTCGTCCCAAGAGCAGGTTATATCCCGAATCTATTTTGAGCACATGGAAGGATACGCAGAATGTATGAGGACCAATCTCAATTGGCAGCTTAACTACTCCGACCGAGTTATGGCGGGCTCCATCAAAAGCTTTGATGATGGTATGGCTACTCTAAATTCGATTGGGATTGATATTCATCTTCACCAAGGTAGCGTATTGGCAGATATTCAGAGAGGAACCTCCATCTATTAAAACTCCAGCCACCATATATCCGGAGGACAAGACCGCAATGTGCAATGGTTTGCAATGACCGGTCCCTTCGGGCGGTATGTCATCATCAGTGAAGGATATCACATTGTTGTTGAAAATGTGATCAACCAGATGTTGAAACTTTTCCGTATCAACTGATGTCGGTAGATAGGCTTCTTCTAAAACCTTTAACAAGACCTTCCGGTGATTCTCGGAGGTCAGGACCAAGTCCAAAATTGATATCTGTTGTGGAGCTTCTTTCAAGCTTAAAACCACCTTGGCTTCGCTATGACCCATAGTGCGGAGAAAATTTTCAATCTTCTCAATGGGTACTTTCCCCTTAGACTTGATGATAGGCTTTATTACCCGTTGGGGAAGATACAGTGAATTCTCCTTCGACACTGCAGCAGTTGTATGCGAGGTGGATCCTTCACCTTCTCCATAATTCCACAGAACTGTGTGTAAGCTAACAATAGGATATTGTGCTCTGCACGGCAAGTTGATTGGCTCGGGAGCGGCCACTTTCAAAGGATTGTTGATTCCCTTGAGTTGAATTATTGGTATGACAAGTGATTTGTTAACCCCATCATTTTTAGTGGATATGACTGCTACTACACTCTTCCACTTAGTAGGACACGAATCCTCACTTGCCCGTAACACAATGTCGTGATTTGCCAGACGCAGTATGCCACTGTCGATTAAATTTGAATAAGGTGGCGGAGTGCCCAACATTCTTCTATGCTGTGACCGCGAGATTGAGAATGATATTGACATACACCCTCAGAGTTGTATCGTCCTGAACGGGGGTTGATTGGAGGTAGAAGGGAACTAATCCTTCCTTCATTGATTAACATATGAAGGATTTCCTCCATAGGTTGGCCCAAATATGTGAATTCCCCTTTGTTGGCAAAATCCCAACGGGCCTTAGCATTCGCTCTCTTCGTCACTTTGTCTTCCAGCATTTCATTTTTTGAAAGTGAAGAGGGAATATTCATGACAATAGGTAGGAGACTGGCGTGCTCCTGGCTGATTAGCTGACGAGTCACTTGATGCTGATAAGTCACCAGTTCTGCCAATTGCTCAATTTGTTTACATAGAGCTTTCATCTTTCGTTCCATTGTGAATTGGAACTTGGCATAATCCCATCTGTCATCACCATCTTTGGGGGTCTGGGAGGATTCACAGCTAAAATTGGAACTCTGTCCACTGCTCCAATTGATCATATTGACCTCTTCTTCTTTGTGTTGAGGAAGAGGGTTATCTTGAACATGAGGCTGATCGGGTTTGGTGACCATGCTTTCACCGTTGTCTATCAGGTCTTGGATTTTGTGTTTCAAGGCCCAACAATCCTGAGTATCATGTCCAGGTGCCCCGACATGATAAGCACATTTTCGAGCAGCATTAAAACCCCGTCCATTAGGGCTGGCTGGTGGAAGCAGGTGCGTGATTTTCTTCTGTGTTGTTAGAAGATTGAAAATGTTCTCAAGGGTGTCCCCTAAGGGTGTGAATACTCGAGGTCGTTTGACTTCTCCACCTTTTGGTATTGGAGGGTTTACAGACTGTGATTGAAAGGGAGTGTAATTTCTCCGTTGAATAGGCATGTTTTGACTGCCTTTTTGACCTTGTAGTATCAGGGAAACATCTTCTTCTTTCTTTTTGTGGACCCTCCGAGGGTTGTTCCCATCATTTCCAGATTGGATGTGATCAGCAACAGATTTGAGTGCAGCTAGGTCTTGAATCTTTCCGGATTTCAATCCCATGTCAGCCATCTCCCCATGTTTGACCATTTCAAAAAATGGTTTGCCGATGCCGGCTAAAACTCTTTCATAAAAAGGTGCTTCTTGTATGTCTATGAAAGTTATGACCATCTCTAATTCTGTCATGGAAGGACTAACTTGGGCAGCCAAGCATCTCCACCTCTGAGCATACTCTCTGAAAGACTCATTAGACTATTTCTTGATCTTGGTAATTTGATACTGATCAGGAGCCATTTGAGATTGAAAGTTCTATTGGGCGAGGAAAACGTGTGCTAGCTCTTCCCAACTATGGATCTTTGAATTGTCTAATCTTATGTACCACGAACGGGCTTCTCTGGTTAGACTTTTTTGGAACAGTTGCATTCTGAGTTTTTCATCCTCTGCATAAGATCCCAGTTCTCCAATAAACACCTTTAGATATGTGTAAGGATCTCCTAACCCGTCATATTTTTCAAAGTCAGGAGTCTTAAACTTTTCTGGATAATGAATACCAGGGAAAATACACAAATCACCATATAAAACACTCCCGTGTGTTCCAATTCCTTTGATAGTGCGAAGAGTCTCTTCCATTTGGAGGACTTTCTTTTTGATGTCACCAGTGTCTAGGTCTCCAGTGGGATGGGCAGCATCATGAGTTTTGTTGGTCGGATCCAACTGCAGTTCAGGTATTGTAACGACCTGGGTTCCTCCTTGTGTGGAGGATTCAGCATGTACGGGTATTTTCTGACCATGTGTAGACTAGTGTAATTCTTCTAGTAGAACAGCTAAATCTGTAATCTGTTTGCTTAATCCGTCGAATTCTTTGCGAGAAACTGGATTAAGTTCAGTCTGGTCGGATGACGACATGATTGACTGTAGGCCTGTTGCCTTTTTGGACTTTGAACGGGTGGTAGGTCCGATTGATTCCCTACAAAAGACTTGCATAGTTTAGTCTTTAGGGAAGGTGGATAATAACATGCTATACGATGTGTCCAGTTTAGGAATTTTATCCAGCAAAATGGATGCCAGCTATTTATAGCATGTATGTGTACACATTTCTTCATATTTCTCATTACATGGAGATAGATATGGAAGATAATTACAAGTAATTTTGCTTTACAAGTAATTTGAAATGAGAGCATGAAGAGACTTTCCCCTGTTTTGGGTTTATCAGAGGCTGACCTATCTTAGGTTACTCTCACGGCTTTTTGGCATGAAGGTTCCCAAATCATCGCAATCTACTTGACGGGAAGTTAATCTGGTCTTTCAACTGGAGCGAATTTGGGTGGTGCCTTTCCTGAGCCTCGGAGAATTAGTCTTCTCACGAGTCCAGTAATCAAACACCGACGGGATAGCCTCCTGGTGGAGGGACCACACAACATACATTCATACATCGCATCTCACCGTATGACATGATGACATGTGCGAAGCACTAATATCACAAAGCAGTTATGGTGCGAAGCACTAATATCACAAGCAGTTTATAGTGCGAAGCACTAAGTAAGGAAATGCATTCGTACACATTTATCATAAAATGTAAACGCAACATCCACACACAAGCAGATAACAATTTTGAAAAAATTGTAATAGCGGCTTAAGTCCTCTTACTGGAGTCCCCAGCAGAGTCGCCACCTGTCGACGTCGGGATTTTTTAATTGTCCCTTTTCGTTACTTGTTCTTTGGTGTTCTCATTTTAGGTTAGATTTGTTTGAAAAAACAAGTGAAAAAGGTCCGACATGTATAATGTCGACGATGGACTGTTAAGAGTCGCCAGTTGATTTTTTAAATGGTTGTACCAACACAACCGAGAAAAGGTTTGCACATTAACCCAGTGATGTGACACTGCTAAACGGGTCAGTGAAACTGAGATTCATTAGGGTCCGGGGACTTGATTATGCGGAGGGAAGGTTTTAGGCACCCCCCGACATCCGTGTTACCACGGTGACCGCCTCTTTTCAAGAAACTGTTATCTGAATTTGTGTGTGTGTGGGTCAATGTGCTGTTATTTAGAACTAGTGTGAGGCCTCGTTCGCACCTATATACACAGGGTTTTAATTTTTATGTAAAAATTCAATTTTACGCAAGATATGGCAGTGATGTTTTATAAAAGAGGTTCTTCAAACCCTGATGCTCAATAGTAATTGAGACCTTTTACACTCCCATTTTATTCCGTATTCGGCTGGATTGATTTTATTTGGCAGATGCGAAGCATCTGTACGAAAATATTGTACAAAAAGGTGCTGAATTCCTCGTGGGTATGAAAACCATATGAGGAAATCCAAACATCATAGATATATTTACAAGCTGCTTACAGCTGAAAAGGTCCATCACGAGAACCGAATCTAGATTCAGAGGACTGAATCTGTGATCACATGATTCCTAGGCTCACATGATGCCGCAATTGATATAAACGCAGTAAGCAGGTATATATATAAAAGCTGTAAATATATATATACATACATGATCACCAACCACGAAGCACCTCCATGGGGGATCAGAAATATAAATAAAGCTATAAAAGCTATCAATCGCCACGGAGGAAACTCCAGGCGGGAGGAAATGTACAGAAAGCTGTAAAAACGGTCAACCACCACGAAGTAAACTCCAGGTGGGACGAAATGTAATTTTATATATATATATATATATATATATATATAATATATATATATATATATATATATATATATATATAAGCATATAAACGCACCAGATATAAAATCCAGACTCATCGGACAAAGTCCAACAACAGTTAATATATATATATAAGTATATTATATATATTAAAGTAGTAAACACACCAGATGTGAAATCTAGGCTCACCGAACAGAGTTTGATAGCAGTTCAGATATATAATTATATATATAAGAAAGCCATTAAACGCACCAGACACATAAGTCTAGGCTCATCGAACAGAGTTCGACACGCAGTTCATATATAATATTATTATATATATTATATATTAATATATATATAATATATATATATATTATATATACAGAAAGGATCAAGAGTAGAACTCTTAAGTAGTAGAACTCCCTTAAATAATAGAATTGTATCAAAATGACGTAGTTTTGATAAGACACGGTGGCATTTTTGTAAATACCATGCCACCGCGTATTTACAAAAATACCACCGCGTCTTATCAAAACTACGTCGTTTTGATACAATTCTATTATTTAAGGGAGTTCTATTATTTAAGAGTTCTACTCTTGATCCTCTCCCTATATATATATATATATATATATATATATATATATATATATATATATATATATATATATAAACAATTAAACGCTCCAGACCGAAGTCTAGGCTCAATCGAGGCATAACTCGATAATGTTAGCCCATATATATAAATATATATATAAATACATATGTATATACAAACTAAAAATAAACCACAGACCGAAGTCCGGGCAAAAGTGTGCAACACGACTCTCAATGTGTAGAAGGGTGTGTGCAAAGATGAAGAGAAAAACTTTAAAGTGTGAAAGAAGGCTTACAGTGGACTGCCAAAGAAGACTTCAACATCTTTAAAGTGGGTAAACACTGGCTTTTGTATGTACAAAAGAGGCTATATATGAGCTCACAAGTGTTTAAAATGAGAAAGCACTCAGTCTGGGGTGAGTACAGAGCAAATTGGGCAGGGCTTCCTCGCCATTCTCTCTTACAAAATGGCCACCCCAAGCCCTCTATTTATAGAGGGTGGAGCCGCAAGTGTACCTGCGGCTGAGCCGCAGGTGTACCAGAGGCAACCCGGGTGGGCCCGTGTTTTTTGGCTCTGGTCGTCTCGAAGTACGTGCACTCAAGCATTGTAATGTCCACTCAAACTTTTAGAAGTGCAATCCGGGCATCCGTTTGAGGTATACATGACCTATTTCGGACCGCCGTTGTCGAGAGTTATACGATGGCATGGGATTAGTGTTTGTGCGAAGTCATTGAAGATGGGACGGTGCCCTCCGGTCTTCAAGCTTCAACTTTCATCCGTTACCCTGCATAATAGTCACTCGAGATTGATTAGTCTTATGGGACATTGTTGCGTAGATATGTTGAGGCGACGTGGCGTGACATCGTGTTGGTCAGATGACGATGTTGCCCCTCACCGGTGTTATCGTCGGATTAGGCTGATAAAGCAGACGTTGCTCAGTTTCGCTGAGATTGGACTGCTGTAATTTATTGAAGGTCCTCATTGTCATCCTTGAGGTGTGTCTGTCTTCCCGATGTTATCGCCGGGCTGGTACAGTGGATCTCGTTGTGAGCGCTGAGATTGAAGCTGGTTGTATTTGTAACAAGCATTTCTGGGGTTATTGTCGAAATTGCATCCCTTGGGGTCATCGCCAAGGTTAGTGGCTATTCCCATGGTTGGGACTGAGACTGGATACCTAGGGGTTATCTTTGAGATTAATCGGTCTTCTCCGGTGTGTGTTAAGTTATTGTATCTGCATGCCTCGGGGTTATTTCTGAGATTATTACTTCCAGATTGCGATCCGGGGTTGATGCTAAACTTCCGTAGTATCCGGCATGAATATAGATCGTCTTTCAGGGTTCCCTCTTAAAAGACGAATCTGCTCTCCTACAATGTTAGTGACAGATGTACAGAAAATTTTGAGTGTCTACATCTTGCTTGTGCTCAACGTTTAAATTTGACCCTAGAGAAGTTAGACTATGACTTATCGGTTGAAACTCTGTTATGAGAAACCTTCGTTACATCCACTATTTATAAATCTTGTTTGATTCAAATCGAAACTTTCACATTACCTGTCGATCTTATCTCTTTGAAAATACTTGCCTTTGATGTGATTTTAGGAATCGATTAGTTAACTACTCATCATGCTTTTCGTAAGGTTGTTAGCTTTTATATTCCTAACCAACCTATTATGCGAATTCAAGCACCTAAACCCTAAAGTCAATCACTGTCATATTAAGCCATAAGTAAAGAGCTCCAAGCCTTTCGTTGTTGACTTCCTTGTGTGGAATGCACCAAAGCCAAACTTTCTGTAGGCGACGTCGTGAATGAAGATGGCAAGTTGATAGGTATCAATGTGACGTGCTATCCAAGTCTTGGATGAGAATCACAGTTTTGAATGACATTTCTATTGTTAATAAATTTCCTGACGTATTCTCTAAAGACTTCCTAGCCTGCCCCTAGAGCGTGAAATCGAATTTTGTATTGACCCCAGTACAAAACCCATTTCTAAAACCCTCAAATATTTTCTTCACCCACAACGAACGTATAATGCACCAAAGACGTTGGCTCGAGCTATTAAAAATTACGATCGTACCATTCAATACCATCGTGGGAAAGCGAACGTGGTAGCTGACGCATTGAGTAGAAGATCGTATGCATTTACGAGTGCAATGTTGTTAACACAAAAACCCATTTCGTATAACTTACAAATGATGAAGATAGAGTTAAAGATTCTAGGGACCCACGTGAAGATAACGAATATACGAGTAGAATCGACTTTAATCGATAAAGTTAAAGCCGCTCAAGTTACACACCCGAATCTGATGAATGTGAAGAAGAAGGTTCAAGAGGGCATTATTATAGAAGCAAGAATTGACGAAGAGAGGAAATCTTAACCCTCGATTTAATTGGCACATTTGAAATCCTCGATCGAGTAGGAACTGGCCTATAGACTCGTTTTACTGCCAAGTTTGTTGCGTGTTCATAACGTTCTTTTTCACACATCGATGTTATGTAAATATGTGGACGACCCGAACCACATTATTGAATTGGAACCGGACGAGATAGCAGAAGATTTAACGTATGAGGAGATACGTGTTAAAATCTTAGATAAGAAGGATTATATTCGACACTCAAAGGTTATACCTCAAGAATTAGAATTTGAAGTGAGGTCAAGGTATCCCAACCTATTCGGCATACCAGGTACGTATGTAAATTTCGAGGGCGAAATTTCATAAGGAGAGAGATTGTGAGACCCCAAATTTTATGAATAAAGATTTAATTTTCTCGAAATATTTTTTTTAATATTATGGTGTGGATTTGATATGTGTTATAGTTGTGGGTAGTATTTATAAATTTTACAAAGCATGCAAGTTGTTATATAATATTCGTTTGGTCAGGAAATACTCTTTTTGTCGAGGAATATCCGTACGACGGCATAATCATTGGTGGACCCCAAAACAGAAGTATTGTCGTAGTAAAAAAACGATAGAATTATATTTTTATAAAAATAACGGCGAAAGTGTTACCGTTAAAACTGTTGAACTACTCGACAGTAAAAGTACATCAATACGCGTGGTTGCATAGTAGCACAAGGTATTGATTATTGATACTTAAATAAGAAGTCACTCAGTTATACTCAATTATTGCTACAGTAAATGCTGCATCATATCTCTCATATTATTAATTCAATTATTGTCATAGTAGCATCAGTATAATATGTTATGTTATTAAATTAATAATTCAGACGGAAAAGTTATTCATATTATTATTTGCAATATTAACGATGTCTAGAAGTTCTGCCAAGGAGAGGTTTGGTCACCTAATTGTGCGCCAATAGGGAGAAATCCTTATTGGAAAGCCCCTCTTTTCTGGGAACGACCTGGTCAATTAATATTGTGAATTATAATAAATGTGATAAGTTTTGTTTTATTATTATTATAAATGTAATAAAACAAATTTTTTTTTATATAAAACAGAATACTTTTATAAAGTTATTTATTTTATTAGACTATAAATAGAATATATGATATTCTATTATGCATAGTGTTTGTATAGTGTCTGCATAGTGTTTGTATAGTAAAATCTTTTTATATAAAACAGAATACTTTAATAAAGTTATTTGTTTTATTAGACTATAAATAGAATATATAATATTCTATTATGCATAGTGTTTGTATAGTATCTTCTTAGTGTTTGTATAGTAAAATCTTTTTATATAAAATAGAATACTTTTATAAAATTATTCGTTTTATTAGATTATAAATAGAATATATTATATTTTATTTAAAAGATTTTGTTTTATTAGAATATTTTATTAATACTACATAGTAAATCAATATGGACCGTCCGTTTAAAAGTAAATCAATCTGGACCGCTCATGAATTAGTTACTATTCAGTCCATTCTCCTATAAATAGAAGCTCATTCCTTCATTATTTCTTACGAATTCACTGAAACTCTAGAGAGAGAAACTATAGAAAGAAAGAAGAAAAGTATTCTGCTACTTCAATACTCCTATATCCAGATTCTTCTAATGTAAGGGGTATTATTTCTTTCGTATTCACAAAGAGAACTTCTGTTATTCCATTCTTTATTATTATGTTGGAATAACCTGTATACGTTGACTACCCTATACTTGGTAAAATTCTTCTGTTATTCCATTCTTTATTATTAGGTTGGAACAACCTGTATATGCGAAGCACCGCATATATGGTAAAATTCTTCTATTATTCCATTCTTTATTATTATGTTGGAATAACCTGAATATGCGAAGTACCGCATACATGGTGAAATTCTTCTTTTATTCCATTCTTTATTATTCTGTCAAAATATCTTGTCTGTGCGTTTACGCATGACCTGGTTCCGTTATTTATTATTCTATTGGAATAACCTATCTGTGCGGTCTATCGCATGCCTGGTGATTTCTTTTGTTATTTCATTATTTATTGTACTCAGTTGGTTAAAGCTTTGGCTTCTATACTCCATGAAATTAGTAGAATATCCTTGATATTTGCGCTTCATCCAGTATCCTTTCACGGAAATATTCTTCTAAGCATTCTTGAGTTTTACCCCACAAAGCATTATCATGTTGACAATTTAGACGTTATTGGTTCCTGGATAAATTAATTCTTGAACTTGTTTTATGGAATTCTTATATC